>CM067377.1:198947964-198992929 GCA_034510155.1 Eucriotettix oculatus | reverse complement strand
CAGGCTCAAAATGATGAAATTCAAGAACGGAAGAAAGAAACAAAACTAAGAGATGGAAAGTAGGAAAACTGAAACAACAGGAGGTGCTTCAGAGTTTCAAAGAAGACGTCAAGAGGAGATTAATAGAAAAAAAAGGAGAATGAAACAATGTAGAAAATAAATTGATACTTTTGAAGGAAGAAATGACTAAAGCAGCGGACGAAAAAATAGGAACAATATTTCAGATCAATAGGAAAGTATGGATAACACAGGGGTTAATGAAAACGATGGATAAAAGGCGTAATTCTGAGAACGAGAGAGTTGAAAATGGTAAAGAGCAGTACAGATGCTTGAGGAATGAAATAGATAGGAAGTGAAAAGCTGCCAAAGAGGTTTGGTTCCAAGAGAAATGCAAAGCAGTTGAAGATTCAATGGTGAAAGGGAAAATAAACGCAGTTTATAGAAAAATCAAAGAAACGTCCGGAGATAGGAAATATGTTAGTAAGAACATCAGGAGGGTTGATGGGAAGCCAATTCTGGATAAGGAAGAAAAAGCAGAAAAATGGAAGGAATATCTAAAAGAGTCGGTAATAGAAGAACAGGAGGTGGATGATGAAGAGTAGGGGATAGCACACACATAAAACACTATGTCAAAAAAATATTAGGAAATCATTTTTATAATGTTTGTATGGAGTGTGCGAAACGTGGACGGTAGGAGTTGCAGAAAGAAATAGAATAGAAAATGTTGAGATTTGCTGAATGAGATAGGTGGATAGAGTAACTAACCACGAAGTTCTGAGCTGAAAAGAGGAAAAGAAAACAATATGGCGGTCTTTGATCAAGAATAGGCCATGTTTTGAAAAATTAGCATTAGAATAGTGTGTTTGGGGTAAGAATAGTAGAGGGACGCCAATGAATATTAGCAAATTATTGTTATAATGTTGGTCATCAGTTATGCGGGTGCGAAACGAGGACGGTAGGATTTTCAAAAGAGAAAAGAATAAAAGCCTTTGAAATGTTGTGCTATAGGAGAATCAGATGGGTGGATAGAAATACAAACGGGGAAGTTCTAAGCATAATAGGGGAAGAGAGAACAATACGGAGGTGGGTGACCAAGAAAGCGGATAGATTAATAAGCCATGCTTTGAGACATGTGGGTCTTGTAAAATTATCATTAGAGAACTAAAGAAGGAGGGGAAGTGTGGAATACGCTAAGGGTATTAGGGAGGATGTTGGATGTGATAGTTATGCGGAAGTGAAAAGTCTTGTGCAGGATAGTTTAGGATTGAGATCAACCTCACGAATGTTCCGCGTCTCTCTGGCTTTCGTACGTCTTGCAGTTTTTTTTACATCGATGAATGTAGTGTGATCTGATCTCGTACGACTCCCCTCTCTCTCACTCTCCGATTGACTGACTGCTTCTCCTCTCTCTCCCCCAACTGATCTGATCCGACTGACTCGTCCGACTGTCCTCTTCCTCTCCGACTGAATGATCCTCTCAGCCTTTTTTGGGTTAACAGGCTACATGAGGGTGATCCTGAAGCAGGCAACTCCCCTTTAATAGCATAGGAAGGGACTTGAAAAGGGGGGATGTGGAAGGTAGAGCAAGGTAGCCCAGGGTTGACTAGGGCCCCTAGGCTATAGGGTAAGGATTCTACCCGGTGTTTCACCTAAGGGTGATGCAGGGAAAACCCTAGAAAACCTGCATCAGGTAGGTCGGGCTAGTGGGTACTACTCCTGCGCCCTTCTGATGACGGGAGACTGGATTGCTGAGGGAACGCAACAAACCCGCCTCCGTGCTTTGGTCAGTATTGAGAGGCAGTTGACCGACTGGTCCAATGGGATCAGCGAACAACTCTTACCGTATGTCGATCGTCTTCGACCCCCGTACATATACCTCTCAAACTAACCAAGGTCGTCTCAGCCTGCAGGAGTCTTAAATTAGCTACCTTGGCCATGGACATAGGGGGGAGGGAAAGAGGAAAACCAGGAACGAGAAAGTCAACCTCCACCTGGCTCTCATTCATTTCCCATCAGGATATTCTCCTGATCTGGTTCTCATGTTATCCTCTCAGCCTCCGAACGGCTCCTTTTTAACTTCTCGCCCCGGGGTTTCTCCGCCTTCGGTTTTTTTTAAAAATTCCGGTGTTCCCCTCTGGATCTTCATACACGCCAGCGGGACTTTCCCGCAATCGTTTTTTTTACACACGCCCCGCGGGGCAATTCTCTATTGTCGTGCACAAAATTTCCTTCATTGTAGGCCCAACTGCAATTCACAATGACACTGTAGAACCAAAATCAGCAGGCACCTGCGTTTTTAATTTACAATATATATACAATATATTCATTACTTCAAACCAATATATTGTGATATCCTTTTCAGGGTATTAATTAATCAATTCAACAAATTATAATCAATTTGAAAATTTTAGATTTATTAATTTAAAGTGATTACATGGGCTTAATCTCAGGGGATTTTGGGTCTCTCGAGAGATGGAGTATGCAGTTACTGAAAATAGAAAAAATATTATTAAATATTATTCAACCAGAGCAATGAGCAAGTTTCACAGCTTTTTTAATAACTTACCCACAATTACTGGGCCTACAAACATCCACCTCACGAATGTTTCCGCGTCTCTCTGGCGTCTTGCAGGATTTTTATCGATGAAGGTAGAAGGAACCAGATCCGCAACTTATATGCTTCCTCGAAACATCTGATCTTTGCAAACCTCTGACAGCATCTGGCGACGTCTGACCACGTCTCAGCTCTCATTCCATCTGCTCAACTCGTCTGCATATCCTCTTACACCATCTACCCTCTGCAAAACTCTGACTGCATCTCCTCTGACTTCTGGTCACGTCTCAACTCTCACTCCATCTGATCGCAACTCATCTGCCCTCTTACAGATCCGTTGTCCGTCCTCTGACCACCTCTCACAGCATCTCCTTCCATCTGATCACGAGCCACCCATCGGCTCCCCTTTTAAATTCTCACACGGGAATTCCCCGCCATCATTTTTTACACACGCCACGAGGGGGTTTTCCGCGGGGGATCCCCTTCGGGGGTTCACCCGCTTTCAGCCGACTTGAAATTGTTGTTGGCCGAACTGCGCCTCATAACGCCACAATATCACCAAAATCCGCGTTTTTCCATTACAATATATATATATATGACGAAATAAATATGAAAGTAAACACTTAATGTCAAAAGAAATAGATGAAATTGCCGTCTTTTGAAGTTATGAATACTTTTGGCGTTCAATAAGCCATATCAATATTTTTTTTCAGCTCTATAAAGATTTGAGAATCTCTCCCCTTGGACCTGCTGTGAGAGTGAGAAGTTGGTAATGCGATCAAAGGGAAACCGTCCGTCGTAGCAACAATTGTCCTGGTCTGACTGCGTCTTGGTGGACTTACCTAAAGTTTGTCAACTTTGAATTTAGTTCCACATCCGTGTAGGTAGGTAACCTTCCGGCTTACGACACCAGGACGTACCTGCCTAATAAATGCGAATAACTTCCTTCAAGCTCCACTCCACTGCACGCTTCCTCTTGTGCCGCTATGCAAACTGATCTTCATCATGTATGAGGGCGAAACTAACGCCCCCTGTATAGAAGGTGGTAGTGTTTTGAAGTATGGTTATGGCTTAACGTTGAAAGCCTTAAATCCTTCAAGCTTAGAACGGCAAACTGTGCCAATTGTTTATAAAATATTCAATATTTAAAAGAACACAACGTTTCTGCGGCCATCTTCTGCCGCCGTCTTCAGGCTGGTTGGTTGGTTAACCGTGAAGATTTCATCCGAATTATTCACCGGGAAAGTCCATGTTCTTCATAACATACTTCATTACAAAGGAACTGCAGACTTTGTTTAAATGATTGTTCATTGGTTTGAAGTAATGAATGTGCAAACACCAACAAAAGGGTTGCACCATTTAAAGAGTATGAGAAACCTTTAACAGGATCTAATGACGATTACAGGCTAAAGTTTCTCAACGATTTTTATGTATGGTTGGTTCTTTGGGAGGAAATGAATGGAGATGTAGGGAAATTAAGTAGGGAAACAAAGTTGGCCATGAAAACAAGTAACTAGATATTGTATAGAGAATCTTAATATGTCATAAATTTTGACAAAGATATTCCAAACTGATGCTCTTGAAGAACGGTTTGGAAAGTACCGTAGGCTAGCAGGTTGTAATTACAACACATCTGTCTCGCAGGTTTTTGAAACAGAAACCAAATTACGTATTCCGTATCTTCAGAATTGTTTGAAAGAATTTAAATTTGTTGATAGTTCTGAATATGACGATTGTTCAAAACCAGTTGATGAGTATTAGGACGGATTTATATGTGACATTAACATAAAAGAGTACATGAAGTATAGACCTATTGTAACATACATTGCTGTCACACTGTATTTAAAAAGCGTGGCAATTGCTATTATTGTATAAGTATATTGACAATTCCTGAGGAGCTGACTGATTGTGAAGATTACATACAGTCTCATCAAAAGTCTGTAGTTCTGTTCAATTATGCTGTCTTTGAAATGTTGATTGAAAATGAAAATATTAACTTTTTGAAACAGGTTGACCAAAGGAAAATCCTTACTTCTCTTTCATACCTAATTATTTATGAAAGAGAAATGATGATTGAATTGAACTGTCCAAATTTGCACAATGGGGAGATAATAATTAAAAGTATTTTGACTTCCACTTCAAATGTTTTGTTAAAAATTTTTTGTTGAATGAAAAATGATTCGTTATTTAAAAAAAAGTAAATCAAAATATTTTGAAAAACAAAAAAGGTTTAAAAATTTTAATAAATAAAAATTAATATCAAAATTTGATAAATGTTTGTATTCAATATCAATTTAAATATTCATTGTTTTTATGATTTAAATAGGCCCATTTTAAAATTGTTACTGTATTGTGTATGCAATTTGATAAATAGTTTAATTTTCTACAAGCCTGCATTGTAATCTAAATAAATCGAAATAATAATTAATTAAACGAAATTTGCGATAAATTCGTGTATTTAAATGTATATGTAAAGGATAGGTTTATGACGTATTTACAGAACCATGATTGAAAAAAAAATCATTTTTTAATATTTCTGCCAGGAACGGTTTTGCAGAAATGTTTGTTTAAAGATGATAAATGTTAAAGTAGTCTGTAAATATCTACTAAGAACTTGGGCATTATTAACGCAATATAATAGTCGCAATGTTATTCATAACATAATTCATTTGTCATATCTTTCGGTGTAACTATAAATCGTTTGTGATAATTTAATACTAGGAAAGTAGACTGCGAAACGAAAACAACTTGAGCCACAGCCACCGGAGCAGATTGAGACAGCGGCCTTGAAAATCATAGGTCTTCCTATGGTGACGTCACACAGACCTGTTCAGGCCTTCATAGTACAGGGGGCACTGGCGTGTTTTAAATTATATGGAGTTAGAAAAAGGCGACTAGAGTCGAACTTCCCGAAACGGACGGACACTTCTTAATAACTGGACAACTCTCATACGTGAACCCGGGGACAGACGAAAGATTATGAGGGTTCCATTTTTTGAAAACGAATATATAATTGTTCATCTTTGATAGAATAGTTAAAAACGTTTCAGGAAAAATTATTTAAAATAGCAGAGCTGAATCAGTTGATTTATTTCCGGTTACAGCTAAGTATTAGACATTGTAACATGATTTAAACGTCCTTCTGTCTTCGATGGCACGACAAATATAACGCGAGTTAGGAGAAGATCATTTGGGTTTTGGGAAGAATTTAGGGACAAAACAACAAAAATATTGACTTTGCGTCTAATTTTTAGAAGACAGGATGAGAAAAAAACCAGACTACGTTCAGGGCATTTGTATATTTAGAAAAAGCCTTTGATAATGTGAACTGGAACGCACTATTAAGGATTTTGAAGAACACAGGAAAAAAATACCGGGAAAGAAGCCTCATACATAACCTCTACAAGAGGAAGTGAACAGTAATTAGAATTTAAGATCAAGAAAAGAAAGCGGAAATCAAGAAAGGAGTAAGACAAGGATGCAGTCTGTCACCCATGCTGTTTAACTTAGTTATAGAACAGGCGGCGATGAAAGTTAAAAGAGAATATGGAAAAGGAATGATACTGCAAGGAGAAGAAATGAAAACCTTACGCTTTGCCGACGATATTGTAGTATTAGGGGAATCAGAAGACGACTTGGAAACCATAATAAATGGCATGAACGGAGTCCTGGAGAAAGAGTTCAATGTGAGGATTAATAGAGGGAAAACCGAGGAGATGGAGTGTAGTTTCGGAAACAGTGGAATAACAAAGGCTGTTAGATTAGTAAGACACTTATTTGTCGGTATTTTGCTACTTGGGAATAATTAGGGTAGTAGAAGTATAATAGACATAAAGAACGCGAAAAAGAGGAATTTACTTGCGGGAAATATAAGTGAGAATATTAGGAAATCATCGGATAAGATATTCTTACAGAATGTGGCGTTATCTGGGTGCGAAACGTGAACGGTAGGAGTTGCAGAAAGGAAAAGAATAGAACACTTTGAAATGTGCTGCTATAGGAGTTCTAGGGAGAATAGGGAAAGAGAGAACAATTTGGAGGGACTTTGACCAAGATAAGGGATACATTAATAAGATCATGTTTTGAGACTTGTAGACTTAGTAATAGATTAAAGTATTTTGGGTAAGAACAGAAGAGGGAGGCAAAGCAAGCAATACGATAATTTGATTAGGGAGGATGTTGGATTTACTAGTTATGCGGGTTCCGCAAGATAGGTTGCTTCAGAACAGTCTAAGGTAAATTTTTCTTTCTTTCTCCACGGCTCTACAGCCCTATTGAGGGCCTTGGCCTACCGGGTCACATTACGTGACACATTCAGTATTTGGAGTGACACGTGGTCAGCGTATCGATTCTCCAGCAGTCTTGATCCCAGTCTCCGTGAACCTGACGTTACAAGCATCCAAGCCCATTCTAGGATTCGAAGCCGGGACCTCTGGGTTGTGAGCCTCTGTACCAAAGGAGGTCGGCATAAATATTTTACACTCGAAAAAATTAAGAAAAAATTTTCATACAGGTTAAGTACTTCAATATTAAACTGAAATAATTTTCGACCGGATACTTTCAGAAACTTTTCCTAATCTTAATCAAACGACGTTTCGTCGCATACTCGCACCTTCTTCAGGTTTTTCTATTCACCTCAAAAATTATTGTCACATCCAATTGCGAACTGCGAACTGTCATCTTGCATGACACATTCCGAGTTTGGAGTGACGTGTGGTTAACGTATCGATCCTCCAACAATCTTAATCCCCGGTCTTCTCGACCATGACAAGCCCATGCCAGGATTCGAACCCGGGACCTCTGGGTTGTGAGGCAGCGACGCTAACTAGCCACTACACCACAGGAGATGGGCAGTCTAAGGTAATATACGTGTGAATACTAGTAAATCATTGCTGAAGATGTTAGTATGGAGTGAGGCGTTGTATGCATGGAAAACGTGAACGGTATGAATTGCAGAGAGAAAAAGAATAGAAACGGTTTAGAGATGGGTGGATAGAGTAACTAACCACGAAGTTCTGAGCAGGAAAGAGGAAAGAGAGAACAATTTGGCGGGCGTTGACCAAGAATAGGCCATGTTTTGAAACGTTGTAAGGGTCTTGTAAGATTAGCATTGGATGGAAGTGTGTGCGGTAAGAATAGTAGAGGGAGGCCAAGGATAAAATTACGCTAAGGAGGTTTCGGAGGATGTGGGATGTGGTAGTTATGCGATAATGAAAAGGCTTGCGCAAGGAAATATGCAGTTTTGTAGGTTTGAATACGACAACGACTGTCTTTGATCTTGGTATATCACTCGTATTCATCTTATGTAGGAGGACGTAGAAGTCTAATGTCTCATACGTTGTCTGTTCCGAATTAGTCGAGAGTAATGTCCAGACTCTGCGGCGGTCTGCAGCCAGTATCTGCTATCGCCTCTTCCCCACACCGTGTTTCGTGATTTAATTAATGTGAACTGTCCCTTCCCCTCCCCCTTCCCTCTCCCTCTCCACCCACACCCCACGCACCACCTCGTTTTTTTTCCCTCCTCTCGCCTCATAAATCACTGCGCTCGGATTGGATCAGTTGTTAATGGGACAGCATGATGGCCGGCACGATCAATATCGCACATTGGAAGGCCGTTTTTTTTACTGCCGCCATGTGATCTACCGCCCCGGCTTCTACTACCCGAGCCGGGAATATCAGCTGGAGGGGGAGGGGGCAGGAAGGGTGAAATTCGGCGATAACCACGTGTCGAAAGAACATCACCTGTGCCCTACTTACAAGCAATATTAAGAAATCATAAATTATTTTGTCTGGAAAGACTAGTGACTCTTCCCAGAGACTTCATTGGGTGATTGTGGCTCCGAATATCCATCATTTTCGTTAACACCTACACTTAAAAAAAATATTAACCATGCCAAATCTCGATCTTATCCACTTTCCCAGGTTACAATGCAAAAATATTGCCAACTAAACGTGTTCTTTTTTTCGGAGCAATTTTTATGCAAAATATTTATCGATTACCAACGGATAAAGATTAGCATTTTTTTTCCAGAGAAACATTTCTACACTATTTTCTGTGATCCTCAAAAAATTTATAACCACCCAATTTTAATGAAGGAATGTATTTATTGTTAGTCTACAATTGGGCATTAGTCCGGTGGCAGATACATAATTAAAATTACTTATACATAATACTCCTAATCTAAAAATAACCGTTGCCCTTTAATATGTCTATACCTCTAAAAATAAAGAGAAGAGAAACGCTAAAAGAATTATACCAACTTAACGATTCACTAACGACTCAAGTTCTAAACAGAATAGGGGAAAAGCGAACAATACGGAGGACATCGACTAAGAGAAGGAATAGATTAATAGGCTGCGTTTTAAGGCACGAGGGTCTTGTAAAATTAGCATTAGAGTGAAGCGTGTGGAATAAGAATAGATGAGGCAGGGCAAGGATGGAATGCGCTAAGCAGATTAGGTGAGGATGTGAGTTGCGCTAGTTATGAGGAAATGAAAAGACTTGCGCAAGATAGGTTAGCATGGAGGGTTGCATCAGAACAGTCTTAGGACTGAATACCACAACAACAACAACAACAACGCTTCACTTCACTTTGGCTTTAACTCTTAAATTCGACTATACTTTTATATTATTCAAAATAACCACTACGCTTCACACGATTTCTCAGATTTGTCCTAAATTTATTTTCCTGAAAAGGATTTCTCCCTAACATTCTAATAGTTAAATTTTTCCAGACGTTGATGGTCCTATTTAAGAATGAAAACTTGCAACATATTTTTTTGTTTTGTTTTCTACATTTTACTTTGAACTGGGCTTTTCAATTTGGAGCTAATTCCACTGCATGCTGTTTTGCCCCGTATAAGCTTTCAATAGCCTTGCTTTCTCCCTCCTTTGTGACAGTAATTCCTAACCTAGTCGTTGTACCTTTTCGTTCCCCTGACCAGACCCTAGTTGCGCAACATGAACTTTCTCTAATTATTCTATTTGATTTCTTCCATAGGGATCCCAACAAATTGGAAGCCAATTGTATAAAAATCTAAACTCGGCTGACTTCAAAGGCACACTTCGGTTTATATTTTTATGCGTTTGGTTCCCTTTTCTTCCAGCAAAATTTCAAATTACCCAAGGAAGTCCCAAATATGGTGACGAAACGTCGATTCAGCTAAATAAAAACCTTATCTGTTTTTGGTCGTAACTTTATTCGATTTAACAATAAATATTTTATCGTCTTTCCTAGCTCTACAGCCCATTGGGAGCCTTGGCCTACCGGGTAGACTGCGGATTGCAACCTTAAGCGACTCATTTAGAATTTGGAGTGACAGGTGGTCAGCGTATCGATTTTCCAGCAGTCTTGATCCCAGTCTCCGTGACCATGACGCCACAAACATCCCAAGCCCAAGCCAGGATTTGAACCCGGGACCTCTGGGTTGTGAGGCAGCGAGACGCTAGCCTCTGTACCAAAGGAAAAAGTATTTTACACTCGAAAAAATTAGCAAAAGTTTTTCATACAGATTAAGTACTTAAATATTAGAACTGATAAAATTTTCGACCGGTTTCTTTCAGACAGTTTTTCTATTTTCAATCAAACGTTTCGTCGCATATTAGCACTTTCTTCAGATTTTTCTATTCACGATAAAAATTATTCTTAAAATATCAGCAATTTATTAAAATTGTTATAAACATAAATTTTTTTTTCATATAAACAGAAGTCCGAGGCAGTAAGAAACTTATTTAGCCACAGTTTGCACAAGACTGAATGATTCTCAGGAAAATACATTTAGGACAAATCTCAGAACTCGTGTGAAGTGAAGTGGTTATTTGGAATAATTTAAAAGAATTGGTGTTTATAACATTTTATAAAATGTTGAACTTTTCAAAATGAGATATAACAATAATTTTTATTGTGACGATTGTCTGAAAAAAATTAATTGAAAATTTTTTCATTTTAATATTTCATAATGAATATTAAGTGCTTGAATGTTAATTTATTTTGCATACGATTCTAATATAAATCTAAATATCGATTATGTAAAATGCATAACATTTCACTTTCTTGAAGGATTGAGGCTCACGAAGATGCAAGGAAATTAAATCTATTCTATTCCGAAACCAAATATTTTGCCCAGTTCTGGTGTCGCCTTCCTTGCTGCGCAGAAATCTTCCTCCAGCTGTAACAGAATTCTCGGAAATTGCCTGCAGGTCGAATTGTGGCGAGTAAACGTAGCCATTGTGGAAACGTCTGGGGATTACAATAGAAGTTGAGTACGCTATTAAATATTGTATCGACGTTGAGCGCTGATTGGCAATTTTGTTTTGTAATGTATATTTGTTATTAATCTGTTTAATATTATAAATAAATTTGTATGATTGTGTGTGTATTTTGCTTTAAGTGACTTCTATGTTGCTTAATTAACACCTTGCTCATTTAATCATCATATATGCCGTGCAACGATCAAGAGCAAGCATTCCACCCTGGATCAGCCAATTCAAGACCACTTAACCGATTGAAATATGTGCTCTCAATCCTGTTCCTTGTTACCAGACGCATACACACACACACTTTCACTCACAGTCTCGTTCCATCTATCATTATAAACATAAGGCCCAGTGCCAGGTGCTAATATCCAATCTGCCCGAAAATCAATTTTCATACGTTTTTAATACCTTTCTCCATTCATTTATTTAGTTTCCCTCGGCGGCGGGGATAAAATCCTCGCCAGTAAAAAGTAATAACCTTAAGACTTTGGGAGGAGGCATTCACCCCACTTACCACCGATGTTTAGGAGAAAATACCAGGTCTCTTCATAGCCAGGTGTCACGAAGTCTCGAACCATTTTAAGCAAACCCAAACCGGCGCCAAACTGCCTAGGTTTCAGTACCCTGTTTGCAGTCTTCTTAAATTTCTCTCAATTCGACAGCCTTTGATTTTTGTACCACCAAACTGAATGATTAGCTGTTGTTTTCACCATTGAATTAATTAAAATCTACAGAGATTTTGTATAAATTCCTCTCGAGTTTCCAACCGGGTCAAAGATTTAAACAGTGACGTTTCGATGGCTTGCTCTGCCATCATCTTCAGACTGAAGTGTCAAATTCGGTGGGTGTAAGCATTTATATAGTCTGAGGCAAGTCTGTGCAAGCACAAACCGCCTGTGATTGGCTAGATGTTGACGCGTCTCCCATTGGTCCACTTGCTTAGTCATGCTCTAGTCTCCCGTGGCCCGTCTCCGTTGCATCTGGGGTTCCCGTGACTCAGCCCCGCGGTCCTCCGGTGAAACAATGGGTTCCAAGCCAGGCTCAATTGGAATCCAGAATCTCTATTCAGTAAATTCTCACTGGGCCTGATGTTTATTGCCTCCAAAATAATGCTATCCCAGTAGCAATTAGCTCTGTCCAGAATACAAGTCTTATCGAAAGCTATTTTATGGCCCGTGAACAAGGCAATGGCTGACTTATTGGGCTGCTTTAATCGTAGATGTCTATTATGCTCTTTTATTCTTTCGTCTACGGTTCTGATTGTTTGTCCTATGTATTTACTGCCACAGTCGCAAGGTATTTCATAAATACCAGGGGTCTTTAGGCCTACATCGTCTTTTACATTCCTGAGCATATCTTTTTATTTTACGCTGTGTTAGAAACACCGTTTTTATATCATGCTTGGCCAGTATGCGACTAACTATGGTTGTGCATTTTTCCGGCATATGGGATATACGCTCTTTTTCCGGTCGACTCCTCTTTTTTTCTTCTTCCTGGTTCCGTGTATTGCTCGTGAAATTTCACCAACGGCGTAACCGTTTCTTGATAAGGAACTTTGAAAGTGATCAATTTCGGCTGCCAAGTGGTCCTTGTCGGATATCATTCTCGCTCTATGTGTAAGAGTGGAAAGCACCGCCCCTTTTGTGAGCCGGGTGGTGGAAACTGTTAGCGTGTAGGTAAAGGTCCGTATGAGTCGGCTTACGGTACACGCTGTGTCCCAGACGTCCATCCGGCAGAGCAAGCCATCGAAACGTCACTGTTTAAATCTTTGACCCGGTTGGAAACTCGAGAGGAATTTATACATGCCATTCACCGGGAAAGACCTCGTACTTTAATAACAGAGATTTTAATTAATTCCACCGACTGCAATGGTAAAAACAACAACTAATCACTGTGTGTGTGATGGTACAAAAATCAACGGTCGTCGACTTGAACTGTTTGACGTTATTTAATTATTATGAAAAACGGACGTGGAGTGATTTACTATTTATAAATCTGACAAATGGTTCAATTTCATGACTGGAACAGAACGTGAACGTATGAAATAAAATAGGAGTTTTGAAGCATGACCACGTCGTGCGTAATGGCGCAAGTGTGAAGCCAGACGAAAACTCAGAGAGCCGTAAACAATGCGAGTGAGGATTAAAGGAGGAAGCCGAGGGAGACTGTTGTCCGTTTAATGCAAGTGCTTTCGTGACGGTGCCAGTAGGTAGAATAACATTAGTCCCTAACCTGTTGTTCTTTCGTGAAGGATATCAGAGGATCTCCCTCGCCCTCCCCCCATCAACTTTGTCGTGTCACGTCCACATTCTTATATTTACAGCAGAAAACTCTTGCAGTGAATGCTTCTCGAGTGGAATATGAAATGCGGCTGGTAAGTACATCTTCCGTTTCACTGTGATGCCACGTTTAGAATATAGTTTCCCCATTCACGCGTCCCTGCAAGTGTCGTGTGCGTGCATCCTTCATCAACAATTTCAAATATATCGATCCGTTTCCAGGCTATTTTCTGTTTAATTAACAGAGGAGCCTTCGATACCCGGATATTTATTTATATTAGCCTCGGTAAAAATACAAATATTCGTCACTTATCCCTTGGGCAGCAAGAGGGAGCCACTAAATAGGACGGAATTTTAAATTATTTATGTTGGTTCTTCAATAAGGGCGGGTCGATGGTGAAACGGAATAAAACTACCTGTGTGTGAGGTATTAAAGAAATTTATTTTTTTATTCTAAAGACCCAAAGTATGCCCTTTCAAATAAAAAAAATTAAATAAAAGAAAACCACTTTAAATTGTCAATTCTGTATTATTTCAGAAGCTTTCGCCCATGGCCGATTCCAACATGGCCAAATTCTTCTGAAATAATACAGAATTGACAATTTAAAGTGGTTTTCTTTTATTTAATTATCATTTGTTACACTTGTTTTATTTGAAATTAATAAAAAATAATTTCGTTAATATCTCTCACGTGGCTTGTATTTTTTTTTCGTTTCTACATCGACCAGCCCTTAATGAATAACCCTATAGTTACCAAGATCTCCCATCTTTTTGTTTACACCTTGAAGCTTTGAGTGTGAATCAAGTTTCAGCGTATAAAAAAAAAAGCCTTCAATTGAAGAAAATTATGTCGACAGCCTTTGCACTTTCTCTATTCAGCTTATGGTGGTTAACAATATTTCTAGTCGTAATATCTTCAATTAAATCTCTGATTGCAATTTAGATGGGCTGAAACGGATTTTAATCAGTATCAATTTTACTAAGATTCAAGATTATATTTATATTAATTTTGAGTAATAAATGCTTTTCGCAGTCGACTCCGTAGGCCCAGGCCCTCAATGGGCTGTAGAGCCAAGGAGAAAGAAAGAATAAATGTTTTTGTAATCATAATTAATAAACCTTAATTTCATTTCATTACTGTAATACCAAAGTATTTTTTATGTAAATATTTCGCTCTTCCATACACCCTGGAAGTTTGTATTGTAGCTTATCATTGCCTGTGGTTACGTGAAATATGTCATGTCACGCATTTAAAAGGCGGTTCTACTTAAAACGGAAATAAGGCATGCTTGTTTTTAAAAGAAGACGAAAATTATCCCCCTATTCATTTTCGAGAAATATTTGGATAACCTTTTCACGTTTTCATTATATTTATAGGGATTTAAAATCTTTCTAATAGTAATACCTTCAAGGAATTTATTCAATTAAATCACTGATTGCAATTTAAATGAACTGAAATGGGTTTTCATCAGTATCAATTTTACTAAAATTGGATATTATATGCTTTTAATTTTGATTAAAAAATTAATTGTAATCAGAATTAATAAAACATAATTTCGTTTTATTAAATTTGAAACTGATGTAAAAGCAAAGTATTTTTTTGTAAACAGTTCGTCCTTCCATACACACTGGAGGCTTGTATTGTAGACAATCATGGCCAATGGTTACGTGAAATATATCATGTCACGCATTTAATAGCCGGTTCTATTTAAAACGTAAATAAGACTTGCTTGGTTTTAAAAGAAAACGAAAGTAATGCTGCCAAGATATTCAATTGAAGAAATTGCCAGTTTTGTGTAACGTCATTCATTCTCGAGAGTTATTTCGCCAGCCTTTACACATTTACTATTAATTTTATAGTGATTAAAAATCTTTCTTATGGTAAAATATTCAAGGAATTTATTTTATTAAATCTCTGATCGCAATTAAAATGTGCAAAAATGGTAAAACATAATTTAATTTCACAAAATTTGAGACTGATTTAAAACCAATGTTTTTTTATTTAAATATTTTGTCCTTCCATACTTCCTGGAGTTTGTATTGCAGCCTATCACGGCCCGTGGTTTTAGTGAAAGATGTCATGTCACGCATTTAAAAGGTGGTTCTATTTAAAACGGAAATAAGTCTCGATCGAAAATAATTCTCCAGTTTAATTTATATAAAACGTGTGCGGCTCGCTTCAATTTAATTGAAAGTTGTGTCATTCTCCGCTTCTTAAAGCAATCATTGGTTTTGTTTCCCGTCATTCCATTTCTCCTGGGTTATTTCAGGGTGTAATCGTTATTTTAATAGTTGAAATGTTTTCGGTAAAGTAGATTATTTTATTTTTAATACATATAATGAAATTTCTGCAATGACGTCACATGCTGCTCGGGTGGAAGTTTTTAGCACATACTTATATATAAAATTCATTCCATCTTTACGCTTTGACTCCCCCACAACGTTTTTACCCTAACGCATTTAAATTTCTATAAATGTCATACAAATAAACAAGCGAGCATACATGGTCTTTCATTATATAGTCTTCATTGGTATGTACTTGGTTGGACGTATTATTTCCGTTTCTTGAGGTACAATTTTCTTTAAATTGTATTCTCTTGAGTCTATTCTTTTCTTTAATGCGTTACTCATTTAAGAATGGTTTGTTACTTCCTATCTCCATATTCATGTTACTGATTTATCCTTGCCTATTCGTTACATCCATGTTTGTGCTGACGTTTCAGCACCTATAAAACATAAAAGAAAAATTTCAAGAGCTTTTACCGAATTCCTTAGTAAAAGTTCATCAGTTACTTTTTATCATTGTTTGTTGTTGTAGGTATCACTCGTAAGACTTTTCTGATGCAACTCTCCATGACAACCAACCCTGCGCAAGCCTTTTCATGCTTAGCGTATTCCATCCATGCCTCCCTATTTTGTCCACTACTCCCTAATGCTAATTTTACAAGAGCGTCATGTCTTAAAACGTGGCCTATTAATTTATCCCTTCAAAGTTCTCCATATTGTTCGCTCATCCCCGATTCGTGGTTAGTTACTCTATCCACCCGTCTGATTTTCTGCACTCTCCTGTAGCAATTTTTTTTCTAAAATGCATTATTAATTTATAAATTCTGTCTCTTTGAGCAAATGATGTTTGTTTAAACAAATGTATTTCACGTCGCCCTAAATTGCCATTCTCAATCATCTCCGATCTCAACCAACTCTTAGATGTTTCTTGATACAATTCGTAACAAGCTGCAATAAAATTAGACGACCTGCTCTGTCACTTTCTTCAGACGAATTTGTATGACAATATAAAAAGAAAATGTGGGTATCTGGCCTACGATCTCCCCCTCGCGGTGTCATCTGATAAATCAGCATAGAATACTTGGGAAACACGCTGCCCGACCCCGAAACAGACGGAAATCGATAGCAACATTGACCTCGAACCTGCCCATCACTCCGGAAAATAAATTATATAACTTTAAGGCAGTTGAGGAACAAAATAAGGACAAAAGACGCCAGTTAAAATCATTACATCGCGAACCATAGGAAACAATCCACTTCTTGGTGTGGGGGGAAGATAGTTTTAATATATAATACAAAATAATTACTTAACGCAGAATATTCAGACAGTAAGGCAGATAATAAATCAAGATGAATTCGAAAAATAAAAATATATTGTAATATACTTTTTAGGGTATAAAACATTAATTAATCAATAGAACAAATTATAATCAATTTTAAAATTTTTCATTTATTAATTTAAAGTGATTACATGGGCTTAATCTCAGGGGATTTTGGGTCTCTCGAGAGATGGAGTATGCAGTAGCTGAAAATAGAAAAAAAACAATCATTAAATATTATTTAACCAGAGCAATGAGCAAGTTTCACAGCTTTTTTAATAACTTACCCACAATTACTGGGCCTACAAACATCCACCTCTCGAATGTTTCCGCGTCTCTCTGGCGTCTTGCAGGATTTTTATCTATGAAGGTAGAAGGAACCAGATCCGCAACTCATCTGCTTTCTCGAAATATCTAACGTCTCTGCGGCCACCTCTCACAGCATCTGCTCTCGTCCGTCCTCTCCTCAACTCGTCTGACTTCTCATCTGCTCTGCCCACGTCTTTCCTCTCCTCAACTCATCTGACTTATGATCACGTCCGTCCTCTCCTCCACTCATCTGCCTTCTGACCTGGTGCCACCCATCGGCTCCCCTTTTCAAATCCTCCGACGGGAATTCCCCGACATAGGTCTATTTCATAAAACTCCGGGGTTCCCCGCCTCAGGTCCCTTACAAAATTCCGGGGTTCCCCGCCAGTTCATTCACAAAAGTTCGGGGTTCCCCGCCCTCAGATTTTACACACGCCCCGAGGGAGTCTCCCGCGGGGAATCACCATCTTTCAGCCGACTAGACATTGTTGTTGGCCGAACTGCGCCTCATAACGCCACAATACCACAAAATCCGCGTTTTTATCACAATATGGATACCAGAGGTTATGTCCTCAAGGTCCCACAATTAAAGTTGCTTCTCAAATATGAAGGCAAATATTTTTTAGCATTCACATAAAGAAATAAGTTGAGTGAACGGAAGTAGAAGTGCTTCAATTGAAACTCAAGTACGAGCGTATAGCTAATTTGGAAGAAAGACAAGAATGGAAAAAAAGTAGACAGGACCAGGGACTCGAACCCCGGTCCTCCCGTTTTCTGGGAGGGGCACGTGTAGAAAGACGCATTTTGGCTTCGAAAGTTGTGCTCTGAAATTGCACGCCATAAATAAGATAGAGTTGAACAGGCAGTGGCAGAGCTCATGTCTGGCCGTAGCCGCCCCAGAATTTTCCGAAGGTCCAGAGATGTTTTCTTTAGACCTGAATTTTCATTCCTTATATCCGGGGTCAAGATGTAGACTGCGCAAAAACTATCGTTTCATTTGAAAAGGTCTGTTGTAATGTGGTGTTCAGTCCTAAGACTGGTCTGATGCAAGCCTCAATGCTAACCTATCCTCGCAAGCTTTTTCATTTACTCAAAAATATCACACCCTAAATCCACACCTAATCTCCTTAGCGCACTCCATCCTTGGCCTCCCTCTCCTGTTCTTATTCCACACACTTCCCTCTAATAGTAATTTTACAAGACCCTCGTGCCTTAAAACGTGGCCTATAAACCTATCCCTTCTCTTAGTCAACGTCCTCCATATTGTTCGCTTTTCCCCCTATTCTGTTAAGAACTACCTCGTTTGTAATTGCATCCACCCATCTAATTTTCAGTATTCGCCTATAGCACCACATTTCAAAAGCTTCTATTCTTTTTCTTTCCGCAACTCCTATCGTCCACGTTTCGCACCCATATAACGCCACGCTCCATGAACATTTTAGCAACGATTTCCTAATATTCACAATTATATTACCGGTAAGTAAATTTCCTCTCTTTCGCGAAAGCCTTCCTTGCCTGTGCTATCCTACTCTTTATGTCTACTCAATTTCTACCATCCCTAGTTATTACGCTTCCCAAGTAGCAGAATTCCTTAACTTCCGTCAAAATATCCCTTCCCAATCTAACAGCCTTCGTTATTCCAGTTCCCCAAACTACACTCCATTACCTTGGTTTTCCCTCTATTAATCCTCATATTGAACTCTTTTTCCAAGGACTTCGTTCATGCTCTTTATTATGGTTTCCAAGTATTCTTCTGATTACGCTAATACTACAATATCGTCGGCAATGCGTAAGGTTTTCATTTCTTCTCCTTGCAGTATGATTCCTTTACCATATTCAGTTTTAACATTCTTCGTCTCCAGTTCTATATATAACAGCATGGGCGACAGAGACTGCATCCTTGTCTTACTCCTTTCTTGATTCTTTTTCTTCCTATGGCATTGTAGCCCGCATTCGGGCCTTTGCCTACCAGGACGACTGCGGACTGTCATCTTACACGACACATTCCGAATATGGAGTGACCCCAGTCTCCGTGACCATGACAACACAAACATCCACACCCATGCCGGGATTCGAACCCGGGACCTCTGAGTTGTGAGGCAGCGACGCTGACCACTACACCACAGCAGGTCGGCTCCTTTCTTGATTACAGCTTTCTTTTCTTGGTCTTCCATTCTAATTACTGCTGCCCGTCTTCTGTATAGGTTAAGTATTAGCCTCCTTTCTCGGTATTTTATTCCAGTGCTCTTCAAAATCCTTAATTGTGTGTTCCAGTTTACCGAACGCTTCGAAAGTTGCGGTCTGAAATTTCCCGCCATAAAACAGGTAGTGGCAGTGCTGATGTAGCCAGCCGCTCACCTCGGAGTTTTCTCACGGTCCAGAGATGTTTTCTTTATAACAGAATTTTCATTCCTTGTATCCTGGGGGGTCAGGGTGTAGGCTGCACAAAAACGATCGTATCATCTTGAAGAAAGGAATTTAGCAACCGAGTTCTACTGCATGAAAAAAAAAATTGAGTAAGCTGTGTTTTCGTATTTTAGCCTAATTTTTAAGTTGAAGACTATTACCCGATATTGGTCACTGTTATATAAAATACTTTTCGCTGCTGCAAAAAAATAAAATAAAAAACCGTTCGTTATAAGAGAAATGAGCCCCAAACGGAGGACCGGTGTGGCGAAGGATTGGGGCACGCTGCAGTAGGGAGGCGTGCGTAGTGTTTGCAAGTTGAAGGCTGGCAGGGCGGGCGACATTGTGGCGCTGTCAGCTAAACTCCGCGCTATCTGCCACAATGCCGCTATCGCCTGTCACTCAGGCGCGATACACGCCGCAGATTAATGAACTCCTCCCTCGGGACCATTGTCTCCGACCGTCCAAAAAGTGGGCTACTCATATCCTGCCGCCGATAAGGAGCGCGTGTCACACACACACACCACTTGATTGTGAGCGGATTTAAAAATGCCTGCTCTTCGACACGTTAACACACAAACACCTGGCGGCGGGGGAAAATCCACTGCCTTTTATCACTCCACATCAGCGAAACCTACTTAATTAACGTTTGCGTTACTTACTAACTCTGCAACACACTCCGGCGAATGATTTTATTTCACAGAATCTTTTTCTTCGTCCCTAGTAACAGTTTTGTTGCTACTGAACATTCGGTAATTTTTTAAAAAAATTTTTTTCAGTCACACCAACAACTTTTTCGAATTAAGGAACTTATTTCGGGTTTACCCATTCTGGTAACTTAAAACACCCAGGCCCTTGCCGGGAATCGAACCCGGGCACGACGCAGTGACGCCAGCCACTACACAGCCTCGGTATCTTTTTTTTCTTCTAAATTATAATTAACGTCGAGTAGAGTGCATGGCCGTTGCCTACGGAACCACAAATGTAAAACTAAATGAAAAAAATAAATTAAAATGTTGTTGTGGTATTCAGTCGTATGACTTCTTCTTCTTCTTCTTCTAATGGCTCAACAGCCCTCTTGAGGGCCTAGGCCTACCGAGGCGGCTGCGGACTGTCATCTGGCGTGACACATTCCGAATTTGGTGGTCAGTGTATCAATTCCCCATCAACCTTAATCCCGGTCCTCGCTACCATGACGACACAAACATCCAAGTTCTTGCCAGGATTCGAACCCGGGACCCCTGAGTTGTGAAGCAGCGACGCTAGCCACTACACCACAGGAGATTCAGTCGTATGACTACTCTGGCGAAACCCTTCATCCTATCCTATCTTCCGCAAGTCTTGTCATTTACCGCATGTCTATCACATCTCACATCCCCCTAATCTGCTGAGCGGATTCCATCCTTGCTCTCTCTTATGTTTACTTCCCTCTAATGCTAATTTTACAAGACCCTCCAATCTTAAAACTATCCCTTCTCTTTGGTCAACGTCCTCCATATTTTTCTATCTTCCCCTATTCTGTTTCGAACTTCCTCGCTAGTGATTCCGTCCACCTATCTCATTCTCCTATACCACCACATTTCAAAGTCTTCCATCATTTTTCTATTCTGCTACTCCTACTGTCCCCGTTTCGTACCCATGTAAATCCACGCTCCATACGAACATTTTTAGGAATGATTTCCTAATATTCACAATTATATATATAGAAAGACGATGGCAAAATTAGAGACCTAAAGAGTAAGTCACTAAAGACCTCGTCGTTGTTTGACTATAAAAAGAAAATTAAAAAAGAAAATTCGGATATATTAGGCCGTATTTTTATTTATTAATTTGGAGTTGTTGTCAAAAAGTAGATCAAAAAGAAAGCTTACACAGGGCAAAAACAGTGGATTGGAAAAAGTTCTGTTGTATCGCAAAAGGGTTTATCAATGCAAAATGTAGAGAACGTAAAAACAGATGTTTCCGAATTTTTATTCCGAAGTAGGACCATCAATGAGTGGAATAATTCACCTGTCGGAGTGATGGTGGAAATTCTCTTCAGGTAAATAAACTTAGGTTAATTGTAAGAAAACTTGGGAAGTGAAGATTTTCATGTAGTTTCATGAACTGTAACCCAAACGAATATAGGAAACTAAGATCGACTAAATTTTGGTATACGAGTGACCTATTAAATTAATTTGACTGTATAGAGAATCAATATTTTTAATGGAAAAATGTCGAATCGAAGTCGGGACCTCGGACTACCGAGACTCAGGTTTATGCGGTGGATGGATCTCGCGTCGGGTTTCGGAATCGAGTCGGACCAGAGCATCCACCCGGTAAGCGGAAGGTCCCAGGTTCGATTCCTGGCCTGGTCGAAATTTTTCAATTCTTATCTACGGGTCCTTGGATGAGCTTCAATAGAAGCGATTTTTGAATAAAAGTAATTAATGATAAATGAAAGAATTGTAACGTGCTTGATCTGGCTCTGTTTGAAAAGGAAATGAGTCATGGAGGAGAATAAAATACTGCAGCAGTTGAAGTAAGCCCAATTTCCCCTTGCCGATGTTAATTTTCGAGGCCTTCCGCATTTAGCGAAACGCTGATGACGTGTGAGGACGGAATAAAGAATCGTAATGGAGCTTTCTAAATGCATTTATGGTGCATACAAAGCGAGTGTACTTTATGGCTCCCTAATATAGCACTGATAGCTTTTGATTTAGAGCCCTTTCTCCCTTAATTGTCGGCAACAGCCAGCCGACTCTTCTACGCCGCAACAAGCAAGTTAAAATTCCCCTCGGCCGCTTTCTTTATCTGTATGTTTTAATAAGTCACGAGCAGTGCTTAAGGCGGCCAGCTACAGACAAACAGGGCAATTCATAATCGCAGTCCCCGACAAAACGACATTATCCCCCTAGAATATTCATAAACGTTATATACAGACGTTTGCACACTCGACTCGGAGCGCTGAATGTATCCCTTCCCGAAAAGTCGCTCGCCAGGTGATAGATTTACTGCCTAAAAATTGGCGCTGGTTGCTTGTAAAATACTGAAAAATGCTGTCTGGGCGAGAGATCCCTCTCCCTCTAGTGAGGTAAGTCCGCGATAACAGGGGAAGGGGGGAGGGGAGATAATTGATAGACATGAATATGGAGTATATAAGTTTGGCCTCGATGTATAATGTCGGCTTGGCGAGGTTCGCTCGTGCCATGAATATGGAACGGAGTACGTCTACACTCTGAAGATAGCAAATAATTGTCTGGGGAAAACTTTTCGTTCCGCAAATGAGTTGGTGCGTGGGTCTTTAAAACGCCGCACATACTTCAGGAGCCCTTAGCAAAGGACGGAACATTGCGATTACATTCTTCACAGATATTCCTTCATATTTCCTACAATTTATAAATATCATTCTTCATACGGTAATATAGAATACAATGAATTATAATCAGCAATCGGCACAAGAAACATAAGTTTCAAGGCCACATAACAACAGTGGTTACATCCAACAACCCTAACTTTGTTTATTCCATTTGTTCGCCCACACTTAACTTTCTGTTTTAGTTTCAAATTGTTTGCCGTAGTTTCTTCTAGCGCATAGGTGAATAACGTGCGGCCTCTGTGAGTTTCTTGTGCGTGCGGCCTTCATTAAAGCTAGTACACTAAAACCTCGGTTTTCGTCGATTACCCGATGCTACTTTTTTTATTATTAAGTGAGCTGAGGCTTCCCCGGTGTAGTTGATGCAGATATTAGTTCTCGGGTTTCCACTCGGGTGCAGGTGCGATGAAAACGCGACGTTTCGACGACCAAGTGTTCTGTCGTTATTGATAATAGCTTAGTTGACCTGTTTTATAGATTCAATAACAGGTCGTTTTTAACAATCTTTTTCTTTTGTTGATTCATTATTAATATTTTTTACATACATATATGTATGATTACAATAACAGAAGTATATATGCATATTAAAATTCGTTTTAGCATGTAAGATATTTCAGTGATTTATATTCACATTGTGCAAGGGACATCATGTTTCACTAATTTATTATGATATTACTTTCGTGGAGAGACTGAAGGAAAGAATTCTTAATTTCGTTGTCTTTTCATCCTTCTTACGAAGGTTCTGAGCCAAAACCGTACTAGATACACTCCATCCTTCCTGCCTTTCCACTTTTATATATCTTGTCTTTGGAACAACTCCGGTCTTCCGGTTACAACCCACGTTTCCGGATCTCCATGACTATTCGTACGTTCAAAATTATACTAATTTTATACTCTAATTATTTATGACTTTGTTATTATTGCCACTGTTAGCAAATGTTAATAATATTTCTGATTACTATTGGTTTTGCATAATTTGTGTTGGCAGAGTTATGTAATTTGTTTAAGATAATTATTTGATTAATCTTACTATTGCTATAATATATTTTTTATTTTATGTTATTATGTCTTTATTTTGGTCTTTATACTGATCCGGTTCCAGGATTTGAAAGTCCGGTCCGATGATGAGTAGATTCAATGGAGTAATTTTTGCATAATTGTTTTTATTATTGTTCATATTCATTGCTTCAAAACACTGTATTTAGGGTCCTGTAATTTTGTCAGTTCCATAGCGGATATCTGATTTGTCAAATCTTGTTATTTCCCAGTCTTTCTTTTCTTAAGGTTTCTCTTATTGTCTTGTCATCCGATGGTACTGGAACAACTAGCGGAGTTGACATTTTCGAGTACTATGCCATTGTTTACGGTCTGCAGCTATGGCGATGGTGAGCATTCCAAGAAAGATAAAAATAGAAGGCTCCTTCGAAACTAAAAATATCCTAGAGTCTATAGATGTCTGGAAAGATGGTGTTCATCATCCATGCCTGTGAATAAATGCTCGATGTTTAATTTGTGCCTGCGTGACTCTCATGACAAAAATGAAGACTAGTTAAAGAACTCAAATTTAAGTTGCCCATTTACAGAATTAATTAAGCCTGAACGTTACGCAGGTTGGACCAAATATTGAATTACTTTCAATCAAGATGCTAATATCCCACTAACTTAAATTTCCCATTGGATTAAAACATTTTTTCATATTGTTGCTGTGTTATTACTATTATTATTATTATATTTCAATTAGTTTTACAATTATAAAAATTTTCTTCTATTAATATAATTTCTTTTTCTACTTATTATTATTTCTATACTTATTTATTACAAAATACAATATTAAAAAACCTTTTACTTTATTTTCTTTGAAGTTATGTTTAAATATGTAATTTTTATTAAAGAAATAATTAATGTTATAAAAACTTATTACCCTTGTGTATATACAGCAATAATATATTCAAACTTTTTATATTAAATAAAAAATAAATTACTTACTTCTATATATGTGTTGTGGAATTCAGTCCTAAGACTGGTCTGATGTAACCCTTCATGCTAACCTAATCTTGCGCAAGTCTTTTCATTTCCACATAACTACCAAATCCCACATTCTCGCGCTTAGCCTATTCCATTCTTTACCTCTTTCTTCTGTTCACTTCCCTCTAATGCTAATTTTCAAAGACCCTTACGTCTTAAAACCTTCTCTAGGTCAACGTCCTCCATGTTGTTCGCAATTCCCTTTTCTGCTTAGTGCAAAGACCTTGGTTTTCCCTCTATTAATCCTCATATTGAACTCTTTCTCCGAAACGTGGACGATAGAAGTTGCGGAAAGGGAAAAAGAATAGAAGCCTTTGAAATGTGGTGCTGTAGGCGAATGCTGAAATTCAGATGGGTGGATAGAATCCCTAACCAGGAAGTTCTAAACAGAATAAGGGAAAAGCGAACAATATGGAGGACGTTGACCAAGGGAAGGGATAGATTAATAGGCCATGTTTTAAAGCACGAGGGTCTTGTAAAATTAGGATTAGAGGGAAGTGTGTGTGTGGGGTAAGAACAGAAGAGGGAGGCTAAGGATAGAATAGGCTAACCGGATTAGGGAGGATGTGGGTTGTGCTAGTCATGAGGAAATGAAAAGGCTTGCGCAAGGTAGGTTAGCATGGAGAGTTGCATCAGACCAGTCTTAGGACTATAATTATGTCGGTTGTTTACAGACTCTGCTGTAATTGAATGTTATTGTTATTCGTTTCTCTTCAGTAATGTGTACTGTATGACTTGTCTCCCCCTCCCCTCCACGCTGTCATTGTTATTAACCTTCCCTTCCCCCCTCCCCTCCCCTCGCCGCCATAAATCCCTCGTCTTGGTTGACGTGTCTGCTGGTAGCTGCTGTTGACTATTATTGGCGGCAGTCGATCCCTGGGAAGTGGCCGAGCGAGCGAGCATTTATCGTGGTGTTGGGACGACGAGGGGAGCAAATAATGAAGTTACCCGCGGCGCTGCTATGAGTATCGCATTACCCGCCTGTGGATGGCGGAGGTGTGACGATGGAACCATTGACGCGTGGACACGTGTCGTCATGCTGTGCGCACTCTCCCACCAGAGGGGATTGCACGTCCTGTTAGGTCACTATATAATACTTACCAAACCATTGATGAACTCGCTTCATAATCTCTCTTCAGATCATCCCAACACACATAACCTTACGGAAAGGCGTCAGAAAAGTCTTCAATTACTATTTTCTTTGCCAAACGTAGACGTTTTTTTTAAATTAATTTATTTCATAGCTCCATCGGTTTATTAACTCTATTAACAGTCTCCAGTTACCCTTCGCCTCTAAGTGGATAATTCCGCGGACCTACTAAATAAACCACCTGATCAATTCCATGGCCGCCTCTACTTTCTCCGAAGCCCTTTTCGCATTACTGAAGCATTGCAGTAGTTGTTTTTCCCCTCACTTCTCTTCAGCACTAGATTCCCGGTAATCCCATCAACGCAGAAACCCGTTTGGATCGTGTGACGGAAAAGCGATAAATAATGTACCGACTGAATCGACCACAGTATTAATTTCCTGCGCTTACACAAAGCGGCGACCATCTTGCAGATAGATAAATTTATCGGCCAAGGGTCTGTAATAATTAACTACTTCAACCCGGAATGAAAAATTTACATAGCTATTTACCGTACTACAATATATATTGTAGCCGATTCTACGTTCCTCCGTATTCGAGGATTTCTTAATTCCTTTAGGGCGCCAGGTATTTTAATAGTTTTAATTTCAATCAGAGCATGAAGAAAAATTATATCTGCAGGGCGTGGTCATTCTCTCGTCGTCCCGCCGACACAACCTGCTCCTTCCATCACCCCATGACGACTCACTGAACGTCTCGCCAGACCACATTGTTGGCCCGGGTTGCGTCAGTTCCTCAACAATTGCAACTCGCAAGCTGGCCTGCATTGTTAAGTGTAACTTTTCATGTTACAATATATAATATCATATAAGGTAAATGCTATTATCTTCGAGAATATTTCATTTTACTTAATGAAATAGGGGAAGGTAGCATTAAATAAGGAACGTGGTCCTGAAGGAAGAGTACAACATGAGGATTAATAGAGGGAAAAACCAAGGTGATGGAGTGTAGTATGAGAAAAAGTGGAATAATAAAGGCTGTTGGATTGGGAAGGAATTTTTTTAAGTGAGGAATTCTGCTACTTGGACAGTACCTGGAACTAGAGTAGGATACCACAGGCATGGAAGAGGAATTTACTTACGGCTAATATAAGTGTCAATATTAGGAAATCATTGCTAAAAATGTTCGTATGGAGTGTGGCGTTGTATGGGTGCGAAATGTGGACGGTAGGAGTTGCACAAGGGAAGAGAATAGAAGCCATTGAAATGTGGTGCTGTAGGAGAATCACTTACGGGGAAGTTCTAAGCAGAATAGGGGAAGAGAAAAAACAATATGGAGGACGTTGACCAAGAGAAGGGATAGATTTGAGACACTCAATTTTTTTCTAAGTCGCAACAGCCGAAAATATTATTTCATGTAGGTGTGAAGAATTTGCATGAACTACATGTGAAGAATTTAGTATCGCGCATGGACCATCTCCAGCGACGGTTACGGCCGAAATAATCTGGGCTGAGGGAGTCAAGGAGTAAATATGATGATTTGTTAAATTTTTACGCCTGAGGAAGTCTCAAAAAGGAGACGAAACGTCATTTTTGAATAAATAGTGAGAAAGTTATATGCTGACTCATTGGCCGTCATTTTATTTCTTGTAAATTCCAATAAGGTTTTTATTATAAGTGTAACGTGACATATGTACACGTTACCGCGCATTTCTTTTCTTTTCAAAAATAGTATTAATTCGCGGGTAAGCAACGTCTTTGGTATGTTAGCATCTCCCTGGTTGTAAAACAGGAATATCTTTGGGTTCGCGAATATGTCATTTACATTTATTATTATTTTTTGCGTGATTTAAATTAAATTAAAAGTGTAACGTTAATGTACGTTTGATGTTAAATTGTTGACCACAAAGGAAATTAATACCGGTTAGAAATGGTGAAAATTACATTGAATAAACAGTAAAGAAAAACAATTGAAGTTATATTTTCTTTGAACTGAACGTATTGTTGATGTCTGTATTGCTTGGCTTGGAGCTGGATGTGTGTTAGGGAGACATCCCAGGGAGACGATTCATTCTCTGTATACTATATATATATATATATATATATATATAATCTTTGCAATTAGTTGAATAATTTTACTTAAATAATTTTAATCAGTGTTATATTCATATAAGTCAACCGAAATTGTTGTTTTCATTATTAATTACATTCATTTCAAATATTACATGTACTTTGTACGTTGAAACGAGTGGTACCAAA
Source organism: Eucriotettix oculatus (assembly GCA_034510155.1). NCBI lineage: Eukaryota > Metazoa > Arthropoda > Insecta > Orthoptera > Tetrigidae > Eucriotettix > Eucriotettix oculatus. Next base: position 198,964,793 of record CM067377.1, on the reverse strand, counting down.
CTCACCCCTGGCTGACGTCACGACCAGTGACGTCACGTCAGAACCAGGCCAACCAAAGCACCAGATCCTCTCCTCTTTCCAGTCCATCTTACTACCGGTGCAACAGAAACAGCTACAACCATACGGTACAGCAATACCAAGGAAAAACTACTGGCAAAATATTATATACCCGTTAGGCCTGAGATTGAGAGTGCTCGTGCTTTCTTCATGCATTATAAAACGGTTTAACCATTTTGTTAAAATATAATAGATAGATAGATTTATTAGTTCCGTTAGTCCTCAGATGAGGAAATAGGACAAGTCAAATTGATATAAAAATCATGAGATAGATATACATAAATATAGTAAATACTAACAGTCATTAATGATATACAATAATTAACTTAACTACAAAATATTTCATGAAACAAGAAAACTTAGAATCTATACGAAAATAATTAAATAAGAGTTATTAATTTCACTTGTAACACTTGCACATCACATCACAATACATTTCTTCTCCTGAAGAACACGTGTCGTAATAGAGGGCAGTGACTGGACATCTCGTGCGGTCCACGTGAAATAAACAATTTTGAAGTATTAGTGGCATAAATGTACAATACGGTTTTATATTGCAGTCCAATAAAAAGTTGTTTGTTTGTTTGTTTGGATACGAATATTTATTTATGTAATGTCGCATAAGTAACTACAACTTAAAAAGTTTATGAGCTTAGTATAATAATAATAATAATTTTTCCCTATGTTAGTCAGATTAATAAACAAAACTATAATTCAGCAGGAGATTTCGGCATTGCCGGTCATCTACAAAGTTGAAATACAATTTTTTTGAAAAAACTAAAATATTATTTTTTATGTCTTTTGTTTAAATTTATAACATAATAAAACTTTTTTTTCAGTGTTTTAATGTTAAAAATATTGTCATACATTAAATAATTGAAGAAAAATTAAATTTGTTTATAATTTTAAACAAATTCCATAAAAAATAAATTTTTGGAATGGTTAAAAAAATTGTGTTTGATTTTTATAGATGACTATGGCACTGCCGTAAGTTTCTGCTGAATAAATTTGAAGTTATAGTTTTGGTTATTAATGTGACTGATTAACACAAGGAAAAATTATTATCATTCTAAGTAAAAATCAGTCTTTTAACAAAATTTTATTAAACCCCTTGAAGTTTATTTACTTTTATTGAAATTTTTTAACGTGATTATATTTTATGTTTTTTTTTAGAAATCGCGAAATATGTGAACGAAACGCCGCAATTTAAAATTACAATTCTTGTTTTCTGACTTTTGTCAATTCGTGGTGTTTTATTTGACTAATGAACGACATTGCCACTGGTTACGGACTTGTCGACAGTTGTGTGTTTTCGTGGCCGTAAAGTTTCGGGCACTGGTTAATCTGAACGTTAACGTTGGCGGCTGTAAATCTTATTTTTGTCCGATTGCCGGTTAACTTTGAACAAGGCGATTATCGGGCGGGCGTCGGTTTGTGATGAGATCGGATATGGACGCCGTAAACAGCGGCAGTTTCATTAGCGGCCGTAAGATCCGCTCGTTATCCGGGTAACGCGGCTGTTAGCCTGGCTGGCTGCTGGCGATCGGCAGCTGCAACCGCCATAGTTTTCAATTAACACCTAGCAGCAGCTGCGATCTTTACACATCACCGCGTGACGTCACACGCACACTGATTTCCAAAACACCTCTCCTCTGTTGCCACGAAATGCGAAAGGCTTGTGGGTTCTTATGAGTTATGAACTTAACTATGATGAGCTATTCAAGGGGTATATATATATATATATAAGCTATAACTTTTATATGTGTAGTAAGAGAAGGTTGGAAATAATTATTAATAATTAATGCAGTAATTAGAATCGAAGATCAAGAACAGAAAGAAGTAAGACAAGGATGCAGGTCTGTCGTCCATGCTGTTTAACTTATATATAAAACAGGCGATGCAGAAGGTTAAAACGGAATATGGAGAAGAAATAAAACCCTTACGCTTTGCCGACGATATTGTAGTATTAGGGGAATCAGAAGGAGATTTGGAAATAATAATAAATGGCATGAACGGAGTCCTGGAGAAAGAGTTCAATATGAGGATTAATAGCGGGAAAACAAAGGTAGTGGAGTGTAGTTTGAGAAACAGTGGAATAACAAAGGCTGTTAGATTGGGAAGTTTAAGGAATTCTCCTACTTGGGTAGCATAATAAATAGAGTAGGATAGCACAGCGAAGGAAGGGTTTCAAGAGAAGAGGAATTTATTTATGGGTAATGTAAGTATGAATTTTACGAATAAATTGCTACAAATGTTAGTATAGTGTGATAGTTAGATTGGGAAGGGATATTTTGACGGAAGTTAAGGAATTCTGCTACTTGGGAAGCGTAATATAGTAGACATAAAGTGTGGGATAGCACAGGCAAGGAAGGCTTTCGCGAAAAACGGGTAATATTAGGAAATCGTTGCTAAAAATGTTCGTATGGAGCGCTGCGTTATATGGGTGTGAAACATGGACGATAGGAGTTGCGGAAAGGAAAAGAAGCCTTTGAAATGTAGTGGTATAGGCGAATTCTGAAAATCAGATGGGTGGATGGAGGAAGTATCGAGGAAGATCTAAACAGAATGGGGGAAAAGCGAGACATATTGTAATGAAAAAAACGTGGATTTAGGTGATATTGTGGAGTTATGAGGTGCAGTTCGGCCAACAACAATGTGAAGGTGGCTGAAAGCGAGTGAATCCCCGAAGGGGATCCCCCGCGGAAAACCCCCTCGGGGCGTGTGTAAAAAATTAGGCGGGGAACCCCGAAATTTTATGAAATAAACTGGCGGGGAACCCAGAAATTTTATGAAATAAAATGGCGGGGAACCCCGGTATTTTGTAAAAGACCTAAGGCAGGGAACCCCGGAGTTTTATGAAATAGACCTATGGCGGGGAATTCCCGTCGGAGATTTTAAAAGGGGAGCCGATGGGTGGCTCGTGATCAGATGGAAGGAGATGCTGTGAGAGGTGGTCAGAGGACGGACAACGGATCTGTCAGAGGGCAGATGAGTTGCGATCAGATGGAGTGAGAGTTGAGACGTGACCAGAAGTCAGAGGAGATGCAGTCAGAGTTTTGCAGAGGGTAGATGGTGTCAGAGGATATGCAGACGAGTTGAGCAGATGGAATGAGAGTTGAGACGAGATTAGATGCTGTGGATCAGATGCTGTGAGAGGTGGGTAGAGACGTCAGATGTGGTGAGACGTGAGCAGACGTGGTCAGAAGTTTGCAGAGGTCAGATGTTTCGAGGAAGCAGATGAGTTGCGGATCTGGTTCAAACTACCTTCGTTGAAAAAAATCCTGCAAGACGCCAGAGAGACGCGGAAACATTCGTGAAGTTGGATGTTTGTAGGCCCAGTAAGTGTGGTAACTGCATACTCCATCTCTCGAGAGACCCAAAATTGATTAATTAATGTTTTATACCCTGAAAAGGATATTACAATATAGAGGACGTTGACCTAGAGAAGGGATAGATTAATGGGCCAAGTTTTAAGGCACACGGGTCTTCTAAAATTAGCATTAGAGGGAAGTGTGTGGGGTTAGAACAGAAGAGGGAGGCCAATGATAGAATACGCTAAGCAGATTAGGGAGGATGTAGGTTGTGCTAGTTATGAGGAAATGAAAAGGCTTGCGCAAGATAGGTTAGCATGGAGGGTTGCATCAGACCAGTCATCAAGCTGAATACCAGAACAACAACAGCAATGTGTCAAGCCAAGTGGTCCAGCACTGGTTGCCGCACCATCTCAGAACAAATTTAATATTTTGTTTGTACATTCCCTCATGTTTTAGCAGTTCGATACTAATTTTGTTTCATTTATAATGTGTCCGGTTCTAAAATGGCCGCTGCTCTGGTTTGTTGCGCGCATGCCTTTAGGTGAAACTCCGGGAAGGATCTTGTCACTACAGCTCGGAGGTTCTTAGTCAACCCTTGGCTACCTTGTTCTCCCTTCCACATTCCCCCTTTTCAATTCCCTTTCTATGCTATTAAAGGGGAGGTGCCTGTTTCACCCTCATGGAGCCTGTTAACCAGAAAAAAAAATTAGTTCCATTAATTCTGTGTTAAGAAGATTGGACATTTCAAATTCAACTTAGTTTGAAATATGAATAGAATAATATATACGTAAAAATAACAGACATTTGGGACTACTCAAGAATAGTAAAAGAAAGAATCGGAAGTGTATATTGTAGTGTGCATTATCCCATTTACAAAATCATCTTTTTAAATATTTGGCAAGACAGTGTATGCTGGGGGACGCATCCCTTTGTTTTCGTCAGCTAGCGGCCAGATGTGAGAGGTGTGGGCGGCAAAAGTGGCATGGTCAGGCAGCACAAAAAAAGGGGCTACTAAGTAAATACGAAAGGACACGAGGATTTGAGGCAGTCCTTGGAGTTAGATGGCGGCGACACATTGACTTGTAGGACGTCGCAAAAAAGGGCGACGAATTGGAATTGTTTTGGGATTCCTATAGGTGTGAGTGGAGAGACGCCATCAACACCACTGGCACGTGGCCGACGTCGACGCCTCTCGTTGATGGCCGCGCGAAATCTTCGAGAGACATAAAAAAATATCGCGACACTGGTGACATCCACCCACCTTTAAACAATTTTACCATGCATGGTCGGACCCAATGTATCAATTAAGTGTTTTCTGCTACTTGACCCAAAATCCCCTAAGAAAAGGAGTGCATATGTAACCGGAAAGTGATTAGTCTGAAATGTGTTATTAAATTTTAATGTTTTTTTTATCTGGAAATTGGATTTATTTATTAATTAATCCCATTGTTTGAATTAGATATTAAATTAAAACTTAAACTTATTATTTTTAAAGCCTTTTCTTCATTACAATATATTTGAAAATACATTAAATAGGATTATTAAGAAAATGGCACTTCACTTTTATAACTCTTTGGGTGGCCGAAAATCTCTTCGATAGAATGCTACTATTTTGATTATGCATAATGTATGCCGTTGAGTTGTTAAAAAAATACTTTGTATGTTTTCTTATTTGTAATCGTTCCGCAGCCCTCCCTCCCCTTTTCAATTCCCTTCAGTTGTCTGTTTCAGGATCCCCCTCATGTATCTGGTTAACCAAAAAAAAATTGAATTTGAGTATCAAACGCGATATAAATTCTATTCGAAGTAGATAATGAAGGAGGGTGCTGCTGTTGAAGTTTGACATGGTCTGCGCCCTCTCACCCTCCCCCGCGCACATGTGGCAGGGCGCTTCAAAGAGACCTGCACCCATCAAGAGTCATTTAGACTGCCTACAGGAAGTGCGCTGTTGTCTTTGTGGTCCTGCACATGGTCAGACTCTTCAACTTGTAGCTAAAAGTCACATGTGGCGCTCGTTTGCTTCATTCAAGTACAGCATCCGTTGGACAATCTCTTCTTTATCCATGACGATTAAAACCTCAGAGCGACGTTAATAAAATAAGTAAATGAAATAATAATGTATAGAATAGTATAATTTAATATAGAACAACTGGAGTCAGGACCCCACATATCCTCGCCGCCCCTCCTCCGAAGCAGAACACCTTACCTTAGAGAGAAAGAAAGGAAATATATGTATTTTATTCTATTCAATTTTCTAATAATAAGTCCCTTTCTACGAGAAAGGACTTTTCTATGCAACAAGAGAAGTTGAGAAAAAAGTGAGCAATTTTAAATTAAAAATTGTTTCCACATGAAGCTAATAGTTTTACAGAAATTAAAATGTCTGTTCATATATTTTTAATAAAAATAATTACAATCTGTTTATTCGGAATATTTTAACGCATTTAACATATAAATTTTAGGGGAGGGTTCAACGTTTTGAAAATATAAAATTGGATTCAATTTTGATTCATTATATTATCAAAATTATTGTAATCAAGCTATTTAAAATATATTTTAAATCAGTTTACAACCATTCTTTTATTGTTGTTGTGGTATTCAGTCCTAAGACTGGTCTGATGCAGCCCTCCACGCTAACGTATGCTGTGCAAGCCTATTCATTTCAATATAACTAGCATACCCAACATCCTCCCTAATCCGCTTAACGTATTCCATTTTTTGCCTCCCTCTTCTGTTCTTACCCCACACACTTCCCTCTAATGCTAATTTTACAAGACCCTCCTGTCTTAAAACGTGGCCTTCTCTTGGTCAACGTCCTCCATATTGTTCGCTTTTCCCCTATTCTGTTTAGAACTTCCTATTTTACTTCCTGTATCCACCCATCTGATTTTCAGCATTCTCCTATAGCACCTCGTTTCAAATGCCTCTATTCTTTTCCTTTCCCCATCTCCTAACGTCCACGTTTCTCACCCACATAACGCCACGCTCCTTACGAACATTTTTAGCAACGATTAGCTAGTATTTACACTTATATTACCCGTAAGTAAATCCTTCTTTTTCGCGAAAGCCTTCCTTGCCTGTGCTATCCTACTCGTTATATCTACTATACTTCTGCCATCCCTAGTAGCAGAATTCCTTAACTTCCATCAAAATATCCATTCACAATCTAACACCCTTTGTTATTCCACTGTTTCCCATACTACACTCCCTTACCTTGGTTTTCCCTCTATTAATCCCCATATTGAACTTTCTCCATAACTACGTTCATGCCATTTATTACGGTTTATAAGCTTCTTCTGATTCCCCTAATACTACAATATCGTCGGCAATGCGTAAGGTTTTTATTTCGTCTCCTGGCAGTATGATTCCATTTCCATATTCCGTTTTCACTTTCTTCATCGCCTGTTCTATATAGAAGTTAAAGAGCATGGGCGACAGACTGCATCCTTGTCTTCCTCCTTTCTTGATTACGGCTTTCTTTTCTTGGTTTTCTATTCTAATTACTGCTGCCTGTATTCTGTAGAGGTTATATTTTCTTTTAATAAGAATAATAAAAGGGAGTATTTACAAAATTTACAATCCACAATTTAAACTTGCTCCGACTAGCCGCATAAACTGACTGGTTGACCGTGCTGGTTAGGAAAATTACACCAAATTACGTATGGAAAGTTATATAAAAGAAAACATTCAGCGCCGTTAAATTGAACCCCTTAAAAATTATACAAATAAAAATAATTTATGTACCCAGAATTTTAAAACTATCTGTAATAAAACGAATTACAACGTCCTACGTGAGAACATTGGTGGTATAATGTGGTTGGGTCCTTACTATGGGCTGAGCTGTTGTCTGCTCCGTCTCGGATGTTCGTATGGTGATTGTGGAGGAAGACGATGATGCCAGGACCCTGATTCTGTCTTTCTCTGATGACCTCCAATGGCAACTCATTGCCGAGGTAGAGATGGATTGCTGGTTTCCACCTCGATTTATCATGACGGCAAAGCTCTACTGACCAGGAGACTGCACGTAGGTTCTGAAACTCCAGAGAGAAGTCTTCTCTCCTCTGCTTCTCTACACGAACTGTTTGGAGACTATGGACACACACCTTCCACTCTCCAGAGAAAACTCCTGGCTCCTCTGCTTCTCCACCCCGACCTCTTCGTCACCACATAATTTTATGTTTCAACCTGTACCACTAACCACAGTCTCTAATATTGGAAAGAAAACGACCCCGAATTGCCCGCGAATTTAACGAATCCTCGCCATTTTGTCCCTTTCCGGGGATAAATAATTTATGCGGGGTCACGTTCAACCAGGTCTACGAAAAAAACTTTGCACCTCTTTGTCCTCGCATATTTTGCACTTATAGTGCTAAAATCACAGCTCTCCCTCGGGTCAACGTTTCTATGTTATTTTGCACCACTCCTCCCCCCTTCCATCCCGCCCCGGCGCATATAGAACAAACAACCTATCTTTTCATACGGTCTGCCGGATACAAAAATAATCTAATTATCTACATTAATAACTACTTAATTTCTAGTACACGGGGTTTTATACAAATGTCTGAATTGAACCCGACGCCTACAACAATGCCGATCTCTATTGCTTTCAAATTATTTTTTTGTAATCTTATTACACCCCTTTCGTTATGGATATTCCTCTGTGATACTGAATAAGGCTAAAATTCTATAGAAATAATGTTGGGGTAAACAATTAAAATAATTTACCACCACTCTCCTTAATACGTCTTAATACGACGGAAATATCGACTCTTTTACGTATTTGTATATTCTTGCCTCCTTCTCAAAGGAGTGGAACTTGTGTCTTACCCCGACATTTTTTCTTTCGGATCGCAAAGAACAGGTGTAGAAAATTATGTAGGAATTTCTGCATGCGTTTAGATTTGTGTGCGGAAAACAGATACAGTGAATTTTATTACTTACATTTCATAGGCGTTAGTATTCTGAAAATATTTTGTAATGAGAAGAATCATTAAAAGTTAAATATAACTGTAAAAATAAATATTTTCTCGGTTTCTGTAAACATTTTTAAAAAATATATAGTCCTCACTTTAACCTTCAATACGTTTATCTTTTACATTCTTATTATTATTATTCTGGCTCTATAGCCCATTGTGGGCCTGGGCCTATTTGTAAATTTCCTCCTCCTTCCCGAAGGAGTGTATCTTGTTACTTACCCCGACATTTTTTCGGTTCGCAAAGAAAAGGTGTAGCAAATTTTGCCGGAATTTCTGCAAGCGTTTAGATTTGTGTGCGGAAAACAGATACAGTGAATTTTATTACTTACATTTCATAGGCGTTAGTATTCTGAAAATGTTTTGTAATGAGACGAATCGTTAAAAGTTAAGAATAACTGTAAAAATAAATATTTTCTCGGTTTCTGTAAACATTTTTAAAAATATATAGTCCTCACTTTAACCTTCATTGCTTTTATCTTTTATATTCTTATTATTATTTATTATTATTCTGGCTCTACAGCCCATTGAGGGCCTGGGCCTACCGGGACGGCTGCGGACTGTCATCTGGCGTGACACATTCCGAATTGGAGTGATACGTGGTCACTGTATCAATGCACCAGCTACCATCTTTGATATCAAGTTGGCAATTAAACGATTGAAGTATTTATTTGTCTTGTTTATTGTTGATTTGACCGATGCAAAGAATTTATATAATAATGATATTTTTCAAAGAGCATCTAAACGGCTGTGGTGACTCATGACCCCTACATTCAACGGGTGAAGCAAAAATAATTTAGTTTTTGTTATTTGCGTACAGCAGGACGAAAAACGAGGGTGGTTTTGGTGAGGCCGAGTAGGCGGGAAACGTCGCCGTTTACAACATTATTTATTGCCTGGAGTGCATTGTATTCGACAGTTGGTCCGGGGAACTGTCCTGAGAAGGTCGGAATGAGAGAGAGTGGCTGAGGAAACAATATGCGTAAAAATTAAATTCGGCATGTTATGAGAAAGAAGATTCATTTGTAGTACGGAAAACAAAAAGATAACATTTGATGGAGATTTAACCTGAAGAAGAGGCGCTAGAGGAGACGTGATCCAGCAAAGGAACCTCCGGCAACGACAAACAAAGAACGACGTCACCACGCAGAACATCTGGTAACGGCATTTCTACCCGGCTTTCCACTTAAACCATTCTCATTGATTCTCAATTTTTATTACAATTATATCGTTCGTCACCCGCGTTCCCGCAGCCATTTAGAAGTTGCATAGATTCATTTTGCTTTACCGACTGAGCCAATTTGATTACACATTTTATTCGTAAATTTATATTTTTATTAAAACTTAATTTGAGTTATATTTCTTTTGGAAATTTTTTAATATAATATCATCATAATTAAATGGAATATATTCAAATTAAATATACTTTTTTATTAATTAACAATTCCTAGTTATAATAATATTTTTGTTGGTTTAAACGAAGACCAAACACCACACGGCTGACAATGGACAGGCACGTTTCACGTGTGAAAGTGACGCTCATCGATTTTGAAGTAATAAAGTCTCACAGATTAAATTGTTTTTTTTAATGTTACCACGTTTGATTGATACATAAAAAAAGAACTAGTACTCTGATTGTCAGGTTTTATTATACATTTTGAGGGTCTGTAAAGAAGTTATGCTGGGTTCGTCATGACTGCAACTTGCAGGTGGCTGCAGTTGAAGAGTCCAGTGTTTAAAGTATCGACCATTCACCACAGAGGCCTTTGATAAATGGTAAAACATTCTGTCTAGACGCTTAGTTGCCATCTGTAGTGAGCGAGCCCGAGTCAATGCCCACTCGAATGGAAAGGGTGAAGTCTATAATAGCCTATAGAATTAATTTTTTTTCTGTGTAAAGTGTTTATAATTGAGGAGTGATCGCAACTTTTGGATAGGATTTAACATCTGGGGAGTACAGAGTTCGGAATAATCATTATATCTAGCAGCTAAATTACTACTGTTATTATTAATGAACAACTTTAATAGGTTCACATTAAAAAACACAGCACCATTTTTCTTTAGTTGTCACTTTATTTAAAGAATATAAACAGGAGCTTTCGAAACGTGGACGATAGGAGTTGGGCAAAGGAAAATAATTGAAGCCTTTGAAATGTGGTGCTGTAGGCGAATGCTGAAAATCAGATGGGTGGATAGACTCACAAACGGGGAAGTTCTAAACGGAACAGGGGAAAAGCGAACAAAATGGAGGACGGTGACAAAGAAAAGGAATAGATTAATAGGCCATGTTTTAAGACACGAGGGTCTTGTAAAATTAGCATTAGAAGGAAGTGAACAGAAGAGGGAAGCGAAGGATGGAATACGCTAAGCAGGTTAGGGAGGATTTGGGTTGTGCTCGTTAGAAGGAAATGAAAATGCTTGCGCAAGATCTACAGATGTAGACAAATATATTATTATAATTTCTATAAATACTGTATATATGTAAATTTTGAACAGTTTTAATTTACCTTGTTAATTTGTTTAACTCTTTAAAAAAAACAAATTATATCATCATTTTCAGTTTTATTAGCCTCAACTGAGAACTTGTCCGATTTGCACTTCCTAACATTAAACACTTAATCCATACTAAAATCTATACCAACTTAACACAAACTATACCAACATTATCATAACTGAAACAAATGATTGCATAATGAAATTATATTATAATTTTCACTTTCATTTAATAAATTAAGACAATTCACAAAGTGTAACCCTATATTTCCCATTTTACTTTTCTTTGTTGACAATTTTACTTAGATTTTCATATATATGTATTCCATCCCAAAGACCTCTTTTGTATTCTGAATTCTCCTTCTGTAGTATTTTAAAATCTTCCCAACAGGTATGCTTACATTCTTTCATATGATCTGACAATGCTCTATTAATCTTTGAATACATTTCCATCCATATTACTTTTGTCATGGTACATTCGTTTTTTTATACTGATACTATTCATGACATCACAATAATATATAAGTGATATAATAAAAGAACTTGTTATCACAGTTTTACATACATAAAAGATATAGCCGAAAAATTAGAAAGAACAAGAATTGTTTTATGGAAATAAAACTAGCAATGAAACCAGTAAATAAGTTAAAAAATATGTTAAACAATATGAAGGATAAAATAAATAAAGAAGATGTAAAAGAATTGTGTTTATGAGATTATTTAAAAAAGAACTTTGAAAATACGAGAGTAATTCTCCCACAGGTTTATTCTTCCTTGCGTGTTTTTTTTGGTAGGGGGGGTTAACAGGCTACATGAGGGTGATCCTGAATCTGGAAACTCCTCTTTAATAGCATAGGAAGGGAATTGAAAGGGAGGATGCGGAAGGTAGAGAAAGGTAGCCAAGGGTTGACTAGGGCCCCGGGGCGTGTGGTTTAAGGATCCTACCCGGTGTTTTACCTAAAGAGATGCAGGGAAAACCCAAGAAATCCTGCATCAGGTAGGTCGGGCATTGGGTAATATTCTCACGCCCTTCAGAATGACGGGAGACGAGTCTGCTGTGGGGTCGCAGCATTCCCTTCTCCGTGTCTCCACAAATTTCAGGAGGCAATTGGCCGACTGATCCAATGGGATCAGCGGACAGCTCTTGCCATATGCCCAAGGTCTTTGACCCCAGTACATATACCTCCTAAAATAGGTGAAGGTGTCTCGGCATATGAGAACTTTGATAAAAAATACCCAGAGAGAGTGCGAGGCATTCCCGACATGATCAGGTGAACCCCGCAGTCACTCTGGAGGAAGCGTCTGCGAGAAAACTCCCGCAGCGCCTGCCTTCTTAGTTATATACTCGGAATTTCACGAACACACTGCAAGTTATAAGGTGTTCTAAGGTTTTCCTTAAAGCATTCATCAAGAAATTACTGGTGGACATCGCCTAGTCGATTATAACCGTAATAAATACGATCACTTGCATATAGTTTTCTTGTAACACCTCCATATAATGAATAAGCGATCTGAAGACAGAGCAGAGAAATGGAGGGTTCCGCCATTCCCCCCCGATCTGTAACGAGAGCCAGAGTCGTCGCAAATTGAGCGGACACGCAGCCATAATACGGGCTGTGCCGCCTCCTGTTTCATTAACCCGACATACGTCAGTCCTCCGGGAGGGGCGTGCCGGTCGTCTGTGTTTATCTAGCGAGCTCATTGCAGATTTATTGCTGGTGGGCCATGGAGGTCTCCCTCCCCTCAGGGCCGCGCGATTTGCTGCTCGCCGAACCGGACGTGAAAACGATTGAGGTTCCAAAGGAGCGCGCAATGTATAACAGTTCGGTGGGAGTTGGCTGGACAAGGGCACAGGCCATCCACTAATCATTCTCCGCAGAACCATTGTCGTGACTCAACAGCAGCTACGACTGTTCTCGCGCTGTCCCCGATTTATGGCCGTGGGACACACGCACGCATATATCTATATCCACGTTTCTCACGTTTTTTTAAGGAAAATCTAAAATATTGTTGTTTCTATCCACGATGTTTGTTGGAATCTCAACTTCCGAGTATCTTGTCTTCGGCTCACCTTTGCACCAGAATCAAATAATAATTTATTTACCTACTTATCCATTTCCCATTTAAGACCCTGTCCTACATTACGGATCTTTTGGTGGTGCCTGAGACGACGACAAACACAGCATTTCACTGAAGCGAGTGACGTGTTTTAGCAGCTTGTGGTATGAAACTATCTCAATCTTTTTTTAGTTGTTGTAGAAATGCTTCTCGGGGGTTTCCACCCGGGTAATCTTAAAGAATAGCGACGTTTCGACGGCTTTCACTACCATCGTCTTCCAGTTGCAGTGAAAGACGTCGGAACGTTGCTACTCTTTAAGATTATCCTGGTGGAAACCCGGGAAGCATTTCTACATTCAATTCCACAGGAATGCCTTCGATCTTTTGTAATCTCTTTTTTTATTGTAGCGCGTTATTAAGTATAGGCGCAATTAATTTAAACTGCGATTTAGACAGTGAATCGCGTGAGTAATGATGAGTTGTTACCATGTGGAATGTAAGGAACGTCCAGACCCCCGGGGTTGAACATCTGGAGGAAATGAGTGACAGGCCTGCAGAATCGCCAATGAAAGAGTAAAGGAACTTCTTCAAAATCTTCGGACGCACGAGGGTGACGAATGTTCATACTGTGACACTTACCCCTGATGGAGATGCCCTGGCGATGGAAAGTTTTGGAGTTTTTGTGCCGTTAAGAAGCGCGACTGCCCAAAACTATTTAAAGGGCATGAAAGCGGAAATGAGGATAATCGAGGGCAAAATTCGTAAGAAGACAGTCGAGGGCAAAATTCGGAAGGCGACACTCGATGAAACTACTGGAGGGAGTCGCTGGCATTGAAGAAGATACTACAGATAGCAGTCGCCATCATTTGATGGCAAACGACAGAAGCCGCCAGGGTCCAGAAAAGCTGACTACAAAGGGGAAAATACCAGATAAGTCCCACTCATGGTAGTCCTTAACATTCTCATGATTACGCAGGCAACGTAAATTCGTCATTTTTCCGACCAAATGTATCCCATGGCCAACCCGAGGTTTTGGGGCATAACAAATACATATTGAGTAGGATCGGTCCACCAAAATTTCTTAAGAATAAATTTTTACGCCTTAAATACGAATTATTTAACTCCCCTCCCTAATACAAATTGGCTAAAAGGACATCCACTCTGGCGCCCAACAATTAGAAAGAACGCCACATTATTAACAATTTTAGGTGTCGTCAATTGTATTTCATGAAACTAAAAAAGAATGTGCAGTGTTTTCCAAATTATTCAAGTCTTTATTTTTTTTTCAGCGAATAATTTGGTTAAACAAAATTTTACGAGCGGCGTAAGCTGAGGGTTCATTGTACTTAAGGTATTTGTCCGGGCCTCACAACATCAAAACTTCTACTGAAGAGAAGGCCTTTGAGGGATTAAGAAGCCGTTGGCCAGCAATGTCATAAATATTTGTGTCGGGTAATAATCTTAGAGGACAATGGATCAGAATAGCCAAAGACAGAAATAAGTGGAAAGAACTAGAACTACAACTAATTGACGGTGTGTTAATTGTGTAATGTATTAATAAGACATCTTACGCTGATTAGCTCACCGCGTGAGACTGCTAAAAGCTACCCCTGAATGGGACAACACGGGCTATTTTCATTTATTCATTTTCAATAATATTAGGTCACCATGTTTCGTCACGTCTCAAACTTTGCCGCAGAAAGTGGAACGGCCTGGTGTGTGGGTCTTAGTGGATTTCGGGCAGATTTGTGAACCCCGAATTGCGAACTCGAAAATGTAAGAAAGTTTCCCCTTGGCAAAACTTTGAATCTGGAAGGGAAATCATAGGTTTCGTGGTTGGCAAAAGATTTCGGAGTGAGTTAGTTCTTGGGACGTCGTTGAGGATAGAGCAGTTGTGGAGTTGTCGGGGATACGGAGACTACTATTCAAAGGCTTCTATTTTTCTCCTTTTTGCAACTCCACTCGTTCATGTTTCGCACCCATATAACGCCAAACTCCATACGGACATTTTTAGCAATGTTTTCATAATATTCATACTTATATTCCCCTAAGTAAATTCCCTTTTTTCGCGAAAGGCTTCTTCCCTCTACTATCTTACTCTTTATATGACTCCTATAAATCTTCCATTCCTAATTATTACGCTTCCCAAGTAGCAGAATTCCTTAACGTCTGTCAAAATATCCCTTCCAAATCTAACAGCCTTTGTTATTTCACTGTTTCCTATACTACTCTCCATCACCTTGATTTTGTCTCATATTGAAACCTTTCTCCAGGACCACGTTCATGCCATTTTTCTGGTTTCCAAGTCTTCTTCTGATTCCCCTAATACTACAATATCATCGGCAAAGCTTGGGGTTTTTAATTCTATTCCTTGAAATATAATTCCTTTTTCATATTATCTTTTAACTTTTTTCGTCGCTTGTTCTACATATAAGTAATAGAGCTTGTGCGACAGACTGAACCCTTGTCTTATTCCTTTCTTCAATTTTTAATTCAGTTGACTACCTTCTGTGTTTTATTCATGGCACCTTGAAAATTCTTAATAGTGTGTTTCCAGTTCACATTATTTTTCTAAATCTAAAAAAGCCATGAAATTAGGCTTGTTTTTTCTTATTCTATCATCAAAAATTAGACGCAGAGTCAATATTGCTTATCTTGTCCTTTCAGTCTTCCTAAAACCAAAATGATCTTCTCCTAATTAGCATTCAGTTTTCCGTTCCATCAATGACAGGAGGACGTTTAAATCAGGTTACAAGGTCTTATACTTTACTGTAACTGGCAATAAATCAACTGATTGGACTCTACTATTTTAACCAAAATTGTATGTTCTTTATCAATATTTCTAATAATGTTTCCCTAATATTCATACTTGTATTTGCTGTTAGCAAGTTCCTTTCTTACCAGTGCTATTCTACCCTAGTTATTTTGCTGTCCTAGTAATATCGCTTAAAATATCCCTTACCTCTATTAATCCTCAGGTTATGGATAAGTATTCAGTTAAAATTTCTCGTATCTGTTTATACATTTATGGAATTTGTATTTGATCTGATCTAAAGAATTTCCCAACCGCCTCGGGAGTTTTCTCGCAGGCGCTTCAGCCCAGAGTGACTGCGGGGCTTACCTGATCATGTCGGGAATGCCTCGCACTCTCTCTGGGTATTTTTTTTATCAAAGTTCTCATATGCCGAGACACCTTCACCTATTTTAGGAGGTATATGTACTGGGGTCAAAGACCTTGGGCATATGGCAAGAGCTGTCCGCTGATCCCATTGGATCAGTCGGCCAACTGCCTCCTGAAAATGTTGAAGACACGGAGAAGGGAATGCTGCGACCCCACAGCAGACTCGTCTCCCGTCATTCGGAAGGGCGTGAGAATAGTACCCAATGCCCGACCTACCTGATGCAGGTTTTCTAGGGTTTTCCCTGCATCTCTTTAGGTGAAACGCCGGGTAGGATCCTTAAACCATAGCCCGGGGGCCCTAGTTAACCCTTGGCTACCTTGCTCTACCTTCCGCATCCCCCTTTTCAATTCCCTTCCTATGCTATTAAAGGGGAGTTGCCTGTTTCAGGATCACCCTCATGTAGCCTGTTAACCAAAAAAAAAAAGAATTTCCCAATCAAACGAGTATCTTTACAGTATTCCAATGAACTCAGTATTTTTTAAAAATATATACGTCTAGTTATGTCAGCTTGTTTATCGTAAAAATGTTTTAAATTTGAAAAAGTTCACTGATTATAGTTTAATGTTTGTGTTTTTTCTGTCAAAAAAATATGTAAATAAATATTAAACAACTGAATTAAAAATTGAAGTGTAAGAAAATAAAGCAGAAGTCAAGAAAGGAAGAAGGCAAGGGTTCAGTCTGTCGCACAAGCTCTATTACTTATATGTAGAACAATCGACGAAAAAAGTTAAAAGATAATATGAAAAAGGAAT
>CM067377.1:198653974-198947864 GCA_034510155.1 Eucriotettix oculatus | reverse complement strand
GTTAAAAGATAATATGAAAAAGGAATTATATTTCAAGGAATAGAATTAAAAACCCCAAGCTTTGCCGATGATATTGTAGTATTAGGGGAATCAGAAGAAGACTTGGAAACCATAATAAATCGCATCAACGTGGTCCTGGAGAAAGGTTTCAATATGAGACAAAATCAAGGTGATGGAGAGTAGTATAGGAAACAGTTAAATAACAAAGGCTGTTAGATTTGGAAGGGATATTTTGACAGACGTTAAAGAATTCTGCTACTTGGGAAGCGTAATAATTAGGAATGGAAGATTTATAGGAGTAATATAAAGAGTAAGATAGTAGAGGGAAGAAGCCTTTCGCGAAAAAAGGGAATTTACTTAGGGAAATATAAGTATGAATATTATGAAAACATTGCTAAAAATGTCCGTATGGAGTTTGGCGTTATATGGGTGCGAAACATGAACGTATGGAGTTGCAGAAAGGAGACAAATAGAAGCCTTTGAATAGTAGCCTTCATATTCCTGACAACTCCACAACTTCTCTATCCTCAACGACACCCCAAGAACAAACTCACTGCGAAATCTTTTGCCAACCACAAAACCTATGATTTCCCTTCCAGATTCAAAGTTTGGCCAAGGGGAAACTTTCTTACATTTTCGAGTTCGCAATTCGGGGTTCACAAATCTGCCCGAAATCCACTAAGACCCACACACCAGGCCGTTCCACTTTCTGCCGCAAAATTTGAGACGTGACGAAACATGGTGACCTAATATTATTGAAAATGAATAAATGAAAATAGCCTATGTTGTCCCATTCAGGGGTAGCTTTCAGCAGTCTCACGCGGTGAGCTAATCAGCGTAAGATGTCTTATTAATACATTACACTATTAACACACTGTCAGTTAGTTGTAGTTCTAGTTCTTTCCACTTATTTCTGTCTCTGGCTATTCTGATCCATTGTCCTCTAAGATTAATACCCGACACAAATATTTATGACATTGCCGGCCAGCGGCTCAGTAGAAGTTTTGATGATGTAAGGCCCGGACAAATGCCTTAAGTACAATGAACCCTCAGCTTACGCCGCTCGTAAAATTTTGTTTAACCAAATTATTCGCTGAAAATAAAATAATAAAGACTTGAATAATTTGGAAAACACTGCACATTCTCTTTTAATTTCATGAAGAAATCGCTGTAGTCGCCAATAACAATACAGTTGACGAGACCTAAAATTGTTAATAAAAAAAGAGATTACAAAAGATCGAAGGCATTCCCGTGGAATTGAATGTAGAAATGCTTCCCGGGTTTCCACCCGGATAATCTTAAAGAGTAGCAACGTTCCGACGTCTTTCACTGTCACTGGAAGACGATGGTAGTGAAAGCCGTCGAAACGTCACCGATACATGGTGAAAATAATACTTTCCTTCTCTAGAGTCTTTGTTGCTCACCTCTGGTGTGTATTTTTTTACAGTAATTTTAGGTCTCTTTTTGACTTATTATTACCTTTTACAGACTGCTGTAGAAACAATGTTCTTTTACAGTGCGTTGTAAAGACCTTGGTCGAAGAAGGAGGAAAGCGATGTTTGATCCTGTTCCCCTTCCAGCAGAAGAATCGTCATTAGCCCCCGCGTTTCTGATTCCCCGGGAAGCGCTAAGCAAAGTAAAGGAACTGGTCATGCGATCTAATTCCGAGACATGAAAGAAGCTGCTGCGGAGGGGAGAAAGACGACGAGGGTGCAGCAGGGTCTCATGACTGCCTCCAACTCATTTGCCTTCGAATGATTCCAGACCATTACTTCTAGCAATACTGCCAGCCTTCCGAATAAATGGTCAAAGAAATGCCGATTCGTATCGCGCTACAAACATAATCAGGTACTCATTGAAGCTTAATCTAGAATTTATCTATAAATAAAATAAAACCTTTACCTTTTAATCCAGTAACTTTATTTTTTTAACATTGGATCTATTAAGAGTTCTGAGGTTTTTTTATTAATTTATTTATAGTCGCATAAACAATAAAGTCATTAGCGACTTATACGAAATTACAATATCCGTTACAGTTTTAGACTTTAAATTGACAATTTTGTACATTTCTACTTAACATTTAAAATTTTCAGTGCTAACCTAAAAGAATATATACTAAAAGTTTACATTTTATTGTATGAATAGTTTTTTTTAAGAATTTTATTAAGTTTTCCTGCGCCTTTATTCCTTTTGTAAGCTGGTTAAGATCATTTTCTTTTAAAATTTCTTTCCTCTCTTCTTCAAATTTTGGACAGAACTTCAACATCCCTCTATGTTTTACACAAAAAATGGATAACTCATAAAAGATGCGATACTTGCCAATTTACTGAAATCATAAAAATGTAATTAAAATTCGCCCCAAATATTTAATAATTTTCTCTCATAATAATCAAAATTCAGCTGAGGAATCCATCCATGCTTTCAAAGACGGAAAATATTTCAGATCCTTTCTTTTAGTTGATCTATCATAAGTTGCTATTTACTTTTAAATGCGTTTATTGCGCTAATCATCCCAATACTGGATTTTTCATTTACCTTGAAGCTTCAAGTTAATGGCGTTTAAATGCATTGTGATATCTGCAAAAAAAATGATAAATCAACCAGCAACTTCAACAGGAGTTCAACTGTGATCTCTTTATTGCACTGATCACAATAATTTTAATGAACCTCTTTTCGTTGTCGTACAAGGTATTCAGTAGTTTCCATTTTCCACTTTGAAACAAAATTGTTGACATTCAGAAAACCCGCTATTTTGGATGATGGGGGTGGAGGGGGAGGGGGAGGAGAGGGGAGACGGGCTACAAGGGGGTGATCCTCAAATAGACATATCCGCTTTAATAGCATACATGGAAATTTAAATAAGGGTATGTGGAAGGGTGAGCAAGGTACCCGGGTTATAATTAGTATAATTAAGAGATGCAGGGAAAACCTGCATCAGGTAGGTGGGGCTGTTACTGTGGTATTCAGTCCTAAGACTGGTCTGTTGCAACCCTCCATGCTAACCTATCCTGTGCAAGCCTTTTCATTTCCGCATAACTACCACATCTTATATCGTCCCAATTTTGCTTAGCGTATTCAATCCTTCACCTTCCCCTTCGTCACTTCCCTCTAATACTAATTTTACAAGGTCCTCATGTCTTAAAACGTGGCCTATTAATCTATCCCTTCTCTTGGTCAATATACTATATATTGTTATCCTTTCACCTAAATCACCAAGTATTTCCTTTTTAGTTACACTATCCACCAATCTCATTCTCCTACAGTACCACATTTCAGTCGCTTCTATTCTTTTCCTGTCTGCAACTCCTAGCATACACGTTTCGCACCCATATAACGCCACACTTCATACCAACATTTCCTAATGTTCATACTTATATTAGCCGTAGGCATATTCCTCTTTTAACGATAGCCTTCCTTGCCTGTTCCATTCTACTCTAGTTGTTACGCTGTCCAAGTAGCAGAATTCTTTAACTTCCTTCAAAATATCCCTTCCCAATCAAACAGCCTTTGTTATTCCACTGTTTCCCATACTACACATCACATTGCTTTTCCCTCTATTAATCGTCTCTCTCCAGGACTCAGTTCATGCCATTTATTATGGTTCCCAAGTCTTCTTCTGACTCCCGTAATACTACAATACCGTCGACAAGACATAGGGTTTTGTATTTTTTCTCCTTGTAGATGATTCTTTTTCTACATTCCGTTTTAACTTCCTTCATCGCCTGTTCTACATATAAGTTAAACAGCATGGGTGACTGACTGCATTCTTGTCTAACTCCTTTTTTGATTTCTGCCTTCTCTTCTTGATCTTCAATTCTATTTACTGCTGACTGCCTTCAGTAGTGGTTATAGATAAGCCTTCTTTCTCCATATTTTATTTCTATTAAAAATTATTACCAATAGAGGCAGTTTTTATGTTTTCGCAAGTAATTACTTATTTAAATTTTATTGCCTTACCTTAGACATATTTTACCTTGTTTTTAATTACAAATTTTTGTCAAACTAATGAGAACAGCAATGTAAATTATGTGAGGAAACCTAATTTTAAAACAATTATTTAATAATAATGATAATATAATTATTTTTCTGTACTAACTAAAAAAATAGATTACGCTTGATGAAAAAAATGTAATGTGAAAGATATAAAAATAAAAAGGGATAATATATAGGTAAATAGAGATCATCAACCTGAACCTTCACGCTAATTTTATGTTAAACAGCATTGTTCTGTTTTGGATTCACGTGTTGCTTGAATAAGTGAAGATATTGAGGTACATATGTTTACCTTCAACGTCAATCAATTCATGGATCTGGAAATGGAATTCACTAGCTTCATCCATATGAAAATTTGATGACGGATTTCGGTAATTTCCTGATTTATATACCGCGTGTTAGTTTCCATGAGCAATGGCGCCCGTCAATAACACACATTATTACCGTCGGGTACATTTCACGTTTTCTGCGCCTTTAATTACACTTGGGAAAATTAACACATTTTTTTTTATTTTAAATTCCTTTGAAAACTCCACTTTAGTTCACATTAATCCTCAAAATTTCCTCTGATGAAGCATTTAAACTGTTTACGCAAAGATTCACAGTAAAGTAAGTGCTAATGAGTTTGTAATTATTTTAATTAGTTATAAATTATTGCCTTTTTTAAGAGATATAATAATTTTGTTTACATATTTAATCAATTTCTTATTGGGTCCTGCACACTATTACAATTACACATATTAAGGAGAAGTACTCTTTTTATTCATTAATGAAATTAAAGGGGCAAATAGGCAGCAGGAATTATAATTACAAACAGCCTAAATAAAAGGTATGAAGCGAACAATATGGAGGACGTTGACCGAGAGAAGAGATAGATTAATAGGCCACGTTATAAGTCACGAGGGTTTTGTAAAATTAGCATTAGAGGGAAGTGTTTGGGGTAAGAACAGAAGAGGGAGGCAGAGGACGGAATATAGTAAGCAGATTACGGAGGATGTGGGTTGTGCTAGTTATAAGGAAATGAAGAGGCTTGCGCAAGATATGTTAGCATCAGACCAGTCTTAGGAATAAATACCACAATAACAAACTTCCGTTTCTATATTTTTTTAACATCTTCTCCAACGATCCTCTACCATACTTAAACTCTCTGACTCCGCCGCTCTCCTTTTATTCTTTTAAATAAAAAATTCCAATCGAAAACCCCGCCTTCACGTCTAATTAATGCAAGGGCAATGTATAAAGAAGCTCCAAAGATAGTCGTAAAGACGTTGTTGTTAATCCAAGGACAATACAGTTGCCAGTTACACGTTGACATTATAGAAAAGATAGTCCATAATTAAGATGTATTTCCTGTTAACTTGAAATTCGAACTATATACAGGTTTGATAAAATAGAAATATAGATTTTTCTGTCCAACTGTCCGAGAAATAGGCTTTGGTGTTTTACTCTGTCTTCTCTTTGGTTAATGGCAAAGTAACATTTATACCGTGTTAAAATTGCCTCTATATAGTCGTAAATAATCTTATTGACTTGATAGTGTACAGTAATATAGTGTTATTACAATTTATTAATATTCAATTAGCACTCGGTATTCTATTATTATTATTATTAGTTACTTAGCTGCTATTGGGCATTTGCCCGGTGGCTGCTATATACAGAAAAAACAGAAATACAAATAAAACACAAATGCAATTACAAAAAGTTTACACTAAGGAAGAATTTTGAGATGTAGTTTTTTATCTGAAAAAGAAAAGAAAGGAGCCACACAAAAATTAATTCACTGCACTTCACTATTATCACTTCACTGATTCTAAAAAAATACTACTCACTTAGGTTTTCTTAGCCTATTCCTAAACTGATTTACGTTACTCGGAAAAGTCGTATTTCTGCAGGAGGCAAGGAAGGAATTACAGTCGCGTATTGATCTATTTACAATTGAAATTTTTCCTACGTCAGTGCGTTGCCCTTTTTCTATTATTTTGAATGATTGGTCATTTTTAGAAATATAATTCGGCGCCGTAAGATGGTTTGTTATTCCTTTCCAGGCCCTGTGGTTCACCCTTATAAGCTTCATATATTGCGCACAACCTCACATGTTTCCTTCTATTACTGAGACCTTCTAAATTCTCGTGAGGATTGTTCGCGAATCACCTGACCCCCAAACATTTTTTCAGTCCTGTTTTTGTATTTTTTCCAACGGTAGAGTGTGTTCATTTCGATATGGATCCCAGCACGTTACCGCATATTCTAAAATTGGCCTGACCAGCCCTGTTTTGTAAGCAGAAATCTTGGTTTTTCTCGTGCTTTTCCTCAAGATCCTGTTTGAAAAGTGAAGCAGCAGTGCCTTTATCTCGCTCACCTCATTACCCCAATTAAAACTTTACTAATCGTGATCCCAAGATATTTACAGTTATTTGACTCCGTTACAACTTCGTTCCCCATTTTATATGTAGTGGGAGGGACATTTCTATTATTTTTTTTTGTAAAAACGACTGAATTACTCTTCGTTGCATTTATTTGCATTTTATTTCTAACTGACCACTGGTAAATTTTGTCCAAATCAGTCTGCAGAATCAGTGCATCCTCAACGTTTACGATTTTCCTATAAACCATACAATCAACATTCTGTTTCAAATATATTAGATTTAGATTTATTATTCAATCCATTAGTACCTAGATCCATAAATTCTTCTAAAACTATACTTTTTGCTGATGATACTAGTATTTTGGTTACAAATAAAAAAAATAGTCTGGAAAATGCTGCCAGTGTTACATTAAGCCAGATGCTTCACTGGTTTTCAGCCAATGGCTTGTCAGTCAATTGTGATAAAGACAAAGAATGCCAATTTGAACTCAATAAAACTAGCAACAAATAATTGTGAAATAACTGAAGTTGAATGTACAAAATTTTTAGGTATAAATTAAACTGGAAGGATCATATTAATATTCTCCTGCGAAAACTAGGCTCGGTGGCAACCTTTGCTCTTAGAATTATGACAAGTTGTAGTGATCCTAACATAAGAAAATTAGTTTATTTTGCATATTTCCACTCTATAATGACATATGGTATAATATTCTGGGGCAATGCATCAGGGAAAGATAAAATATTTACACTTCAAAAAAAGGCTGTTAGAATATTATGTCAGGTCTCACCAAAAACATCTTGTAGGGGACTTTTCAAGAAAACTGCATATTCAATCACTCATGTAACCTCTTCACACTAAACTCAGATATACATGACTTTGATACCAGAAGTAAAAACAATTTACACAAGGAAGGAAGGGAAGTCTCTAACCGTAATACAAAAGGGTGTACATTACAATGCCATCTATTAGCATATTTAATAAACTTCCCACCTCCATTAAACAATTAAAAATAAATCCAAACAAGTTCAAATATGAACTAACTAAGTTCTTACTAAGCCACTCCTTCTACTCTGTTGAAGAATTTATGGAGCTGAATGTATCATAGGGTAGATATTTATAATTATGAAAGAACATTATTAGAACACTAATTTTTTAGTATAGGATGTAAAAATATTTATCAATTTTATATATAAGGTACAAATTGTATGTCTTCTGTATAGAACTTAAGAAAATCTTATTATAAGTTAAAAATTAATGAATAGTTACAGTATATTCTAATATTAATAAAGCAACCTATGTAAAATCTCTGACTCGTTCCACATCCTTGAAGCTTGTGCTTCTCTATAGGATCTATGGAATATGATTTTATACTTATACATACTTATACTTATACTAGGTTGAGGAAATAGGATACGTCAAATATGAAATTACATGAAATATACAAAATTTTAGAATTAAGAATTGAATGACAAAAAGAGGAAAGATAAAATTCAATCTTCAGTTTTCAGTCGACGGAAGAGGCGGAAGATCGTGAGTAGGTTCCCGTCGAACATGAAAAAGAAATTAAGTCAGCAGTTAAATTCTAGTAGAGTATAGTTCTAAAATAATAGGAGAATTTGATAGGACACCAGCAAGCTGTTTTAGTCCTTCCTATGTACGAACTCTTTCAGTAAATAATAATATTATGTGATTGTTACCTGTTCGAGTGTGAGTATTTTCCCGTGGCGTGCGCCCCCAAGGGAAGGGAAGGGAAGCACGTCATTATATCTGACAGCGAGCGCGGCTGTATCGCGCCATCTTAGCTGCAGCCGTCTCCCCGCCGGCGATCATTTTCCGCCATTTTCCTTCCTGCAACAATCCACCCCCGCCCCCCGCCGCCGCCGCCTCCACCACCCGCCAGAGATAGAGAGGCGCCGCGAGAAGGAAGGAACGACAACTTAATCTAGGAAATCCTGAATGCTGCGTATTGGTATAATTCGCCTATAAAAGTGACTCTCCTCCTCCGTTCCCTCCTCGCCTAGGAGAAGGAAGATGTCTCACGAATTTTTACTCACTTCGGAAAAAGTAAATAACTCCCCGGTGGTACGAGGCGAGAAGCGCCGTTAAATATGACAGACGCCGAGGACTCGGATACCTTTTTTTTTATTATTTCGCCCCCTCTTCGGTGCGGAAGGATAGATTTGGAAAGGAAGGGGATACGGGAGATAAATCCGAAGCCAAAACTCCAGCAGTAAGTTGTTCTCCGTTTGTTTACTCGCAAACGACTCAAGTTCCTATCTGCAAGGTACAACACTACAATTCTACCCAAGTTTCGCGACCCCGAAGCAATTAATATCGGTTGCCGCAAAGGCTTATCTCAGGGAACGCATCGCCAAATATGCTAATTATTTCTGGGGAATTTAATTGTTTCATTTTATGTCTCTCCATAGATACCTACGAAATTATACGTATACCAAAAGTTGTTCTTGATTGAAAAGTTTTGAAAGGTAAACATTACCATCATTGGGTTTAATTAACTGAAAATATTGCCAACGAAGGTTAATTTTACCTTCATTCGTTTTAATTAAGTGTAAATATTTCCGAGAAAGGTAAACTTTACCTTCCTTGGTTTTAATTTACTGTAAATATTTATAGGAAGGTAAACTTTCCCTTTATTGTCTTTAAGTTAGTATAATTTTTTTTAAGAAATATAAACTTTACCTTCATTTGTATTAATTTACTTTAAATATTTCCAAAGAAGGTAAACATTAACTCAACTGGTTTTAATTTAGTGTAAACGTTTCCAAGGAAGGTAAACTTTATCTTAATTGGTTTTAATTTACTGTAAATATTTCCAAGAAAGGTAAAGTTTACCTTAATTGGTTTTAATTTACTGTAAATATTTCATAGGAAAGTAAACTTTATCTTAATTGGTTTTAATTTACTGTAAATATTTCCAAAGAAGGTAAACTTTATCTTAATGGTTTTCATTTACTGTAAATATTTCATAAGAACGTAAACTTTACCTTCATTGGTTTCAATTTAATGTAAATGTTTCCAAGAAAGGTAAAATTAAATTCCTGGGTTTTCATTTACTATAAATATTTTTTCTATAGGAAAAAACCCAAAGAAGGTATTATATATATATAACAGACGTTAAATTTAAAGTTTTCATACACACACAATCTTATAATTAATAGTTAAATTTGGGAGATTATATTAAAATAAATGAAAAACGAAAAGAAATTGATCAAAAATAAATTTTACTAAAATTAGAACACAATAATTAAAAGAAACACCATGTCTCCTCGTCCCTTTCTTTTGTACATCTTCAAGAGCAAACATTAATTTTTTAAATCTCAAAATGCAACACAATGGTTATAATACAATTCAATGTAAAATTTAATTGAGTTGTAACAGCCTCTTTGTCAGTTTTTATATTATTTAAATAATGACCTATAATACGTTTCGCCTCTGGTTTGAGACTTCTTCAGGTAGAAAAATTTATCTGTTGATGGTCCCCACTCCTTCGACCGAATTCAATATGTTTTATTTTCACAATGTATTGTTTAGCTGTATACAAAATAGTTTTCTGACTTTAAAATTTTAATTAACCTATTGTTAACTTCACAAACTTAAACACTGTCTACATTACATTGTTGCACTGCATTCTCTACTCTTGTAGGCATTCTGTTTTCTTTAAAATTTCAAAATTGTTACTTTTGTTATTATTTATCTTTACTAATGTTATTAATATTCTGATATTTTAATAATTTTTAAAGTATGTATTTTGTTATAAAGGAAAAGAATAGAAACCATTGAAATGTGGTGATATAGGAGAATGCTGAAAATCAACGGGTGGATAGAATCACTAACGAGGACGTTCTTAACAGAATAGGGGAAGAGCGAAAAATATGGAGGGTGTTGACCAAGAAAAGGGATAGAATAATAGGCCATGTTTTGAAATATTAGCATTAGAGAACTGAAGAGGGAGGCGAAGTGTGGAATACGCTAAGGGGATTAGGGAGGATGTTGGATGTGATAGTTATGCGGAAGTGAAAAGTCTTTTACACGATAGGTTAGCTTGGAGGGTTGCATCAGACCAGAATACTGCAAATTATGTTATATTTTTGTACCTGACGAAGTCCCAAATGTAGTGACGAAACGTCGTTCAATCTGATTATAAACTGGTCGTTAATTAATTTCATTTGATATATTTTTATGTTGCCACATCTCATAACTGAGCTGGACTGCAGTAATGTAGACTCGGATTCGATGCAACAATTTTTATTTATTTACATTGTTTACCTTTCATTTTTAGTATTTTCTGTTTTGAGTATGTTCTGTTTCTGGAATATTCCATGCATGTATAAATTGTACTGGATTCGGAGTCAGTTTTACGAAGAACGAGCCTGTGTACAGCACTTCGTCATGAAATAAACATCTATAACCTCTACGTATGTGTGTGTTACTATATCTCACGATCCTACAGAAAGGTGACAATATTTATCACTATTTTAATTCATTTAACCCCAATGTTGTTGTTGTCTTTGTGGTATTCAGTCCTAAGACTGGTCTGATGCAACCCTCCATGCTAACCTATCTTGCGCAAGACTTTTCATTTCCTCATAACCACCACATCTTTATTCCTCCCTAATCTACTTAGCGATTTCCATCCTTTAGCCTCCGTCTTCTCATTTTACCCCACACACTTCCCTCTAATGTTAATTACAACGTGGCCTATTAATCTATCCCTTCTCTTAGTCAACGTCCTCCATAATGTTCGCTTTTCCCCCATTTCTGTTTAGAACTTCCTTGTTAGTTAGTCCTTCCATCCATCAGATTTCCAGCATTCTCTTATAGCACCACATTTCAAAGGCTTCTATTCTTTTCCTTTCCCCAACTCCTATTGTCCACGTTTCGCACCTATATAACGCCACGCTCCCTTCGAACATTTTTAGCAACTATTTCCTAATATTCACACTTATATTAACTGTAAGTAAATCCCTCTTTTTCGCGAAAGCCTTCCTTGCCTGTGCTATCCTAGTCTTTATGTCTACTATACTTCTACCATCCCTAGTTATTACGCTTCCCAAGTAGCAGAATTCCTGAACTTCCGTCAAATGTATCCCTTCCCAATCCCAATATATATTGTAATATACTTTTTTGTGTATAAAACATTTATTAATTTAAAGTACAAATATGATCAATTTTAATATTTTACGTCACAAACAACTTCTATATGCAACAGATCACGAATATCATCAATTATAACGTCTATTTAGTACTCCTCTTTGATAAAACTCGCTTCACTTCCCAGTACCAACTCCATTCATACACATTTTTTTAGCCAGCCACCGTTATCGTCCTCCTCCAGCGAAATATATTGTATATATACTTTTTAGGGTATAAAACATTAATTAATCAATATAACAAATTATAATCAAATTTAAAAATTTTCCTTTATTAATTTAAAGTGAAGACACGGGCTTAATCTCAGGGGATTTTGGGTCTCTCAAGAGATGGAGTATGCAGTAGCTGAAAATAGAAAGAAAAATCATTGAATATT
Source organism: Eucriotettix oculatus (assembly GCA_034510155.1). Taxonomy (NCBI): domain Eukaryota; kingdom Metazoa; phylum Arthropoda; class Insecta; order Orthoptera; family Tetrigidae; genus Eucriotettix; species Eucriotettix oculatus. Next base: position 198,935,957 of record CM067377.1, on the reverse strand, counting down.
ATTTATCCAGAGAAATGAGCAAGTTTCACAATTTTTTTTATCGCTTACCCACAATTACTGGGCCAACAAACATCCACCTCTCGAATGTTTGTGCGTCTCTCTGGCGTCTTGCAGGATTTGATCACGTCTGCTCACGTCCGTCCACTCGTCTGCCTTCTGCGGGGTCGAGCCACGTCCTCTCCTCTCCTTGTTTCACTTCTGCTCGGTCCACGTCCGTTCTCTGCTCCACTCGCCTGCCTTCTGCCCTCTGGTCGCGAGCCACCCATCGGCTTCCCTTTTAAACCTTCCGACGGGAATTCCCCTATTTCACAACATTTCGGGGTTCCCCGCTCTCATTTTTTAAACTCGTTCGGCGGGGTTTTCCCGCGGGGGTTCACCATCGTCATTTTTTATACACGCTCGGCGGGCCTCCCCCGCGGGGAACCACCATCTTTCGGCCGACTAGCCATTGTTGTTGGCCGAACTGCGCCTCATAACGCCACAACCTCACAAAATCCGCCCTTTTTATCACTATATATATATATATATATATATATATATATTGTAACATGAAAAGTTACACTTAACAATGCAGGCCAGCTTGCGTGTTGCAATTGTTGAGGAACTGACGCAACCTGGGCCAACAATGTGGTCTGGCGAGACGTTCAGTGAGTCGTAATGAGAGAAGCAGGTTGTGTCGGCGGGACGACGAGAGAATGACCACGCCCTGCAGATATAATTTTTTTCTCATGCTCTGATTGGAATTTAAACTATTAAAATTTAATTTTGGTGTTTTTATGAATAATACCTGGCGCCCTAAAGGAATTAAGAAATCCTCGAATACTGAGAAACGACGGATCCGCTACAATATATTAAATCGCAATGGTTCCGTTGTTTCACCTTTCAATTAAGGTACCTTTGGTACTCTCTGAACGCCTTCTCATTCCCTATGTTGTTCATAGATTAAGACTTGAGTAGTCTCGTGCAATAATCAGTCACCGTTGATCGTAAATTACACCTTAAAGTTGTCGTATATTCGATGGCTTGACAATGAGTAGTGCAGGGCTTTAGATTAAGTTAAAGGTGGGTGGCTTTGTGTCCTGACCATCTCGTAGTCAGCTGCTAGATTCTGCACAATGCGAGCAAGATGGCGGCACGTCCTGTATGCTAATGTCCCATCTGGACGGGCGCCTTGCATATTTATACTGCGTCACTTCCGGTCGCTTTGGCCCACTTGTCCACGGTCCTCTCCTAAAGGGGATGGAAGGGGCGCTGCACTCGAATACAAGCTCAACATTACGAGTGGAGGCTTTAATTGTAACTAAACAGCTCTTCAGACAGGTGTCAACTGTGTAGCCTTGTAAACTTGGGGATATGACGCGTTAAGCCCTTGTTCACGCTAGGAAATAAAGTAAAATATATACCACAGAATAACACATGCAGAAAAATTAAATCCGTACTTATGATGGCAACTATAGGACGATAATAAACAGAGTGATAAGGGACTGGAATGCTTTGCCTGCAAGGGTACTAGAGGCTTTCCCTAATAATACAGAGGTTTAAAAAAAGGAAAGGACATTAAAAACTTAGGAACCTATTTTGTAAAAAAAGGCACTTGAAATATTTTAAAATTAGATTTTTAATTTTTTTCTGTAATTTATCTTTGTTGTTTTAATTTATCATTTTACATTTGTACATAATTTTATCAATACTGCCACCGGACAAATGCCCACCTGTAGTAATATAAAATACTTACATACAATACATAAAAAATTGTTTTTCGTTTACTGAGCACTTACATGATATCTATAATAACTAAGTGACAATTAGTGTCGATGGTTCTTCTATATTTTTTTTGCGGCCCATCCTTGGGCGCCAAATGTAACGTTACGGCCTTAAGTCTTGATTGACCCGAGTAACTTCAGCTCACAGTGTTCCTCAGTCTGTCGGGAGAAGTTTAAAATTAATTATAGGGGAGGTCGCAGCCCAACACACACTTGATTAACCAGAAAAAAACCTTCAAAATATACATTAAATTAATAAAGACGAACTTTATGACTGTGTCACCCGAATGGAAACCCGAAAACTGTATCGGTAAAGCCTTTAGATCTTTATTTACAAAATTCATGTTACGTGAAAATTGATATACTTATTAACATATTAAGAAGCAGGTGGATCAATCTGCGTACAGAGAACTTTACTGTTTTCTCAGAAATTCAAATATGTCTAAGAGAAAGCCAAGATTGATATTAATTGCCATTTCCCGTGTTACAATATCCACCAAACGGGGATAATAAGTTACGCTTGAGGTTGACAGCACCGGAAATATCAACTAGAATAAAAGAGGTAATTAATTAACAACCAATTCCAAAGTTGCAATTTTAATGCAAAGAGAAAAAAAATTGATTCAATTGAAGCTGAGCCAAAGTACTGAAACTAAATTTGGTAGATATTTTTACATTCTTATTTACTGAAGCTATAGAATTATTGGACCGACGTTTCGTCACCTTATATGATAGTTCCTTAGATTTTTATACAATTGTGAAAGGGGGGAGGGACTTTCTTTTCTTCACCAAAAAATTAAAATTTAAAATCTAAAAAAATTACTTGAGGAAGATATGGCGACGAAATGTCGTTCAAATTAAGGAAAAAATTTGCCTCTTAGGGGTCGTAAAATTAATCGTTTTAATTATTGTGTAAACCAGACATTAAATCCATTTACTAGAAATAATTATTTCTTATAGTTTATTTTTGAATGGTATTATTTTCATGCTCCTTATTATTTTCTTTGCTGCTACATTCAAGAGATTCCTTTTTTCGATATCTGATTGAAACCTCCATTTATTCAACGGAATTATTGAATATGAAAGTAATAGAATACTCGAAAGGTTATAATTAGAGATGCAATGAGAAATATTTCGATCTCACCTTTTACAATTTGTCGGTCTAGTGGCAAGCGTCGCTGCCTCACAACACAGAGGTCCCGGTTTCGAATCCAAGCGGGGGCTTGCAAGTTTGTGACGTCATGGGTCACGGAGACTGCTGGAGAATCGATACGCTGACCAGCGTGACACTCCAAATTCAGAATGTGGCTCATGTAGGATGACAGTTCGCAGTCGACCCTGGTAGGCCGAGGCCCTCGATGGGCAGCAGAGCCAAGGAAGAAGAAGAAGCTTTCAAGATATAATTCTTGGTTCATTTTAAATATTGAAAAAAAACAACGAATCCAGGACTTTTCAAAGCTGTGCATGATTTGAAATGAATTAAAAATATAAAAAATATACAGACACAGCTTTCTGACAGTAAATTCATAATGAATAAAATCAGCATATACTTTTATTGGTATTTAATTAATATAAAACGACGTTTTCTCACTTTATACGAATGACCTAATCGAAAGGGAGACGAAACGTCGCTTTTATTTATAATTGAAATTATAGTCGCGTCAACAGTGGACGGTCTTGGCAAATACAAAAATATTTACAAGAAGAAACAATAAATTACGTAGAAATTGCGAATAATACAATGCAAGGAGTGAGAAAGAAACAGACACTTTTAGAACAGAGAAAAAACGACCGCAACGGCTAATATAAACTGCTTAGATTTATCCCGAAACTCCAACTTCTACAATGAACTTAAGACGACTGTGAACAGCCACTGGAGAGCATAAAGGCTGAAGGGACCTAGAAAAGGTGGAATGGAAAGATCTGAATCTTGCAACAACAACCTGTTGTCTTTTCGAGATATCAAGTGGATAGGTTATTTACTTGAAGGTCTCCATTTCATAAGAGAGGATTCCTTCGTATTTTCCTCTTATATCAATAATCCAACTCTCTCACAGAGGGTTTATGCTTCCAACTATTAAGCATTCCCTTGGACAAGTAGGAGAGTCAAAGGAGGCCTCATGATCAGCGGCTTTATCAGCATGCTCGTTTCTCCCAAGATGCTCGCATGAGCCGGGATCTAACAGATGGTGATTTGTTGGTTATTTCCTTTTATCTCCCAAAGAAGGTTTTAATTACATAGCAAAAAAGTTATATGCTGACTTATTGGCCGTCGTTTTATTTATTATGAAAAATATAAGTGTAAATGATATTTAACATTAGATTCACGGTTTCTAATTATAAAAACAAGAAGTCAAATTACCGGGAAAATGTGAGTTATGAAAGGAATATCTTTGTCTGGAATTAGACTACTGATTTACGCAATTAGTATATTTTTAACACGGATGTTTTATCTTTAAAATTTCTTATGGTTTCTCATTTCCTTGTGAACATAGCGTGCACTGAACATAAATGATCTAAAATCAAAGCCCGTATGAAAAATAAAAGTATTATCGTATTACTTAAGTATTACAAATTAATAAGAATTTATTGTTCTAAAGAAATGACATTGAAATACGTAATCTGCGGGACGCTGCTGCTTGTTAAAGAGTGGCAGATAGATAATCTTTGGAAAAGCAACAGAAGAAGATCGGCTCGCGGGCAATTTGTTGTTGTTTCAGTATTGTGCTTGGCATTCAATATCAAACAGATAAATAAAATTTTGCAGCGAGAGTAATTCTATTTATAACTTAATAATTAATTTGATTCTTGAACCAATGTTCGTAAAGCGTATAAAATGGAGAAGTTAATGCGAAGAAGCGAAATTGGAGCATAATTCCTGGCGGAAGATGTGTGTAAATAATATTTACCTCTTAATGAACCTAAAGTAATCTCATTCCCGTATTTAAAACTTGATCCCTGTTGTCTTACTGTACTATGATTTTTTTGAATCAGATTGATCCTAGCGTCTGTTTTTATTGCATGTATAAAATGTAACTTATAATATTTGTTGATTATAAATATAATTCATGAATCATCATCATAGGGCGCTGCGGGATTTTTCCAGCAGGCGCTTCAGCCCAGAGTGACTGCGGGGCTTACCTGATCATGTCGGGGATGCCTCCTGCACTCTCTCTGGGTATTTTTTATCAAAGTTCTCACATGCCGAGACACCTTCACCTATTTTGGGAGGTATACGTACTGGGGTCAAAGACCTTGGGCATATGGCAAGAGTTGTCTGCTAATCCCAACTGCCTCCTGAAACTGGTGGAGACATGGAGAAGGGAATGCTGCGTCCCCACAGCAAACTCGTCTCCCGTCATTCGGAAGGGCGTGAGAATAGTACCTAATGCCCGACCTACCTGATTGAGGTTTTCTGGGGGTTTTCCCTGCATCTCTTTAGGTGAAACACCGGGTAGGATCCTTAAACCATAACCCGGGGGCCCTGGTTAACCCTTGATTACCTTGCTCTACCTTCCGCATCCCCCTTTTCAATTCCCTTCCTATGCTATTAAAGGGGAGTTGCCTGTTTCAGGATCACCCTCATGTAGCCTGTTATCCAAAAAAAATCATGAACTGGGACTCTAAGAAATTTTTATGCTACATTTCTGCTTGGAGCCAATTTTTTGACTTAAAATGTTTTTAATAGTTAATTCTGTGTGTCTTTGCCATTTGTTACGTAAGGTCGATGGTTTGACTACATGAGTATTTATTATATAAATAATAATCGGTTTATGAGCCGCAAAAACAAATTTAAAGACGTGAATTAATTTCGCCCAAATTTTGACCACAAATCTCTTATAACTACTGCGGGAATTTTAAATCACGAAAGAAGCCCTTTTATGATTTTTTTTTCGGGTCATTTAAATTGGTAAATTTTGTTTACGATGTTTTTTTGTATAATCTCAACATCTTTTGGTATGCGAGTGAAGTACCATTAGGGATGTGGGAATTTGAAAATAGCCTGAAAACTAAGAAAGATTGGCGTCAAGTCCGGAGATATGGAAGTCACCGCGTGTAATTATGACATTAGTATGGCGATTAAGTTGTAGTTTATACCAAGAATTTTGTTTTAAGTTCTACGTACAAGCCTGTGGAGTGATTTGAATTAAACTTTGTATCTATGTTACAACCCAGGAAGAAACCTATGGCGGTAGAAGTGGGAAGGTCTTGTAAAATTAGCATTTGAGGGAAGCGATCAGAAGAAGAAGGAGAAGGATGGATACCCTAAGTAGATTGGGGAGGAAGTGGAATGTGGTAGCTGTGTAGAAGGCTTGTTAAGGATAGGAGGGTTGCATCAGACCAGTCAAAGGACTGAATACCACAACAAAAAACAACAAGGTACGAGGAGAATTTTGGACTGTGCCAAGGTACTCGGATTGTATACGGTTTTGCAATAAGGGCGGGTCGATCTTGAAATGGAATAAAACAAGTTGTGTGTCTGAAGGATTGACGAAATTATTTTTCTACTTGAAAGGGGATTCATCGGCCTTTCAATAAAAAAAATGATTTCGTTAATATTTCCAACAAAGCTTGTTTTATTCGATTTCAACATTGCACCATCGAACCGCACCTACTGAAAAACCATATATTTAATTCTCATAGGGTACGGAATTATTTTTAACTTTCTCAAGGTACCAAGAGTATATTTAAATCTTCCTTAATAAAATAAAATACAATAAATGGAGCAAAGGCCAGAAAGAATTTTAATTCAAAATAAGACGTTTCGTTCCCAAATTTCGTACCGTGTGGCTCAGAAAGTTTGGAACGAAATGTCTTACTTTACGAAAGTTTTCGAGATTATTTTAAGTTACTGTGTTATTGAAGGTGCTACTTAATTAAGTTATTGTGATTCATTATTCCGGTCATCACAAATTTAAAATTCCGAAAGTTCTCGATGGTGCTAAATCATGAGTTGACTAAGAGGTTATAGTTGAATTAAATACATTACCGGGGTAGTATAAGTAAATACTTGAAAACCGCTGGTCACTGCGCTAATTATTGAATAAAACTGAATAGCAAGTGACTCGTGAGGCTGGCTGACGTGAAGGTAAATTAATGGAGGACGGAATTTATTTTTTTCATTTAGGATACCTGAATGTGTTGATATGCACGGGGCAGAAAGAACTATTAATCTAACGATCCGTCCGTCGTCAATCCGAGCGATCCCTTGGACCGGGGGGCCACGTGCATTTAAAGCAGCCTCCAGTCCTCCTCCTCTTCTCCCCACATGCACGACGGACCCGACGTTCTGTATTTTGTTCTCGGGGCAGCAATTTACATTCCGCCCCCCCACATTACGAGAAGGTGCTTGGGGCTTTTGTTAGCTGCGAAAGGAGTTCGATAAATTTTCAGAATGAAAGGAATTAGATAAGCAGTCGTTACTACGCCATGAATATTAAATAACAATTCGATTAATCATCGCAAATGATAGCAGTTTTGTGAGCGGGGGAGGGGGGGCAGTCTCCCCCACCCCCTCTGGAACAGACAACTTTACGCCCAAGTCTGTGCATGCCATTACAACTTGGGCCCTGGTCTCTCCCCCGCCCCCGCGCGCGCCAGACACTGGATTTTATGCCCGTGAATAATGACCTTGTCCAAAGAAAGCAACTTTGACGCAAATTAATATCTGAATAAGAATAGAGGGAGAGGAAAGGGAAGGGAAGGGAAGCGAAAGGGACGCGGCGCGAGAGAACTAGCAACTCAATTACTTATGCGACTTGAACTCGCCTCTGCTCACGTACGGCAAATTTACACTTCCATTCCTTGCAGGCCACTCAGACAGAGTAGATGGGAAACCAGAGGGAGAAACTAACATTTCCTTCAAGTACATTCTGCTGCCCGCTGGAACATACGTCAGAAAAAAAAAGACGGCCCAAAAAGTCAGTGTTAAATAAGCAAATATAGTAACTACTGCTCTCGCTCGTCATGACAAAGAAGCCAATGGTTCCTATGTCGTAAATGGCCTTTTGTTATAGATCCACAGATGATATTGGTATATTTCTTTATTTTTTTATCTGCTATTTTTCTTTCTTCAAAATATTTATTGCTCAATAAATGAAATGTTGGAAAGTTGTCATTTTTTTCCAAATAAAACTATATCCTTTTCCTTGTTTAGTAACTTTACCAGTTTTACGTTACTTGTTGTTATTGCGTACTCAAAAACATCTGCAGCATCTGCTCTTTTCTTTAGCAGTAATTTTACTATATTAAAATGCCTGTTTATTGCAGCAAGATATACTGCTGATTCTCCTTGATCGTTTAAAATATCTACTTCAACTCCTTCTTTTAAAATCGCCCCTAGAATCTCCTCATATCCTTTTTTTTGCTGCTATAAATAACTATTTTAAGTTAGTGGGAATGCTCAATTGAAGCCCAGTAAAGCATACAGTTAATTTTAGAAGAAAGACAAGAATGGAAAAATGTCAACAACCTGATCCGGTTAACATTTTTCCATTATTGTCTTTCTTCTAAAATATATAACTATTTATTAACAAAAGCGACGTTTCATCTACAATTTGAAACTTCCTCAGGCTTACTACAAACATAATATTACAATAAATATTACAGTAAAAAAAACTTATATCAACGCCATAAAAATTTTCTATACATGAAATTTAAACAATGGTTCTGTATAACACCTAGGCTTCTCAAAATATATTTCAATGATGCTGCTCATCTCAAAAATTGTAAAAAAAAATTCCACACCATAGGAATACCCATGTATACTTTTAATTTTGCTGATAATGAGGTTAGATTCGTCAGAAATGAAGACGACGCGTGCTGCATACTAAGAAAATTGAATGGGTAATATGTGAAATGGGGTTTACAAATAAATTTTGACAAAAGCGAGTATGTGGCAGTCGGACGGACAAGAAGAAATTTAGTAGTAAAGTGCTGTACCACATATAAATATTAAGGAACAAATATTTCTAGTAAAGGAGGGAGCGAGGAGGAAATTGAGCAGAGAATAGCGAAGGGCAGAGTTGCAAAAGGACAGTTAGGCTCAATTATATGGAATAAAAATATAACAAGAAAGGTGAAAAGAAGAAGTACAAAACGATTGTGGAGAGTGTTGCACTATATGTTTCTGAGGTTTGGGAAATAACACAGGTAAATGAAGGAAAGTTACGAGCGATTGAGATGCAGCTGTGGTGAGACAATAAATGAATACTGTCCGGAAGATATGGGTGTTACATGAGTAAATATCTTAGATACAATAGAAGACAGGAGGTTGAATTGGTATGGACATTTGACACGAATGTTGGAGCAACGGAGGCCATTAAGAATATTCCACTATGAACCCCTAAAACGAAAGAAGAATATAAGACCTAAACTCACGTGGAATAAAGGAGTAATACAAGGAAAACAGATGAGACGAAGATTGGAAAGATAAAAGGAGGTGGAAGCTTGGATGCGACAGACACCGTATGTTGTAGTTCTCACTCGCATAATGCCCGACCTACCTGATGCAGATTTTCTAGGGTTTTCCTTGCATCTCTTGAGGTGAAACACCGGGTAGGATCCTTAAACCACAGCCCGGTGGGCCCTAGTCAACCCTTGGCTACCTTTCTCTACCATCCCCCCTTTTAAATTCCCTTCCTATGCTATTAAAGAGGAGTTGCCCCTGTTTCAGGATCACCCTCATGTAGCCTGTTAACCATAACAAATCGTCTTTGAATGAGTATTTTTATTGTTCCGACTGTTGGAAAAAATTCATCTACTGATTTATTTGATCAAATTAAGATTGTGTTTGAAGGAAGACTTTCCCTGTGTAGTTAACAAAGTCTTCTCGTGATTCCAACAGGGGAAAAACTCTGTAATCCCAAATATTGACGATTTTAGAAAACCCAGGTCGGCGCCAAATTGTCTACGTTTTATAACGCTGTCTGCAACCTCCTTCAATTTCTCTCAAGCTGGCTGCCTTTGATTTTGTACGGGCGAATTTTATACTTCGTTGTGTCTTACCATTACAGACAGTTAACATGTTTAATTTTTGCTAAAGAGGGGCAAAAACAGACGAAATTAAATTAAAAAACTGAACAGCAAGACGTTTCTTCTACTAATTATTAAATCCCATCAGAAGCCAAAATAACACGAATCCAAAAAAAAGTTGTAATGTCTGTTTTAAATAATTAAATTGCATTTTATTTTCTATTTTTCTGCAATTTTCTCAATATTAGAAGCAATATATATGACTAATAAACATTTTAAAGATATTAAAAATAGGTTTAAGGTAGACTTCTTTACTTCCTAATTGTATGAACTCTAATATTTCCTCCAGAAGATTTTACAGATCGTTGAAAATGCGTTTCTTTTTAAATTCTCTTCAGAAGTAGTTGTGGTGTTTTTTTTCAGATGACAGAATCAGCCATTAGTAGGGATCGCGTGTTGGATGGTGATTTGTGCTGTTGGTAACCCTCCACACCTCTCCATCCTTCCTTGTTAGGCTTGCAGTCAGTGCTTATTTGATGAATATAAGTGTGACGTGTTTCCAGCTGCGCGCAATCAAAGCGGCAGGTGCTCGGATCAGCTGCCATTTAGATGGGTCACGGGGAAACTCCACTGCTTTGCACTGCACCAAGAATCTACCAAATGCATTGCGGTCATCCATAGCCTTGTAATGGTTGAAGAAACATTGGCTACTGTGTTGCGAATTTCCCTTGATCCCTAAGAATTGCCTTGTGGTATTCAGTCCTAAGGCTGGTCTCATTCAACCGTCCATGCTAACCTATCTTGTGCAAGCCTTTTCACAACCGCATAACAACCAAATCCTACATCCTCCGTAGTCTACTTAGCGTATTCCATTCTTGGCCTCCCTCGTCTGTTCACTTCCCACTAATGCTAATTTTATGTCTTAAAACGTGCCCTATTACCCTATCCCTTCTTTTGGTCAACGTCCTCCATATTATTGTCTTCCCCTATTCTTCTTAGAACATCCTGGTTAGTTACCCTATCCACAAATCTCATTCTCCTATAGCACCACATTTCAAAGGCTTCTATTCTTTTCCTTTCTCCAACTCCTACCGTCCACGTTTCGCACCCATAAAACGCCACACTCCATGTAACAGTTTGTAGCAACGATTTCTTAATATTCACACTTATATTAGCCGTAAATGAATTCCTCTTTTTTTGCGAAAGTCTTCCTTGCCTGTATAACGCTGCCCAAGTAGCGGAATTCCTTAACTTCCTTCAAAATATCCCTCCCCAATGAAACAGCCTTTGTTATTCCATTGTTTCCCGTGCTAAACTCAATCGCCTTGGTTTTCCCTCTATTAATACTCATTTGGAAATCTTTTTTAATGTTCGTATGGAGCGTGGCGTTATATGGGTGCGAAACGTGGACGATAGGAGCTCCGGAAAGGGAAATAAGAGAAGCCTTTGAAATGTGGTTCTATAGGCGAATGCTGAAAATCAGATTGGTGGATAGAATCCCTAACGAGAAAGTTCTAAACAGAATAAGGGAAAAGCGAACAATATGGAGGGCGTTGACCGAGAGAAGGGATAGATTAATAGGCCACGTTTTAAGTCAGGAGGGTTTTGAAAAATTAGCATGGAGGTAAGTGAACATAAGAGGGAGGCCAAGGATGTAATACGCTAAGTAGATGTAGGGAGGATGTGGGTTGTTCTAGTTATGAGAAAATGAAAAGACTTGCTCAAGATAAGTAGCATGGAGGGTGGCATCAGACCAGACTTAGGACAAAATACCACAACAACAACATTGAAGTCTTTCTCCACGATCACTTTGCAGTATGATTTCTTTTCTATATTCCGTGTGGTGACTCATGACCCCTACATTGTGCAGTAAAGCGAAAATAATTTAGTTTTTGGTATTTGCGTACAGCAGGACGAAAAACGAGGGTGGTTTGGTCAAGGCCGAGTAGGCGGGAAACGTCGCCGTTTACAACATTATTTATTGCCTGGAGTGCATTGTATTTGAACAGTTGGTCCGGGGAACTGTCCTGAGAAGGTCGGAATGAGAGAGAGAGCAGTGGCTGAGGAAACAACATGCGTAAAAGTTAAATTCGGCATGTTATGAGAAAGAAGATTCATTTGATGGGAGTACGGAAAACAAATAGATAACATTTGATGGAGATTTAACCTGAAGAAGAGGCGCTAGAGAATGCGTGATCCAGCAAAGGAACCTCCGGCAACGGCAAACCAAGAACGACGTCACCACGCAGAACATCTGGTAACGACGGCATTTCTACCCGGCTTTCCACTTAAACCATTCTCGTTGATTCGCGATTTTTATTACAATTATATCGTTCGTCACCCGCGTTCCCGGGAGCAGCCATTTAGAAGCTGCATAGATTCTTTTTGCTTTACCGACTGAGCCAATTTGATATTCGTAAATTTATATTTTTTACTAAAACTTAATTTTTGAGTTATATTTCTTTTGGAAAAATTTTATAATGTAATTTCATAATTAAATGGAATATATTCAAATTAAATATACTCTTTTTATTATTTAACAATTCCTTGTTATAATAATATTTTTGCGGTGTAAACAAGGACCAAACACCACATCCGTTTTCACTTTTTTCGTCACCTGTTTTATATATATATATTGTGATAAAAAATGCGGATTTTGTGATGTTGTGGCGTTATGAGGCGCAGTTCGGCCAACAACAATGGATAGTCGGCTGAAAGATGGTGATTCCCCGCGGGAGTGTCCCGCCGAGCGTGTGTAAAAAATGACGATGGTGAACCCCCGAGGGAAAACCCCGCCGAACGAGTGTAAAAAATGAGGGCGGGGAACCCCGAAATTTTGTGAGATAGGGGAATTCCCGTCGGAAGATTTAAAAAGGGAAGCCGATGGGTGGCTCAACCCAGAAGGCAGGCGAGTGGAGGAGAGGACGGACGTAGTTTGAGCAGGCCAAAAGTCAGACGAATTGAGGAGAAGGCAGACGAGTGGAGGAGAGGACGGACGTGGTCCGAGCAGCGAGAAGTGAGACGAGTGGAGGAGAGGACGGACGTGGTCCGAGCAGATCGTGAGAAGTGAGACGATTGGAGGAGGGGACGGACGTGGTCCGAGCAGCCCGAGAAGTCAGATGAAAGGAGGAGAGGACGGACGTACGGAGAATTAAGACGAGTGGAGGAAAGGACGGACGTGGTCCGAGCAGATATGCAGAATTGAGACGAGTGGAGGAGAGGAAAGACGTGGGCAGAGCAGATGAGCAGAAGTCAGACGAATTGAGGAGAGAACGGACGAGAGCAGACGTGATCAAATCCTGCAAGACGCCAGAGAGACGCGCAAACATTCGAGAGGTGGATGTTTGTTGGCCCAGTAATTGTGGCTACTCTCATACTCCATCTCTCGAGAGACTCAAAATCCCCTAAGATTAAGCCCGTGTATTCACTTTAAATTAATAAATGAAAAATTTTAAAATTGATCATAATTTGTTCTATTAATTTATTAATGTAATATACCCAAAAAAGTATATATATATATATATATAAGGTAAACAGTATGGGCGTGCATGGAAGTTGGACATGGATAAAACAGTTTCTCCAATATTTAAACGGTTTTCAGACTGTTTTAATAATTTTTCTAAAGTGTTTCACCCTCTATGTAACACGAAATAAAATGTATTGTTTTCGCTTGTTGCAGTTTTAATGACTCCATAATAATTCGGAGCAATTATTTCCATTGTCGACGTCAAGTTGTCGTTTGAACAGTGTCAAGAGTGTGGTGTTAATTAAGATGAGGGAATTATGCGGCTCCCCTAATTGCGAACGTCTTAATGATCTGGCAGTTTCCCGTCGGGGAGAATCAAGGCACCGCCGCCGCAGCCGCCGCCGATACAATAAATCAAAGCACCTAATCTAAATGGCACCATTACTGCAGTTTACTAAGAGAAGCCTGACGACTTTGTAACTAGCTCCCGGAGCCGATACAAACGGCCGCGTGATTAATGCGTCCTTGCAGAGTGCCGCTGCCGTGAAATATCGCTCTCCTTCCCAAGTGACAGTGCTGCCATTGTTGCCTTCAGGGAGAGAATTACGGAAATAATGCAGATGAGGCGATTGCGCCCCTTGTAATGATGTACAACGACTGTAATCTCGGCCGTGGCCCACGTTTGGCGTGTGATTTTACATAATGTATGTCTTCCGCATTGCGCTCGCTTGACCTCGGGCCTCAGAACCTTCTTATCTCCAACATCCAACGTCACTTACTGTCGATATATTCAGATACGTAAGCCTCTGAGATGGACGTACCACACATTTCCATCCACTTGAATGTAATAACCTTTAATTCCTCCGAGAATGTCACAATTTCTTCCACTTAACACCAAACGTGGTGACGTTGATCAGCTTGTTGTTTCTTCTTTCGGAAAGAACATCAAGCCAAAGTAATCAAACGATTACGGTTCTTCAATAAAACATCAAACCTTTCATTATACAGCAAAATATTACAAGACACGGCAATAATGGAGCAAAACCCCGAACTATGGGGCACAGCCATCAAGTCCTACCTGGAGATCCTGACACGATGTCGAACAAAAACATTAAAAATACTTATACAACGCCCCGTAAATCATATCAAATAAAAATATGTACAAAGATCTGTACAGGCCTACAGAAATTATCACCGGCGAAGCAAGAGACAGCAGATGAGATTGACCAACAACCAGTGAAGTTAAGTGAATAGACAAAAGGACGGAACATATTCTACATTTACCCTTCTCTTACTAATCATATCTTTTACATAATTCAAAAGGTTATCAGTTTGCAGTATACAAAGTAATAATAATAATAAGAAAAAGTGTTGTTGCTTTGATCAATGCTAGCAATCATACGACGAGTATCATAGTAGTATTAACACATGTTTGTCGGTCACAGTTGACCGGCTATTAATCAGTCTGTTGCCCATGCTGTTATATATAGAACAGGCGATGAAGAAAGTTAAAACGTAATATGGGGAAAGGAATCATACAGCAAGGAGAAGAAATAAAAACCTTACGCTTTGCCGAGTACTAGGGGAGTCAGAAGAAGACTTGGAAACCATAACAAATGGCATGAACGTAGTCCTGGAGAAAGAGTTCAATATGAAAATTAACAGAAAGAAAACCAAGGTAATGGAGTGTATAATGGGAAACAGTGATATAACAAAGGGTTCTAGATTGGGAAGGGATATTTTGACGGAAGTTAAGGAATTCTGCTACTTGGGAAGTGTAATAACTAGGGATTGTAGAAATATAGAAGACATAAAGAGTAGGATAGCACAGGCAAGGAAGGCTTTCACGTAAAAAAGAGGAATTTACGTATGGGTAATATAAGGTGTGAATATTAGGAAATCGTTGCTAAAAATGTTCGTATGGAGCGTGGCGTTATATGGGTGCGAAACGTGGACAATAAGAGTTGGAGAAAGGAAAAGAATAGAAGCCTTGCGAATGCTGAAAATCATATGGGTGGATAGAATCACAAACGAGGGAGTTCTAAACAAAATAGGGGAAAAGTGAACAATTTGGAGGACGTTGAGAAGGGATGAATTAAAAGGCCACGTTTTGAGACACGAGGGTCCTGGAAAATTAGCATTAGAAAGAGGTGTGTGTGTGGGGTAAGAACAGAAGAGGGAGGACAAGGATAGAATCCACTAAGTAGATTAGGGAGGATTTGTGTTGTCCTAATTATACGGAAATGAAAAGGCTTGCGCAAGATAGGTTAGCATGGAGGGTTGCATCAGACCTCTCTTAGGACTGAATACCACAACAACACCATTAATCCTTTGGTTTTACAACGTTAATTGATATCATAATGTCTTCACATATGTTTTCCGTTAGTTACGCACTTGCTGTTTCCAATTATCTACGCAAAGCTTTCAAATTGACAGAAGTAAATTTTTATTCATTTAAGTAAGGATCTGCCATTCATTCAATAGACTGACACTCATTGTTCAATAGATGGTCCCTTGTCTATTTTCCGAAGAAGGGTCTGTTCCGTTGTCCAAAGAATGGTGTAGCGCTGACAATCACAAATAATACTTCCTTGTCGTAATTTTAATATATTACAGCTTTTTTCGGTTTGGGATTGTTGAAGTATGAAAACAGTTTCCCGACATACTAATATTATTATCTAAATATGATGTTGAATCCATTTAAAATATACACCCACATACATTTTTCTTGCCTAAATGATTAACGTTTCATCCTTAATACCCTGTGAACGAGAACCATTTTTTCTGCACCTCGCACCTACACATTCATTAGCCGTCTGAAACGACACTTGTTAACGTACAATAATTTTCTTGTTACAACGAGTAACTTATGAAGCTCCTTTCTCCAAGCCATTGTCATGAGATGCTTTAATAGTTATCATAATTTTTCACTCGCAAGTCCAGTAAAACCTAAGTCGAATAAAAATAGACGCGGTATATTATTTTTGTTGCTGGTTTAAAAATATTGTATCATTATCCTTTCCAGTAGGTTTTTATATTGTAAGTTGGTATTTATTGTCAGTTTCTAAAACTGGGTAATTTCTTTACCTAATATACTACACTCAAATTCTGAAGACAGAAAATTAAATCTTCAAGTAAGAAAAGAGGGTGAACAAAAAAGATCTCCTTGGCCGATATTTTCTTGACTTTAGAAGCAAACTGTTGAGATAGGATAATTACGTACATTACGAAATGGAAAATAAAATTCTTGGGGCCTGATAAACACTTGGTTTAGTCTCGTTGCCGTCGCGTGTTAATTAAGTACGTGCGTGTACGAAACTAATTAGACGTTAAGTTCTGTATGGAAAAGTAACGGTGCAGCTCAAGGTATGTTTCCCTTTTCTATTAAAGCACTGTCGGTTAACAAGTGGAGAAACGTTCCTTGTTTCAAATAAATTTGTTTGTTTAAGATGTTTATTCGGCTATATATAGTACATAAGTGTTTCATAATTACATTTCAGAAAAATCGCGGCTATAGTAATGTGGCTGTTGTTGTGGTAATCAGTCCTAAAACTTGCTAGATGCAACCCTCCATGTTCACCTATCCTACGCAAGACTATTCATTTCTAAATACCTGACACCCCGCTCTATCTGCTTAGCGTATTCCATCCTTGCCTCCCTCCTCTGTTCACTTCCCTTTAATGCTAATTTTTCAAGATCCTCATGTCTCAAATCGTGACTTATTCATCTATCCCTTCTCTCGGTCAAAGTCCTCCAAATTGCTCTGTTTAAGACTTCCTGGTTAGTTACCCTATCCACCCATCGCATTCTTCTATAGCATAATTTTTGAAAGCTTCTATTATTTTCCTTTCTGTAACTCCTACCGTCCACGTTTCGCACCCATATAACGCCGCTTTCCATACCAATACAATTTGTAGTAATTACCTAATATTCACACTTATATTACCCGAAAGTAAATTCCTCTTTTTTTGCCATAGTGTTTAATGTCTGTGCTGTCCCCCAACTCTTCATCATCCACCTCCTCTTATTCTATTTCTAACTCTTTTAGATATTCCTTCCATCTTTCTGCCTTTTCTTTTTATTTATCCAGAATTGGCTTCCCATCGGCCAATATTTTTCCTCTCTCCGAATGTTTCTTGGCTTTTCCCATAAGCTGCGTCTATTTTCCCTATCACCAATTAATTTTCAACCGCTTTGCATTTATTTTGGAACCAAGCCTCTTTGGTTGCTTTTCACTTCCTATCTATCTCATTCTTCAAGCTTCTGTACCAATTTCACCTCTCGCGCTTATATATTTCCGAGTTTAATTAATAATTTTTATTATCCCCTGTGTTATCCATACTTTCCTATTGATCTCAATTATTTTTCCATTAGAAAATTTTAATATCCATGTCCTAATATTCATATTTATATGAACCGTAAGTAAATTCCTCATTCTTGCGAATGTCTTCCAATTCTAGCTATTATGCGGCCCAAGTAGCAGAATTCCTTATCTTCCTTCAAAATATCCCTTCTCAATGTAATAGCCTTTGTTATTCTACTGTTTCACTCCATCATCTTGGTTTTCTCTCTATCAATCCTCATCTTGTTCTCTTCACGCAGGATCAGGATCACGTTCATGCCAATTATTATGGTTTCCAAGTCTCTTCTTCTGACTCTCCTAATACTATCTTTCCAACCTTTCCTTATTTCGTTTTCATTTTCTTCATAGTCTGTTCTGTAAATCAGTTAAAGATGATGGGTGACAGACTGCATCCTTGGCTTACTCCTTTCTTGATTTCTGCTTCCTTTTCTTGATCTTCAATTCTAATTACTGCTGACTGCCTTCTGTAGATGTTATGGAGAACTCTTCTTTCTCGATATATTTTCTCTTGTCCTCTTCAAAATCCTTAATAGTTTGTTACATTTAACATTATCAAAGGCTTTTTCTAAATCTGCAAATGCCATGAACGTAGGCTTGTTTTTTTTATCCTGTCTTCTAAAATCAGACGCACAGTCAATATTGTTTCTCTTGTTCCTACATTCTTCCTAAAACGAAAATTATCTTCTCCTAACTTGCATTCTATTTCCATCGGCATATATACTATTTTCGTTAATATTTTTCACGAATGAGATACTCAACTAATTGTCCTGTGCTTTTCGCATCTATAAGCCTCCCAATCCTCTTCGGTATAGGGGGATAACTATGTTGTTACTAAAATCTTCTGATTATTTTTCCTGTTTTGTAGATATCGCAAAGTATCCTGAACAGCCATGATATTTCTTTTTATCAACTCCACTGGAATGTTATCAATTCCCTGGCGCTTTACCATTGCTCAGATCTGTCAAACTCCGGTCTTAAAAGTTTTGTCTCCCAATTATTCATCGTATTGAAATAATAATGTGTAGCGCAGTAGAACCCGCGTCCAAATTTTTATTATAATTTACGGGAACTTAAATACCAAATATTCCGGCATGAGCAAGTTGTTTGCCAGGAAGAAGGGGTTTTTCCGCCCGCCGTCTCGCCTTTCGCTGCGACTGACACCTGGACCATAAAGCTCGGACATCCCGTCGCCGTTTCGGAATGTCTTAATCTGCCTGGGAATTTGGTGACCGGGTGGCGTGTGTTCCCCAAATGAAACAAGGGATATGATTGGAGGATATCCATCCCTGCCACCTTAGTGATAGGTGTCGGATAAGTGGGGACAAGGTTTTAAAGAGGCTGGCAGAGACAATTTTGGGAGATTGAAGAGATTTTTGCAGTGGATGGAGAGAGGAGATTGAAGCAGAGTGGTGGAGAGAGGAGATTGGTGGTGAGGTGGCAGCGGCGACCATGCTTTGATCAGTCCAGGAAGCAGGGAAGAAAGGTCTTAGCAACAAGGGAAGGAAGACTTCGTGTTATGTTCGACCGGCCGCTTCAAGTTCCACAACACGGAAATTACAGCGAGACGCCTATGAAGACAACTCAGGTTCGTCAACGAACTGATCTGCTACACGTGGTCACCCAAACCATTAATACCCTGAGATTATAATTAATAAATACATATGTAAACTCAATTATTAAATTCATTAATTAATAACTCCCCCCCATCATTTACAAATGTAAATAATCTACTTACAAATAAAATATAGTCCCCCGTTACATTTTTCGTGGACCTTTGAGCGCCTTCATTTTGTTAAGTCAGAGGTCCCTTCGTGAACTGTTGGGCTTGTTTTCCGTCGTCTGATGCTCTACGAGTACATCCCCTGAGAACTATCGATAGTGTGTCGCGAGATGTCAACAGCCACCATGTTCTGCAATGGTAGACCTGGTCCCATGCACGTGGAGCATAAGGCTGGCTGGTCCTCCTATCAGGGAACCAAGTGGCAACTACACGCACTTGGCACTGTGGCTTGCGTGTTGATCAACTCTCCAAGGTTTTCATTTAAATCGTGATAAAAGTTCCCCGAACGAACTTGATAGCGGCTTAATTAAGAAAAGAGTTTAAAAAAAAATATACGCCTTTATCGGTGAAAGTCGCGGCAAGTCAAGAGGGGGAAATGTGGTTCATAATATTAATTAACTTTCACTACTTGAAAATGTTTAACTACTTCAAGAAACGCTGACCGATTTATAGAATATATGTGTTACTAAATTATTCAGTTCAGCCCGTGTTAAATATTAGGCATGTTTTAATGTAATTTGAGACTGTCGTTCGTATGCAAAATTTGTAAAATTCATGTCATTTTTTATTTATTTACCAAAACATTATTGTCCTCTCCAAACGTATGTCTAATTTTTTGGGAGATTCACAAGTTGCATAATGACAAATAATGAAAATTATTATGTAAATAATAGTTGAAGTAAATATTGAATAATCATAGGACTTGATTCTTTTTAAAATCCATTCCGTCCAATATATCTTATTTTTCAGAATTTAGATACAAGAAAAAATAATGTATATTCCCCTCCATCATTTGAGAACAAAAACTTATATGTATTTAACATTTATTTGATAAATATGTTGATATAAATCGCACCCAACTCTAAACATAGATTTCAAAACATAGTCACTTTTCTTAATGTTCCGTATGAATTTATATTTGAACTTTACATATTTGACAAATACTAAGATATGATGTAAAAAAAATCTCATTAGTTTGTTTATTTAATATGGAGTTTAGCGGACTCAAAAAGCGCTGTGTGTACATTGGCTGTGTGGCGCTACGAGCGAGTTGATCCTAGAGGAGTGGGGATGACAGTCACGCTATTGCCACTCTAGCTATATTAAGACACTCTTTTTGGTGACTGGCGGGAAAATGAGTTTCGTTCATCAGAGTAGGACCCAGATATTATAATTCAAGTTGGAAACAACCAGACTTTATTTTTGAATCAAGAGTTCTTGGGTTGATTTTACTTGATAAAGATGATTGAGTTTTTCATCGAAACATCAGTTTCAAGTATAAGCCAAGAACTGTTGATTCAACAAATCCACTAAGAAAACCTACGATCTTCAAAGACTATTTTTGTTCAGAAGTCTGCCACTCTTTCCCGTATTATAATGAACTGTTGTTGTTGTGGTTTTCTGTCCTAAGACTGGTCTGATTCAACCCTCCATGCTAACCTATCTTACTCAAGCCATTTCATTTCCTTAGAACATCACACATCCTCCCTAATCTGCTTAGCATATTCCCTCCATAGCATCCTTCTTCTGTTCTTACCCCACACACTTCCCTCTAATGCTAATTTTACAAGACCCTCGTATCTTAAAACGTGGCCTATTAATCTATCCCTTCTCTTAGTCAACGTCCTCCATATTGTTCGCTTTTCCCCTATTCTGTTTAGAACTTCCTCGTTTGTGATTCTATCCACCCATCTGATTTCCAGCATTCGCCTATAGCACCACATTTCAAAGGCTTCTATTCTTTTCCTTTCCGCAACTCCTATCGTCCACGTTTCGCACCCATATAACGCCACGCTCCATACAAGCATTTTTAGCAACGATTTCCCAATATTCACACTTATTACCCGTAAGTAAATCCCTCTTTTTCGCGAAAGCCTTCCTTGCTTCTGCTATCCTACTCTTTATGTCTACTATACTTCTACCATCCCTAGTATTAATCCTCATATTGAACTCTTTCTCCAGGACTACGTTTATGCCATTTATTATGGTTTCCAAGTCTTATAATGAACTATGGATTTGGATTTTAAATTTAAATAATACCGAGTTATAAAATTTTGTTAGTTAAAACAAATTAAATTTATTTACAAAATATAAAAAAATAAATAAAAACAATTATTTAATTTTGGGTCCAACTTTAATAAAAAACCGTCGACTATCTCAATTGGCATTTGGTAAGACTCTAACTAAGGATCATTTTAATGGGCTTATCTTTGCAGCATTCAGAGAGTCGAGACACACCTCAGACAGATACACCGCACCTGTCTTTCTTCTTTTCGTAATAACGGCTTCCTTCCAGCGCTGGTTTCTGGGCCGGACTTAGTAAACTGATGGGGCCACCTTGCTGCACGCTGCCGTCTGTCATCTTTCAGTTTGTCTCCAGATTCTAAACAAACTTTTAAAAATCCCTCTCCACCTTCCTGCTTTAAAGCTCCATCACTACTCTCGTGCCGTGGATCCCTACCACCGCACTCACCCGACTTCCTCCCGCTTGATAATTCCGTTCCCAACTGCCCCAGTTTTTGTCCCGCAACCTCCCAGGTAATTTTCTCTTAAATCACCCCACCATGAGTTTGCATGCGACTTCCTGTGGTGTAGAGGCTAGCGTTGCTGTCTCACAACCTAGTTTGAATCCTGCCATGGGCTTGGACCTTTGTGTTGTCATGGTCGAGAAGACCGGGATTTGGACTGTTGGAGGATCGATACTTTGGCCACGTGTCACTCCAAATTCGGAATGTGTCATGCAAGATGACAGTCCGCAGTCGGTAGGCCTAGGCCCTCAATGGGCTGTAGAGCCATGGAGAAAGAAAGAAAGAAAGAAAGAAAGAAAGAAAGAAAGAAAGAAAGAAAGAAAGAAAGAAAGAAAGAAAGAAAGAAAGAAAGAAAGAAAGAAAGAAAGAAAGAAAGAAAGAAAGAAAGAAAGAAAGAAAGAAAGAAAGAAAGAAAGAAAGAAAGAAAGAAAGAAAGAAAGAAAGAAAGAAAGAAAGAAAGAAAGAAAGAAAGAAAGAAAGAAAGAAAGAAGGAAAGAAAGAAAGAAAAATGAGTTTGCATGGCGGGTCACCTGATCTCAGCCTCCAACCAGCATTTACCTTGGCCCGCGGTTTTTTTTCTTCAAAATTTATGGTCTTCCAAAATCCCGGGGTCAAAGTAATTTTCCCCTGGTTAGCTATATTTAGCATATACAGGGTCATACGGATTAAAATGAAGCCAAAAAAATTGAAGTCAAGTGTCAGAACTGTAAGTCGCTAGGTCTATCTGGCGCCATGGTGTTTACCTGGTCTGAAGAATTCTACAATACGGGGAATTCGTCACCCAGTGGCGAAATAAGATGGCGGTTTCATGTCCACTCATGACAGTATCTAATCTTTTAATTTTTACCCAGTAGGTCTTTTACTTTTTTATTCTTGAAATCTGACAGTGGAAAACCGGGAATAAAGATAATCGAAATGCAAGTGTGGGAATAAATGTGTATTATCAAGTAGTGAGTGAGTGAGTGAGTGAAGCTTGTGCGCGCTGAGAGCGGCGGAGTGACAGCGGGAGCGATTCATGGAGGATGCGCCCGCCAGGCAGCGCTCGCGATCATTCCGGCACATACGTCACTGCACTTCCGGCCGGCCGTCAGAGGGAGCGGCGTGATGCATGCTGGCCGCTGATGACTGCAATATGGCCGGCCTCGCTCCGCGTCACACCGCACTTATAAATCCTGGGCGCCGCGACGGCGACTTTTCCTCCCACGACAGGACAGACAGCGCTCGCTGTGAGCGATTGCCGATTGCCTTGTCAGCCCAGCGCTCGCTCTCCCTCGCACGCCTACAAATTTTTATCGACGATGATTTGTTTTTCTTTGTGACGGAATAGCGTGTCGATAACGTGCGGACCCGCCAGGCCCCACCATCCGAATTTAAACTTTGCCTTCATTCAGCTTATCTAAGGGCCACCATCGCAAATTTAGTGCGACTTATTGGCCCTACTTTCAATAAGTTTATTAGAACTACAAGTTGGATCTCTCATAACTTTAATCATCCTGTAATATAATAATGATTTTAAAATACCAAATTTATAACAGCTATAATAATTTGAAATCTTATATCCTATACACAAAATGTTGTTGTGGTATTCAGTCTTATTATTATGGGAATATCTTTAATATTATTTCCTGCTCTTCGAGGGAAGAAATTAATATACGTGTATTAATCAACCTTATGAGGGTAAATTTACCTTATTGCTGTGCGTTGATGACACCACACGACATCCGATACGATTAGTGTTGCATTCGAGTATGCCTCGAAAAAAGATTTTGAAGAGCTTCTTCTTCTTTTTCTTCTTCCAATGGCTCAACAGCTCTCTTGAGGGCCTAGGCC
The DNA here is from genome assembly GCA_034510155.1 of Eucriotettix oculatus. NCBI lineage: Eukaryota > Metazoa > Arthropoda > Insecta > Orthoptera > Tetrigidae > Eucriotettix > Eucriotettix oculatus. The sequence continues at coordinate 198,912,253 of CM067377.1, read as the reverse complement.
TACCGAGGCGGCTGATTTTGATGAACGCTGGAATAAAATAGCGAGAAAGGTGGCTTATGCATAACCTCTACAGAAGACAGGCAGCGGGAATTAGAATAGACTGTCAAGAAAACAAAGCCGTAATCAAGAAAGGAGTAAGAGACAAGGATGCAGTCTGTCGCCCATGCTGTTTAACTTATATATAGAACAGGTGAGGAAGAATGTTAAAACGGATTACGGAAAATGAATCATACTGCAAGATGAAGAAATAAAACCTTACGCTTTGCCGACGATATTGTAGTATTAGGGGAATCAGACGAAGACTTGGAAACCATAATAAATGGCATCAACGGAGTCCTGCAGAAAGAATTCAATATGAGGATTAATAGAGGGAAAACCAAGGTAATGGAGTGTAGTATGGGAAACAGTGGAATAAATAAGGCTGTTAGATTGGGAAAGGATATTTTGACGGAGGTTAAGGAATGCTGCTACTTGGGAAGCGTAATAACTAGGGATGGTTGAAGTATAGTAGACATAAAGAGTAGGATAGCACAGGGAAGGAAGACTTTTGCAAAAAAAGAGGAATTTACTTACGGGTAATATAAGTGTGAATATTAGGAAATCGTTGTTGAAAATATTTGTATAGAGCGTGGCGTTATATGGGTGCGAAACGTGGACGATACTAGTTGGGGAAAGGAAAATGAATAGAAGCCTTTCAAATGTGGTCTTATAGGCGAATTCTGAAAATCAGATGGGCGGATAGAATTACAAACGAGGAAGTTCTTATCACAATAGGGGAAAAACAAACATAACGGAGGACGTTGACGAAGAGAAGAAATAGATTAATAGGCCACGTTTTAAGACACGAGGGTCTTGTAAAATTAGAGGGAAGTGAACAGACGAGGGAAGGGAAAGTTGGAATACGCTAAGCAGATTAAGGAGGACAGAATACCACAACAACAACATTATTTCCCCCCAGGACGGATGATAATTTTGCTGTCAATTTTATTTTCCACGATTTTTAAATTACACATTACGTGCAAACTTCCTTAAATTGAACCATTTTTTGTATTGTATCGATCATAAATTTAAAATATCGTTAGTCGGAAGCCGTCCAAGAAAATCGTGTAGAGAAAGACAAAGCATCGTCTTTTTGTTCAATTTGTCGAGGGAATTCCAAAGTCAAAAGTTGAGGATTAAAAATATGAAAGTAATTTAAATAATTTAATCAATGTTTGAGATTTTTTTTCAACAGCAATAAATTTTACTTATTATTTACTGTTTTCGTATCAATTGTATAAAGAAAGTATGCCTATGGTGGAAGTTTTTATGAAGTTAATGACGCGGCCAATTTTAAACCCGGCAGAAAACTCAAGAAAATTTCTCGGCAGAGCTCACTCACTATACCTAAAGAATACTTGCGTGACTCTTCCCGGCCGTCATTATTCTTTCATTCCTCCCCTTTCCACGTTCAGTTCTCTTGTGCCCTTTTCTGCGGCCACTCCCTGTAACTGGCAGAGGTCGAAAGGCATCGCGTGCAAGTCTAGACTTTTAACTGCCTATCTGTCATTTCTCCTTTCATGTTACATTTTTTTTCCCTCGCTAATCTCCCCTCCTCGTGTTACCTCGAGTCGTCAAAAGCTGCAACACGTCACAATTTCCTATGACGTCACCAGGCACACGTATTGTCATGCCTGTTGTAGAGGGGGAGTGAGAGTGAAAATCGATGTCTCTGGAGATCCTAATCTGTGTACAGGTGTTCTCCTTCCTCAATCACGAGCGAGCAAACCTGTTGAGCCGCCACCAAATCTTTACGACGAGACGACGCAGTCACTGGACAGCTCTTGGAAACGTTGTTGAACACGCATTGAAAGTTTCTTTATTGACATTTACGTGACAGTGATGAGGAAACGATCACAGTATTTATACCAGATAATTAGGAATCTTCGATGTGACAAAAACCCTGTAGAACAACGCTAGTACATTTTTTTTAAAAAAACAATATATTCGCAAATATGTAAATCATTTAATATGAACGTGACTACAGACCTCTAGTGACCTGAAAGTATAATTTGCTTAATCGTGTTTGCAGTTTTGTCAAAATTAAAACATTGTTTTGTAACGATAAAACACACCTACTCCGAATTTAATGGTGCGGAGTCACATGCATGCTACTTGAGGGTTGAAGACAGGGGTAACAAAAGCCAGACACAACGGCGGGACCGGGGTTTTCCCCACGTCCCGTGAAATTTGGTGACATAGGATGCTAAGGACGATGGTGATTTTCCCCAAAATCGTCGATGAGAGGAGGGGGAGTTTAGGGGGAGGAAAAGCGGTGCCTCCCAGAGTGGAGAGACGATACTTTGATTGCAGCAATATCGAACCCCGCCACCTACGGAATACGAAATCAGGCAGTGGGGAAAATTTATTAAAAACCGCAGCAGAAACGAATTTTGGGACATTAAGGAGTAGAGGAACTGGTGGAGAGTTAACCCCCATCCTACGATTAGTGCTCCAAAAGGAAGGAAAAACTGCTACTTAATTACAAAATTTTAATTAATGGATTTTAAAAATCTATATAAAAGGAATGGAAAACTTTCACTATATTACAAAAGTGTCAGTGATAAAGGTTATAAATTAATTAAAAAGTCGGGAGGGGCTTTATTGTGACGTATTAAGTTTGGGGAATAACTTTCCTCTTTAGCCAGGAGTAGATTATTTGGACATGAAGGTCATGTGCGATTTGATGATTATGAACGACGAGAGGAAGAAATACGGTATTGAAGATTGTCCTCGCCGTGGACATCTAAATAAAGGAAGGAAGCCGTCTTCCAGCCCGGATGTCCAAAGTGTATATTGGTTCAACGTGGAATTCCAGAGGGGTCAGCTACAAGTTCCAGGCAAGCTGAGACGACACGGTAAATACCTCTGTTTGTAAGCTTTAGCCGATTTCCTGCTACTGCCAGATCGAAGGGGGATTAGTGTTATCTGTTCTGCTTTATGAGAAGGCAATCCGGCAAATTTTTTAATGATAAACGCTATATATATTTACAATAATTATACAAATTAATTTTCTTACTACTAAATCCAAGAGATCTACATAGGGAAGCATACTAAACCCAAATCCTACTCGGAGCTGGCAGTACCAGTAAATCGACAAAAGGTTACAAACAGTGGTATTTACCGTGTCGTCTCTGCTTGCCTGGAACTTCCAGCTGACACTTCCTCGTTGCTCCGGACTGGATCACGTCTTACTACCGTTGTAAACGTCCGTGTTCAGGACAATTTTCAGTCCAACTGTCCAATATTAACTTCCGATCATAACGCCGCGTCCTTAATCATTAAACCATCATCTTCTTGATGTTAAATGCATAAACACTTCTCACCTACTTCATCTTCCTGTGTTTAAAATTCGTTTCTGCAGGGTTTCTTAATAATGTTTTCCAACTGCCATATTTCGTTTTCTCTCGGTGTCGGGGCTCGATATTGTCAAATCAAAATTGGGTGTCCTCTCTGGAAGAAACCGTTTATCTTCCCTCACTGACGATTTTTGGGGACTAACATCATCCTCCTTACCAACCGATGTCAACAAATTTCACGCTGTCTGTAACCCCCACATAGCTTGCCGTTTCTACCGTACCGTCAAAAGCAAGTAAATGATTTTTTATCGTTACGGTACATTAATCTGTTCATTCCATCGTAACGTTCCGTCAACTTGAACACATAGTCAGTTTATTCGTCCGCAAATTAAGCACTTTTTTACCGGGGGAAGAAGTAAAATGTTTGGCTTTCATAAGTTCAGAAGTATTATGCCTGCAATGAACCAGACATTTAATGACTTCAATACGTTTAGGACTTTAATTTAAAGAGTTTTTTCGTCAATACCGGCTTGTGTCATTGGCGTTAAGGACTAATTATATATATTTTTATCGTAAATATAAAAAAATTAAAATCAGGGGTCCTAGGCATGAACCCTGCGGGACTCCGCTAGGTATTTTTTTTAGACATGGACAATATTGATGTCATCGTTGACTCTGGAGGCATTTACAGTTTAATTATTCGTTTCTTTTTAAATTTTTGTTTAATGTTGCACCAATAGCTGAGGTCATTAGTGACAACTAAAAGAACTTATAGCTATGTAAGATTATGATAATTCAAGCAACGCCTAAGCAGCGACGCTAAGCACTACACCACAGGAAATCGCCAATTATTTGTTTCTGTGATCGCTAAATAACAGGGTTTAATTATTTATACAACGAAATATGAATAAATTTTTATATTAATTAGTTACAAGAAAAGAAAATGTGGGGACCAGTCATAAATTAGAAAGAGGTATAAAACTGCATTGTGGAATATGTACGAATAATGGTGAGGTAGGAAATGATTTCTGGAAGTATTTATTCCTCGAACTACAAAGTTCTGACTAACGTTTGCAATGATTTCTTTTCGTTCTATGCAAAACTTGAGAATGTCTTTTTGTTCTCCCTGAGAATGAGATTTATAGTCTCCTTGTGATAAGAGAACAGGGAGCTCCTTAGAGGAACATTAAATTAAATTTCAGAGTTGGGAGGGTATTCTTCTCTACCAGTTGCTGGAGAAAAAAAAAAGATTGCTTTGTATTTATGTGCGGCACGCGAGGAAGACGGAGGGGAAGAAAAAATAATAATAAAGCGTCAAAAGCGAGATTTTATCACGCGACCAAAGTGGCGTCAATTTGAGCATTAACGAGCCAGACAAATAGCGAGAAAGTGCTGGCACTCAGTGCTGAATTCTGCACAAGACAGCGCCATTGTCCGCGCGCTGCAACAAGCGAAAGGGCTTTATAGATCCTCCGCGGTGAACAACGAAATCTATAAATAGCGCGTGCGATGAAACCGGATTCAGAGATGTTATTACCATTTCACGGATGATACTCGCTGACCTCGGATAACAACTCTCTCACACGTGACAACTTTCTGCACGTGGAAATAACCGGAAGAATAATTCAAACATTGATATCGGATTCGGAAGGTATATTTTGAAGGAATTCTGCTAGAGTAGGATAGCACCAGAATTTTTTTGGGGGGTTAACAGGCTACATGAGGGTGATCCTAAAACAGACAACTCCCCTTTAATAGCATAGGAAGGGAATTGAAAAAGGGGATGCAGAAGGTAGAGAAAGGTAACCAAGGGTTGACTAGGGCCCCCGGGCTATGGTTTAAGGATCCTACCCGGTGTTTCACCTAAAGAGATGCAAGGAAACCCCTAGAAAACCTCAATCAGGTAGGTCGGGCATTGGGTACTATTCTCACGTCCTTCCGAATGACGGGAGTCGAGTTTGCTGTGGGGTCGCAGCATTCCCTTCTCCATATCTCGAACAGTTTTAGGAGGCAGTTGGCCGACTGATCCAATGGGATCAGCAGACAACTCTTGCCATATGCCCAAGGTCTTTGACCCCAGTACATATACCTCCCAAAATAGGTGACGGTGTCTCGGTATGTGAGACCTTTGATAAAAAAAAGCAGAGAGAGTGCGAGGCATTCCCGACATAATCAGGTGAGCCCCGCAGAAACTCTCACAGGCAAGGAAGATTTTCGCGAATAGGAGGAATTTACTTACGGGTAATATAAGTGAGAATATTAGGAAATCGTTGCTAAAAATGTTCGTACGCAGCGTGGCGTAAAATGGGTGCGAAACGAGGACGGTAGGAGTTGCAGGAAAGGAAAATAATAGAAGCCTATGAAATGTGGTGCTATAGAACAATTTAGAAAATCAGATAACTGGATAGAGTAACTAACGAGGAAGTTGTAAACATAATAGTGTCCCACGGGAAACAGTTGCATAACAAAGGGTGTTAAATTGGGAAGGAATATTTTGAAGGAAGTAAAGGAATTCTGCTTCTTCGACACCATAATAATTGCAGTAGGATAGCACAGGCAAAAAAATGAATTTATAAATAACTAATATAATTATGAATATTAGGATAAATGTGCAATGCAGCGTTATAATGGTACAAAACGTGGACGATAAGAGTTCCAGGCAGAAAAAGATTGTAAACATTCGAAATGTGGCGCTATAGAAGAATGAGATGGGTGGATATGGTGACTAACCAGGAAGATAGATAGATTTATTACGTTACAATGTGTTGAGCCCTGCTGGTGGCAACATACATTTAATATTCCAATAAAGGAATATAAGTTAAAGAAATAAAAAATAAAATAAAATTATACTAATATAAACATTCAATATACAAATACTTTAACACTAATTTTAAGCCTGAATAAATTAAGTTAAACCATTTCCCTAATTCTGTCCCTAAATAATTTTACACTCTTCGGAAAAGTCGCTGTGGGGAAGAGAGAACAATATGGCAAACGTTGACGAAGAGAAGGGATAGATTAATAGGCCAAGTTTTGAGACAAGAGGGTCTTGTAAAATTAGCATTAGAGGGAAGTGTGTGGGGTAAGAAGAGGAGAGGGAGGCCAAGGAAGGAAAACGCTAAGTAGATTACGGACGATGTGGTACTTAATGCGGAAATGAAAAGGCTTGGACAATCTTAGCACTGAATACCACAACATTATTTTTATCCTTTGACGGAAACATAATTGCCGTTTTGTTTCGTAAATTCCTAAGTTAAGAATGGGCGAACTCTTACAATTATTTTATTTACTGTTTGAGTTTCCTTTCTCTCATTTTCATCAGTCTCTATGAATTACAGATTCATCCACTTTTTCCATAGTCTTGGGTATTTTACTGAGAATAAATACCACATTACAGATCCCTGCCTAAACCTGCTCAGCTGACTCCATCATTGGCTTCCCTCTTCTGTTCACTTTTCTCTAATGTTAATTTTACAAGACCCTCATGTCTTAAAACGTGGCCTGTTAATCTGTCAACGACCTTGATATTAATCTTCTCTTCTCTTATACTGCTTACCACCACATGTAAAAATTTTCTATAATTTTCCTTTTGAAACTCCTATCGTCCACTTTTCGCACCCATATAAAGCCACACTCCATACGAACGTTTTTAATAATGATTTCCTAATATTCTCACTTATATTAGCCGTTGGTAATTTTTTTTCTTACCTGGGCTATCCTACTCTAGTTATTTTGCTACCCAAGTAACTTCCTTCAAAATATTCCTTCCCAATCTTACAGCCTTCGTTTTCCAAAAAATTGTTATGATATTGATACATAAATTGAAATACATTAAGACTTCTTTTCACAGACAATTTTATCTAGATTTAACGACGTTTCGTCACAACATTTGGGACTTCTTCAGGCGTTTTGATCACAGGGAAAGGATGCTAAAAATGTGTAAAAATCCAACCTTGACTGCGTCCAAGGGCAGTTTCAACCGAAACGTCACACAAAGATAGAAAAAGGCATTCACAGTTAGATTTTTTCTCATCACCGTTTACTTTGATCAAAATTTAACACCTGAAGAAGTTGCCAAATGTGGTGACGAAACGTCGTTTAATCCAGATAAAAAAACGGTGTCTGTAGAAACTGGTCTTTAGTTTGTTTCATTGAATTATTTGAATATGAGACGTTAGTTGATTTACTAATATTCGTATAAGGTCACGACGTGAGGACATAATTAACTAATGTAAAGATTTAAATATTTTCAGCCAGTGCATATGTTTCTGATGTCTACAACTACGATCTAAATTCAGTTTATTTTTCTGGTTCGCGTCTTTAAGGGAAGGAAGAGTGAGACCAACAAGGAAATCAAAATTATAGCATATTGGAATCGTAAATTATTATATTATTACAAATTAAATTATTTCCGACCGATTTTTACAGACAGTATTTTATTTTTTATTTAAATGACGTTTCGGCGCATATTCGCAACTTCTTCAAGTTTATAACCTGTGAAATACATATTTCAATTAACGATTACAACAATTTTATACTTTTTAATAATTGGATTTTAACAATAATTTGGTGAGTTGTTAGTATATTCCTTTATATATATGTGTGTGTGTGTGCTATATATAAGTATTTTCAAATTGAAATATGTATTTCACAGATTATAAACCTGAAGAAAGTGTGAATATGCGCCGTACCGTCGTTTAAATAAAAACTGTCTGTAAAAGTCGGTTGGAAATTATTTAATTTGTGATTTTAATAACATATGTCAATCGATTTAATAATATTATTATTATTACTTAGCTGCTATTTGCCCGGTGGCTGCTATGTACAATGAAAACAAAAATACAGTTACAAAAAGAAAATACAATTCACACTACGGAAGGATTTTGAAGTGTAAATTTTGATCTGAAAAAGAAAAGTAAGGAGTCACACAGAAATCACTTCACTGATTCTAAAAAAATACTGTTCACTTAAGTTTCCTTAGCCTATTCCTAAACTGATTTACTCTACCCAGAAAAGTCGTGAGTATTTATGCAGGAGGCAAGGATGGAATTCCAATCGCGTATTGATCTATGAACAAACGAAAATTTTCCTACGTCTGTGCGTTGCCCTTTTTATTTAATTTTGAACGAGTGGTCGTTTTTAGAAATATAATTTGGCGCCGTAAGATGTTTTGTTATTTATTTTCAGGTCCTGTGGTTCTCCCTTATCAGCTTTAAATTTTGCGCACAACCTCACATGTTTCCTTCTATTACTGAGACCTTCTAAATTCTCGTGAGGATTGTTCGCGGATCACCTGACCCCCAAACATCTTTTCAGCCCGTTTTTTGTATGTTTTTTCCAACAGTAGAGTGTGTTCATTTCGAGCACGTGATGATGAAAGTGATAGGTGAAAATATAAGACAAAGGAAACCTGTTTGAGGAACAGCCAATAGAAAGCTGCCTGAAGCATTCACAGCGTCAGCAGCATTTAACGGCGAAGTGAATCAATAAAGAGGGGGAAAGTGGGGAGGGGGGGATCGGGGGGCTACTCAAATTAGAGGGGGGAGACACAATTGCGTGGGTTGATTATGAATATATTCAACTACAATTATTGACTAGATATTCCACGTTCTTACCTTCTTTCTCTGGTTTTACAAATTTTGAGCGGGAGACTGAAAGGTTGTAGATGTCACCACGCGTTCGATAAGTATTTTTTCCCCTTATGATTATGTCGATAAAATGTGTTTGATGGATATTTTCCACATATACAATTTACTTTAGAGTGTGAAGAAAAATTATTCTTCCAGGTCTGTGTTTCCCGTCAGCCTACATAATTTAATGTTTAATATTACCATGATTCTGGTTCTTTTTATCTGACCATCGTAACTCACTGTTATCCAATCTTATTTATCTCTCTATGTTATTGGGATTATTTTCAAATACATGAACATTAAACTACCTAAAATTAATTCCTGTCTCAACAAAAACTGTTTTAAGGATAAATTCAATTAATTAATTAGTTTTTACGTTTTTGTGCCATTCTAACAAATTAAATGAACCATTTATTAAAAGGGTTCTATTTTTCAGTAATTTTTAAGCTTGAGTTTTCTTTTCTCGTTTTATTAAAGGCCACGTGATCCTACTAATATTTATTCTCCGATAATTTTTTTATGAGGTTAATACTACACTCTCTGATTTATGTTATACAGTCCAAATGAAAATAACTTTGAATATAAGCATTAAAGGGCATCAGTCTAATTTAAAACTGTTTTGCTTCTTTTAAATAGAATCCTATCACACCTCACTGTATCCAATTCAATCATTGTTTGAATTTTGAAAACACTTGCGTTTCGAAAAAAGGAACCACTTTTTCGTGTTGTAGTGGTATTCAGTCCTACGCCGACGCCAAAATCCATGTTAACCTATCTTGCGCAAGCCTTTGCATTTCCGTATGACTAGTACATCCCATAGCCTCCGTAAACTGCTGAGCGTATTTCATCCTTGGCCTCCCTTTTCTGTTCTTTCCGCACACACTTTCCTCTAATGCTAATGTCACAAGACCTTCATGTTTTAAAACGGGGCCTATTAATCTATCCCTTCTCTTGGTGAACATCCTCATAATTCGTCTCTCTTCCCCTATTCTGTTTAGAACTTCCTCGTTTGTTTCCCTATCCACACATATGATTTTCAGCATTCGCCTATAGCACCAAATTTCAGAGGCTTCTATTCTTTTCCTTTTCGCAAACACATAACGCCAGGCTCCATACGAACATTTTTAGCAACGATTTCATAATATTCCCTCTTATATTACCCGTATTGTATTAAGCTCGGGGGAAAACCTTAAACTGAGACTAGCGTGCAGGTCCGAACTGAATACTACTGTAATGTGTTACTCAATAAATAAAAGATAAATTAGCAGACTCACCTTAGAAGAATGAGTGACAGGATGCCGGGGAAAAATTAATAGATTAAGAACGAAAATATAGAGGAAAATGTTAGCAACGTCAGTGCAGTTGTAAAAAAAATCTCTTTTCAAACGGAAAAAATTATAAAGCGCTAAATAATTGTAAGAAATAAAATACAAAAGGTGATAATAGTTTTATAAAATTTTATTTAATTTTATTGCAATAATTGTACATTCCAAGCATCCTGTCCCAGGAGGTTGAGGCAGAACGGGAAATTTGTAATTTCCTTTTTAAAAATTCATCATAAATATAAATTAATTATTTTAATTTATATTGATATTAGATTAAGTAGGTAATCGAGTAAAGGTACATTTTCTACTTTTATGAAGTCATTTTCTTCTTGTTCCATAATTTTACAAACGTTGCTAAACAATAAGGGTCTCGTTCCGCCCCGACTTCCCCTGTATCAATTCTATGAGTCTAATTCATCAATGGCTATATGAGGTATTACTTCTTTAGTATTTTAATGTTTATATATTATGGTGTAATTTAAGTCTTTAGAATAAGCTCACGTCGAAACTTTCGGCCAGTCTAATGTTTTTTGTGTATTGTTTTCAATTTAAAGGTTGTCTCTTAAAGGTAATATTTCTCTTTATTGCTGAGAATTTGTATTTCACGGTACAATAAAAAAGAAATTAGTACCTGATTTATTATATATTTCACGGGAGAAGTGTCCGAGTCATCTTTTAAATTAGTCCTCCGGCGACACTTTTCACTGGAAATGTAATTTCGCGAGGTAGCCTCAAAATTTCCGTGAAATATGGCGTATCGGAGTCCTCGGCTCTTTTCCCTCCGCGGTATAAAACATTCAAGCGAGTCAGAAACGCAAATTGTTTCCGAAACTCGTAGCGAGTGACAGCGGTTGCGGGTTTATTCGTCGCGCAACAAGGTGCGGTCCTCCGCCCCCGCCCCCGCCCCCGCCCTGTGCCCCTTCTTGTCGCTACAGCGCGTGACATTCGAAAAAAAAACAACGAAATAAAAAGCGCGGCGGCCGTAACAATACGTGGGAAGGTGATAATTGTTGACACATACATACATACACGGCGGCGGCGGCGGCGCGTGGAGGAAGGACGGTGTGCAAAATTAGAGGCCGGAGATGGCGTATCGAGAGCGGCAGAGCAGAGCAGAGCAGCAGCAGCGATGGAGCGGGGGAGGGGGAGGGGGGGCGGTGGCGGTGATGGGCTGCGGGGGTGGCGGGGGGGACAGGAGGACGGGACGGCGTCGCGGCGGCGCATGCGCGGCTGGGGCCCGCCAATCCGGGAGAGTCTTCCCGCCGAGGCTGATCCTTCCCTCGGCCGCGGCGCGCGGATATCGACCTTACCGCACGCTGCCCTAGGGGCCAAGATCGCCCGCCAGGACCGCCGTCCCCCTGAATAAATTTAATTATCTCGTCATTAGCGGGAGCCTATTGGTTCCCGCGCCCGCGGACGGAGGCCTCCGCCGTCGTGTGTACCTCGCAGTAAATGCAGCGCCGACCACGGCCCCACAACAGCCTCGCCGCCGCCGCCGCCGCGACACACGGGGGCTGCTTATTTCCGTGGGAGAGTCGTCGTGAAATCCCCCGCGCGCTCCGTGAGGGAGACTGACAGAGGGGCACGGAGAGAAAAAAAAAGACTTTTCCATATCTCCGTCAAGCGGCGTAGGTGGTGGAGGGAGAGAGGGACGGAGAGAGAGAGAGAGACGGAGGAACGGGAGTGGGGGGTTGGTGTGCGCGAGTAACGGACAAGGGAGAAGAGGGCCACAGGTAATTGCGGGAAGTGCGCGGAAATCCTGAAGGCGGTTGTTTTCGACGTCGAACGGCGACGACGACGACGGAGAAGCTGCAAGTGTGGAGCCGTGCTTGTACGTCACCTCCCCTGGCAGGTAGGTGGCCAACATGCCTCAACACTAACACTAACACGGATGACCGTCCTTCCTACCTCACTCATTCATTTCACCACACTTCTATCCCAGTGAAGATTAATTTTTTATATTTAATTACTAAAACAATGATCTCAGGACCCTTTAATTATATATAAACTGCTACGTCTTCACGATGTAGCACTTTGTTCTATAATTCTAGTTTCTTGATGAACGTGACGGAATACTTGAAAGCTTCGATGTTGTTTTAATTTTAACTATAAAAAAAATAGGATGAATATTCCTGCGGATCCTACAGTTATAGATCAAACTGATATATAAACTGCTACGAATTTCACGATGTAGCACTTTGTTCTATAATTCTAGTTTCTCGATGAACGTGACGGAATACTTGAAAGCTTCGATGTTGTTTTAATTTTAACTATAAAAAAATAGGATGAATATTCCTGCGGATCCTACAGTTATAGATCAAACTGATATATAAACTGCTACGAATTTCACGATGTAAGCGATTTGTTCTAATATTCTAGTTTCGTGATGAATATGACGAAATAGATTAAAGTTTCTATGATCTTTTTTTTAGTGTAATAGCCTCGTTTCTGAAGACTCCATGTGGTTTTATTAAGTTGTCAAAAATTATTAACGGTCTTATGGATAACAGGATGAATTATTTTACCAATGAGGACTAAACTTAGCAGATTGCGTTTCGCTATGAGCCGTTGCATTTATTTTCCCAGAATTATAATTTTGTTGTTGTTAATTAAAACTATTTAAACGTTATATGTAGTCGCTAGCTGTCGATGTGAATTTAAACTTAAAATTAAAAAATAGGATTCTCCTTTGTTAAAAGACGGGGTAGGGGGAAAGGGGAAAACTTGCTAAAGATAAAGAAGAATAACCGCAGATAATTACTTCGTCAAGACTGTGAGGTTTCCCGTTTCATCCCCCTTCGGTTGTAGATGTGAGAAAATTGTTACTAAGTTACTGAATTTAGCCATTTTTTTAGTAATTTGATCGGATAAATTAATTTTTACTAGCAATAAGGATAATCTACAGCTTATTTTATAATAAGTACAGTTCAATTTGTTACTAAGATTAATTTAAGGGTTACCCTGCGAGGAAAGATCGATACACCTGAGTCAGTTAAAAGGTGAAGTACCGTCGTTGTAATTGAATAAATTGTTTCCTTAAGTGGTCATTAATTGCGTAGTGTTTTAGAGTAACAGAAGTATGGGATTATTTCCTTGGTGACGACAATTTTTACGTCAATTATTAAAGTGGAAGTATAATTTATAACTTACGTCAGCGGCAGAATTGGATGTTCCGCTTGGACGGAAATTTCATGGTTTATCGTTAATGATGTAAGAGTCCTTCAAGGAATTAATTTAACTATGCTCGCATTTGTCATTGCCAAAACTATACACTTTTACTATTTACTTCATTTTCTTCGTCTTATATATATGTATCCATGAATGAACTATACTATTTCTTATTATCATACTGTGCATACTCTTGTTCTTAAGGTTGAAAATGACATCGACTTAATTAATCTTCCTACTGATAATAAATTTTTAATCCGAAGACTGGTTTTGGTTGACTCGACAATTTTAAAGTCTACCAGTCTTATTATTAATGGATATATATATGTGTGTATGTGTGTTTATATTATTGTATCTGTAAACTCATCCTCATATATTATTCCACTAAACTGAGATCCAAGTTTATTGATTTCGAAGGTTATTGTATTATCGTTCCCAGTCAACCTTGGTGAATTATTTTTAAAGCGACACGTATTTACGTCTAGCTGATTTATAGTCCACCCTTTGTAATCTATTTCTAGTTCACTAAAGATTGAACTTTATTTTTCAATTGCTCGGCCTTTCTGTAAGAAGAAAGTGTTGCGGAATTATTTCTTCTAAAATTCCTTGTGCTAAAATAATTTGTCCAGTTGTCCAGTGGAGAAGATGAGGAATTACTGTGAGTTTGATAAGGAAAATAATTAATTATTATATGAAGACCGTTTTTAGGAAAAGGTTACTTGCGGAAGTCAATACTCATCTTTTTTTAACATGTCTTGAGTGAATATTTAATTTATTTTGGTTTTGCTGATTAATAATAACTTTGGTTCTAAGGGGGGGCTAGAATTTATATTATCTTTGCCCACCATAGATTTAAAATTAATTCCTGCTCAGACTAATTATATCAGAATGATTTTTATGACTGAGCATTTCCCTAGTTTTATGTAAGTAAATCCAATGGAAGTTTTCTATAATTAAAATTAATGACACATTTCTGCATTACATTTACTTGACATTGGACTTGTCTTGTTAGTTGATGACGTATATTTAGATACTAGAAGACGAATTAATATGTTTTTGATAAGGAAATAAATAATTACAACATAGTTTTCTGATTTTAAAATTTACAATAAATAAAAAGACGGCCAATAAGTGTTTTTTATTTGTAAATTAAAAATTCTATAATTGTTCTGACTGTACCTCGATTAATGAAGGTGAAAAATTATGGCCAAAAATTGTCAGAATTAAAATGGTTTATTAATTAAATTACTTCACTACGTTTCATTCCATTATTTGGAACCTCCTCAGTTGATTTAAAAAAATAATTATAATTTTAGTAATGAGATGAAAAATTTAAAAAATTGTAACATAGAACTCATATTTAATTTCTTGTAATATTATGTTTGTAGTACGCCTCAAAAACGTCGCCTTTGAATAAATAGTGATAAATTTATACGCTGACTTATTGGCCGCCTTTTCATTCTTTAAATAAATAATTATTATATCAAGGGTAACTTAGGGAAAGGTTAGTTGCAAAAGTCAACACTCCAAAGATTTCAGCTTCTGTTAACTCGGCTTGGGTGAATATTTATTTAATTATTGCTAGTTTCGCTGTTTAATTATAACTGTATCTTTGGCTCTAAAGGGGCAAGAATTAATATTGTATTTACCCAACATACATATAAAATTAATTCTTGCTCAGTCCATTTATATGTGCATCGTTGTCTAGCTTTACAATAAATGGCTGATTTTTTTTTGGACGAAAGTTTTCCTAGTTTTCAGTTAGTAAATCTAGATGTGATTTTATATGATGAAAATGTGGTCATATATTTGCATAAAATTTAGTTGATATTGGAATTTTTTTCATATATCAGTTAGTTAGTTGATGACGTACATTCAAATAATAGAAGGCGAGTTAATATGTTTTGGATAAGAAAAGATTAATATTTATATCAAGGTATCAAGGGTAGTTTAGGGAAAAATTAGTTAAAGAAGGCGAGAATTTATATTTTCTTTGGCCCACCAAAGATATAAAATTAATTCTGTCTCAGTCCAATTATATCAGACCTCTTTGTCCATCGTTTTCCAGCTTTCCTATAAATGGCCTTTTTTCGACTAAATGTTTCCGTAGTTTTATATAAGTAAATCGAATTGTAATTTTACATCATAAAAATTAATGTCACATTTCTGCATTACATTTAGTTGACATTGGACTTGTCTTCACATCTGAGCTTGTTTAGATAACAGTAGACAAGTTAATATGTTTTTTTAAGGAAAAGATTAATTGTTATATGAAGGTATGGAGGGTAATTTAGGGAAAAGTTAGTTGCAATACTCCAAAGATTTCATCCTTTGTTAATTCGTCTTGGGTGAGTATTAATTTTTATGTTTAATTATAACAGCATAGAATTATCTTTGTCTCTTAAAGGAGGCGAGAATTTATATTGTCTTTGGCCCACCATAGATATAAAATTAATTCTTGTTCAGTCCAATTATATTTGACATTCTATAAATGAGTGATTCTTGACTGAACGTTTCCCTAGTTGTAAGTTAGTAACTGAAATTGGCCTTTTTATTAAAAAAATGTTATATTGTTTCATTGCTTTCATTTTATATTGGACCGCATCTGAAATAGTTATTTGATGACGTACATTTAGAAAATTTCATGTACAATCAATTTTTACAACTAACATCAATAACTGGTTAAAATACACTTTTTTTTCTCTATCAAATGGACAATTAAAACGAGTTCAAATTGAATAGTTTGGTGACAAGTAAAATTTATTTAAGGCGATTTGTTCTCTACTAAACGTGTTAAATTAAAAAAATATACATCAGTAGACTACGGTCATTTTAAATATTCATTACCAAACGGTTAAAAATGAAGATACAGATTACATACTATTCGAACCCCCTTTTTTACGGAAGAGAAACATTATTAAAAATCGTGAAATGTTGATCTAAAGACTGAGGTAATCTTTTGGTTTGTTCTGCGTTTAAGACATCCATTTTATCATTAAAATCAGTGTATTAAATTTATACTAATTCACAACCCAGATTTCAACTACTCGTTAAACCATTAAAACCTTATGACAGCAACGATATGTTTATTCTTTTATATATGTATGTATTTAATCTACAAATGGGCAAATGCCCTGTGGCAGATACGTAGGTCTTAAACAATAATTAATAATCTGGTCGTAAGGAACATATTTAACGTATAATTAATAATATAATTATATTACTTCAATATATATAAACCTAATAAATAAATATACATGGAATGATATTACTAGAATATAAAATTTGAAACAGCAATAATATTGTTTTTGCATAAAAGGTCAGAGATAATATTTGACTGAAAATTTAACAACTGAACTTTATTGTATAGATCGGTGATTGTTCCTAGTCGAGAAACGTACTCCAGTTACTAAACTGGTAATTGAATAAAAAGTAAATAAACTTAAAAAATCTTAATAAACAGAATATTACACAATGACAGTAGTAAAAGTAACCATTTAATTTAATAAAAATTTATTTATTAAAAGTAAAAATTAAAGTTTCCAGAGATTCTAATCCCTATTGTTAGGAAAAAAACTAGTTAAATAATTTAGAAACACCCAAAGATAGGATCACAATGTCCTTACGTTTTACATGTAAGGTTTATAGAATCATTACTAAAAGCTCTAATTCTTCGAGAATTTGTAAAAGTGTTATATTTTGACATGTAACCAGTAACGAACATTATACTGTTTCCCTTTTTAATCACCAAGGTCATCCATCAGCTATTTAACATTAGTTTCCTTTAACAAAATTTAATTCAATAAATGATAACTGTAACATTTTCAGTAAATAAATAAATAGACGGTCAATAAGTCAGTATATATATATATGCTTCTATTTATAATTTTTCAATAAGTTTAATACAAACAGTATCATGTTAATATAAAAAACTAAAATTTCTCATTATTTACAGTTTACCTTTCCGCCTCGTGAATATGATTACTTCTAAAGTAACAATTTTGCTTTTTCCCCTTTCGTACATTAATCCTCAATCACTTGTGTATTTCAGTTTAGTTTTTCTCTATTTTAAATTGACTACTTTACGTATTTTCTCGTTTGTGAATATTTAGTATTTTACTTCCTATTCATTTTTCGTGTTGTTCTTATGAGTGCTGTCCTTATAATATTATATGTATTGCCTTTAAAAAGATAAATGAGGCGGCCATTATATCGGGCACTCAAATTTTAATAAATATATATGTTTAATATTTCATTAACATTTCAGTATATTTTCGATGCCTTATCAGGTTATTCGTGTTATAACACTACCGTGTCACATACAAACCTAACTCAAGGACAGAACTGTACGGAAATTCTCCATTTTTAATGTCATCATTTATGTATTTTTGGTAGTTCCGTTTACACTTCCTTATTTTATTTTGTTTCATTTCCGCTGTAGAAATCTAGTGGAATATAAGTAAAACTAAATCTGAAAATGTCTCTTTCACACCTTTAATTAAATCCACTACACATGAAGGGTTTTCTGTCCTGAATAAATACACATATGGACGAAAGGTTTAAAAAAAGTGAATGCTTGTGACCCTCGGACAAAGTATAAATTGATTTACTTTATTCTCACATAAAGATGTGTTTTATTAAAATTAAATCAGGAAACGGTTTTATAAACGTAGTGAAGAGAAAGGGCTTCCAATAGAGTAGATTTGTACCAGTCAAAACTTGGACCAAGTTATGGGAGGGAAGACTGGGAGGAATCACCTGAGGAATGAAATATGAAGCAGAGTTACGACCTGGTGGAGTGTATAATAGAATTGGCAATGGGAGTTGGATCGACACAAAAGATGGCTCATGGTCCTACAGGACTTTTGCTCAACTCCAACACTTGGGAGTTGATAAACGGCTCAGAGGATAGATAACCAATTGATTTTTGAGACGGCAGGAACTAACTTGAAGAAAATGGAAAATATTAAGTCAAAACTACTGGGCACTACACAAACATGAAATCAATATTTCCTATATATATATTTAATAAAAAAGAGTATTGTAACGAACAAACTTAGAGTCATAAAGCTATTATCACATTAAACCGATTTTGTTGTCGGCATATTTGGGAGATTTCCGCAAACATTGAATTTTGAAATTTGCACAAATATCTTCCTTCAACCAAACTGTGACATTAATTGATTTACTATTCTAAAGACTATTATGTTTCGTTTTCTAATAACATTAATTGAAAATTCAAACTATAGTTTTCTGACTACGAGTTTTCAGTAAATAGAAAGACGGCCAATACGTCAGCATAAGTAACTATAGTTTTTATATCAAAACAATTGTAACATAGATCCCAAATTGAATCTTTTGTAATGTTAAGTTTGTAGTATGCCTGACGAAGTCTCGAAAGGGAGACGAAACGTTGCATAAATATTAATTATATAGTAATAAAATTATATGCTGACTTATTGACCGTCTTTTTATTTATTTACTGAAAATGTTACAGTTATCATTTATTGAATTAAATTTTGTTAGAGGAAACTAATGTCAAATAGCTTCGTCATAATAATCTTTCTGCACCAACTGCACAGGGAAAGACTCAGCTGCTTATGATAACGTTTGTAAGTATAATAAAATACGTGTATTCTGTTCTTTTCTGGAGGTTTCTATTTTATCGTTTCACTTGTCTGCAGTCAAGTTACAGAGTTTTTCGATATTAGTTTTTATTTTCCGTAATTCGTTTTTAAATGAGGTGCGTGTTCGCGTGCGTGCCGCGCTAATTGGTCGGGCGAAAACACGTCGGTCGCGTGCCGTGATCTTGTCTACGCCCTGTAAACGCTCCGCCAACACACAAATTGATATCTTAAAGTGGGCCTCTGTCCGTGCTAATGCTCGTGGGGACTCAATTTGTCCTCTGGCGTAACGAGATTGTTAGAGGTGCGTGAGAGAGTGAGAGCTGCTGCTGCTGCTGCCTTCTCCCTTCCTTACACGGCCCGTTTCCACCGACCAGATAATTCTCGTTTTTATTTCGCTGGAAAGGCGCCAAAGGGTGCGACGGCTGTAAATTACTACTACAGGAAGCGACAAAAACCAGATAGAGAATAAAGCTGACTATAAACAGAAAAATGTACACGATATACTTACAAACCGTTTTGAAGGCGAAAGGAAGAGGGGTTGGAAGTCTTTAAATGTTGTTCCCTTGGGATCCCGGAGGAAGGGTGCGTGCCACTTCCAGCAGCACCACGAAAGGGAAAAATAACACGCCCTAACTATCATCATCAAGCAGATTAGGAAGCTAGTTTATCTCTATAATAAAATTACCTGTATGTGTATGTCTGTATGCCGACGATATTGCAATACTAGGGTAATCAGAAGATGACTTGGAAACCATAATAAATGGCACGAACGGAGTCCTGGAGAAAGAATTCAATATAAGGATTAATAGAGGCAAAACCAAGGTAATGTAGTGTAGTACGGGAAACAGTGGAATAACAAAGGCTGTTAAATTGGGAAGGGATATTTTGATGGAAGTTAAGGAATTCAGCTACTTGGGAAGCATAAGAACTAGGTATGGTAGAAGTATAGTAGACATAAAGAGTAGGATAGCACAGGCAAGGAAGGCATTCGCGAAAAAATTGCAATTTACTTACGGATAATATAAATATGAATATTAGGAAATCGTTCCTAAAAATGTTCGTACGGAACGTGGAAATTATATTGTCTATTGCACGAGAATACTGAAGTCTTTATCTATTAACAACATAGGGGATGAGTAGGCGCTCAGAAAGTACCAAGGGTACCTTAAGTGAAAGATGAAACAACAGAATCATTGCGATTTAACATATATATGGGGATTGGGAAGGGATATTTTGACGGAAGTTAAGGAATTCTTCTACTTGCGAAGCGTAATAACTGGGGATGGTAGAAGTATAGTAGACATAAAGAGTAGGATAGCGCAGGTAGGAAGACTTTCGCAAAAAAGAGGAATTTACTTACGCGTAATACAAGTAAATCGTTCCTAAAAATGTTCGTACGGAATGTGGCGTTATATGTGTTGCGAAACGTGGACGATAGGAGTTTTAGAAAGGAAAAGAATAAAAATGAGTAGGGTGGATAGAAGTTCTATGCAGAATAGGGGGGAAAAGAGAACAATATGGAGGACGTTGACCAAGAGAAGGCCAAGTTTTAAGACACGAGGGTCTTGTAAAATTAACATTGGAAGGAAGTGTGTGGGGTAAGAACCGAAGAGGGAGACGAAATGTGGAATACGTCATCGAAAATGAAAAGGATTGCGCAACATGGGAAGCATTAGATCAGTCTTATGGTTGAATACCACAAAACAACAAGCCCTTTTAATAATTATTTATTTAAAAATGATACACATCTCCAACATGACCTCTACATAATATTTTTCGCAAACATATAACAGATGACATGCCTTAGGAATCATTTAGTCGTGCATTCACTTTTTCTTTAAAAACCTTTTTGATGGTGGGAAACTATTGAAATGATAAATTAGGTGTTGTTCTGAAGGCTTATTGTATAATTTTACGAATAAAATATTATTAAAGAATAGTAACTAGAGTAAGATAGCACAGACAAGGAAGAGGATAATAAAAATGTGGGAAATCATTGCTAAAAATGTTCGTACCTTTGTTATTCTATTTATTTTCATAGTAAACTCAATCACTTTGGATTTTCCTCTATTTGGAAACCTTTTTTAATGTTGGTATGGAGCGTGGCGTTATATGGGTGCGAAACGTGGACGATAGGAGTTTGGGAAAGGAAAAGTATAGAAGCCTTAGAAATGTGGTGCTATAGGAGAATGAGATTAGTGGATAGAATCACAATCGAGGAAGTTCAAAACAGAATGGTGCAGATAGATGTTGCAGGGATAGATTAATAGGCCACGTTTTAAGGCACGAGGGTCTTGTAAAATTAGCATTAGAAGGAAGTGTGTGGGGTTAGAACAGAAGAGGGAGGTCAAGGATAGAATACGCTAAGCAGATTAGGTTACTTATAAGGAAATTAAAAGGCTTGCGCAAGATAGGTTAAAATGGAGGGTTACATCTGACCAGTCTAAGGACTGAATCCTACAACAACATGTGTGTATGTATGTTAAGCATGCAAGTATAAACAAGTGGAACAATTTGGACTAAATTTGATATGCGTGATCTTTACAATCAGCACTGTTGGGGTGAGACTCGGCAACTACCCCTAAGAGCGGGAATGGAAGGGGTGGAATATTTTAAATAAGCAAAACTGACCGTAATGCATTCTTGGATCAATTAATTTGATAATGCGATACTGCCAGCGCATAATTTCAACCCCATCCATAATCCAAGGGGTAGTATTCTTAAAGGTGAGGGGTGAAGGGGCATAATATAAAAATATCCAGAAAACAATCAAGATTTGGCTCTAAGCCCGTGAGATGTGAGCCACTGAGTTTAATTCTAACATAAAAATGTAATTTTAGTTACAGTTCATCACCTAAGAGGGGTTGAAAGGGGTTAAATTGACCAGTATACCATATTTAACTGATGTGAGAATTTAGACCAAATTTTGAACAGTTGTTCTTGGCGAACCGAAGTCAACAAAATTAGGGTTACACACGGCTACCACCATTTGGGACGCGGGGTTGAGGGCGCTTATTTTTTTAAAGTCTATAAACTGCCATTTTTTCCTCCTAACATATACATATTTGTGTCAAATAATTTGATAGCGTTTTTGATGAATATGTTTGCTTATAATTTCAACGCCATTCGTCGTCTAAAGGGAGTATTCATAGGGATGGGGGGTGTACGGGGTGTCGTATGATAATGAAAATAAAAGTCAAGCTTGATATCTAAATCGGTTCTATGGTTTTTAGTTTGATTCTGATATTAAGTATGCAAATTAAATTACAGTTAATCCCCTAAGGAGGGGGGATGGGGGTAAAACACACTTCTGAGAAATACATTTAAAGGACGAAACAATTTTGATATAATTTTGTTTTCATGTTCCTCGCGACAAAAGACCGAGCACTTTGGAGATAAGACATGTCAATAAACTTTATAGTGAATAAATAAAAAGAAGGCCAAAAGCGACGCTGGAGATGGTCCATGCGCGACACCAAATTCTTCACATGTAAATTCAATAATCTTTTCAACTGAGGGAGTCAAGGAGTAATATGATGTATTGCTAAATTTTAAGCCTGAAGATGTCTCAAAATGGAGACGAAACGTCACTTTTGTTAATAAATAGTTATATATTTAATGCTGACTTTTTTGGCCGTCATTTTATTTATTTTTTTGTAAATATTTAATTCAGTAAACTGTGATTTAACCTTTATAGTGTTTCCCCGACAATGTTTGTGTATAATTTCAACCCCTTTCAGCATGTGAGGGGTGTGGGGGTGGAAATGAGTCACATGAAAATATCAAGGCAACTGTCGAGCTTGGTGTCGAAACCGGTGTAATGTTAGTCGCTGTGTTACATCATCATCTTTAATATGCGATTTGAGTAAAATTTCATCTCTTCAGGGGAGGACAAAATTTATTCTGCTATAATACTGAAAATAGTTTTAGTCCTGCTATTGTACCGGGAGTATGTTTGACTCGCTCGAGACATTGGGAGTATATTGTGACGGTTTAATTATGTATTGAGCAATAATTAATTTATGTAGTGGGATAATATAAGTAACTCCGGGTTCCCAGCTAGTTATATAATGTAACTTGTAACGGTTGGGAATTATAAGAAACTGATGGATAAGCTAAAAGGCTTTTATTAAAGAATCGTCAATACGTAGCAAATTTGGAATATTTAGTAATACAGACTGAATAAAAATTAAAAACTGACAGACATACTTTTCCAATACTTTTCGACGTCATCAGCTAACAACCTATTTTATAGTAAAAACTTAAAGTAATTAAGAAAGTTTTGGGTCTGTCAAATGTAGATTATTACATTGTGAGGTCAAAAAAAATATTGAAAGAAACACAGTAATGTCTTTATTTACTGTTCTGTCGGCCATTAACGAAAATATGAGAAACAGACGAAAATAAATACCTACATTTTATCATCAATTTAGTCGCTATTTGTTTAAGAAGAACCTGTAATTATTTTCAGACAATTTGTGACACAATTTAGACCAATATTATAGAGCTGATTGGTTAATAAAACTAATGTAAGTTATCTTCGTCTTTGAGGTTTATAAAAAAATTATCATTACATTAGGCTGCCAGAACTGGAGAAGGGAATGCTGCGACCCCACAGCAAACTCGTCTCCCGTCGTTCGGAAGGTCGTGAGAATATTAACCCAATGCCCTACCTACCTGATGAAGTTTTCTAGGGTTTTCCCTGCATCTTTATAGGTGAAATAGCGGGTAGGATCCTTAAACTATAACCCTAGTTAACCCTTGGCTACCTTGCTCTACATCCTCCATCCTTTTCAACTCCCTTCCTATGCTATAAAAGGGGAGTTTCCTGTTTCAGGATCACCCTCATGTAGCCTGTTAACCCCTCCCCCCAAAAAATTCTTTTAGGATGTTTCTTTTTCCCTAAAATTTAGCTTCCTTCAACCGCGATTGATTTGTGCCTTTCCTATGTAACGTTTGACGAACTTTCTCTCTATGCGTCAAAGGGTCATTTACTTAATTGAATTATCTATACTTTTATTCTTTCGGGGTTTATTAAGGCTGGTGATTCAAATATTAGGATAGGTTTAAGTAGTTTTAAAAAAAAATCCAGTGCAAAGAAATTTTAAATGGGTAATGGGCCTTTGAAAGTTTCGTTTGGTACAGATTTTCTCGATTTTCTATTCTAATTCCTGCTGCCCGACTTGTGTAGAGGTTATGTGTCAGCCTCCTTTCTCGATATTTTATTCCAGTGCTATTATTTTGTCTAAGTCTTCAAAATTTTGTAAATTTGGAATACAAATGAAAAATTTCCTTCAAACGCATCTCACCATTTGTTTAGTTTACCCTATTAAAATGGAAACTTGATATATTTGAGTGTTTTTCGTTTGTTTTTTTGATTTAATGAAAACTTTATCTGTACGATGTACAATTTAGTTATGATAATATTCTTAGTAGCATAACTTGACACATGTAATGGGGAAACTGTTCAATAGCAGGCCCCAGCATGTGATCTATTTGAGTGGTACTATTGACTTTCTTACGTCCTAGTAACTCATGTCTGCAAATAAGGGGTAATATTTTATTATATTCCGTTTTCCTGCATCCAATGCCACGTTTGTTGTTTGGAATGCATTAAATAGGATATTTCCTTTCCGAGCTAAGTGCCACGTTGTTAAGGGCAAGCCTATAATTCACCACGGCTGATTGCTGGTCACGGAAAGGATAACGCAAGACCCGCACGGATCAAGAAAGACGACGGAAACCTGGAGAAAAAGCCGGGGGGGGGGGGATGCCGGGAAAAGGTACGTAGTCGGGAGTGTAAATAATAGAGAAAAATCGGAGAGGATCGTCCAGCAGCCATTAATCAGTATCTTAGGAAGTGAGCGGATGACGCGCGGCGCACGCGCAGTGGCGTGCAGAGCGCGGCGATTAATCAGCGGCTATCGTCACCACATTCATTATGTCGGGGCGAACAGGCAGCTGTCGTATTTCACAACTGCGAACACACACATACACATATTGCCGGAATCGGTGCCGTGTAATTAATAACCATAAAGCCGAGAGAATGTTCTCCATGCAAATTGTCGAGACTTTGCAGGCGATAAGCCAGCCGCGGCGTGGTTGACGTTCCAATCAGGCGGGAAGAGGCGTCGCCCCACTATATTGAATTAATTAGCCCCTCGGAAGGGAAACAGGGGGAAGGAGAGGGGGGAGGGACGTGTACTCGCATGTAGCATGCGATCCTGCGCCGACTCTCTCTCCTTCTCTCCCTCCACTCCCTACCGCAAGATTTTTCTGCGTCGCGTAGTTTCATCACCACCAGAACAACAACCTCATAAATATTGCTAATCGTGGAACCTCAATCACTCCAATTAACTACTCGGACGAGGAGACGGATTGAGAAAATTTCACAAATGTAATGCTGTTTATGAATCGTCGTTATCGCGTTACTTGACGCACTCTTCAAGACGTCACCCAGGTAGCGAGGGAGAATGTGGTGACAGAATGCGTGTGTCAGCTCTCGGAGCATTGACCCGTTTTATGAACCTTTTAAATAGGTAATAAGTAAAGTTCTCATATGCCGAGACACCTTCACCTATTTTAGGAGGTATATGTACTGGGGTCAAAGACCTTGGGCATATGGCAAGAGTTGTCCGCTAATCCCATTGGATCAGTCGGCCAACTGCCTCCTGAAACTGGTGGAGACACGGAGAAGGGAATGCTGCGACCCCACAGCAAACTCGTCTCCCGTCATTCGGAAGGGCGTGAGAATAGTACCCAATGCCCGACCTACCTGATGCAGGTTTTCTAGGGTTTTCCCTGCATCTCTTTAGGTGAAACACCGGGTGGGATCCTTAAACCATAGCCCGGGGGCCCTAGTCAACCCTTGGCTACCTTGCTCTACCTTCCGCATCCCCCCTTTTCAATTCCCTTCCTATGCTATTAAAGGGTAGTTGCCTGTTTCAGGATCACCCTCATGTAGCCTGTTAACCAAAAAAAAAAGAGCTGAGGCTTTCCCGGTGTAGTTGATGCAGAAATAGTTCTCGGGTTTCCACTCGGGTGCGAGTTTCGACGACCAAGTGCTCTGTCGTCATCTTCAGGGCGAGGACTTTTAAATAGGTTCCCACTCCAACTTTCCTCGAACTCGATCACGAACAGCTTGGCCGAAGACTCTGCTCCTCTTCCCTGTTAGAGTCCACCCTAAGAGTCTTCTATTCCTTTCCCACTCCTTACAGTGAGTAATATTGACTATAATTACACAATCTAAAACTACACATCTGTGATTTTAACTGGTCACCACTGTGACTTCTCGAGTTTTACCTAGGCGAATTCACCCACCTGCCAATCGATTCTCAACGTTCCTTCCACCTATATAATCCTTGGAGATAAACCTTGTATCACACTCTAGCGTTGAAAAAACATACAAACACGGGCTGAAAAGTTGAATGTGGGTCAGGTGATCCGCGATCAATCCTCACGAGAATTTTGAAGATCTCAGTAATAGAAGGAAACATGTGAGGTTGTGTGCAATATATGAAGTTTATAAGGGAGAACCACAGAGCCTCGAAAGGAATAACAAACCATCTTCCGGCGGCGAATTATATCTCTAAAAATGATCACTCGTTCAAAATTAATGAAAAAGGGCGACGCACAGACGTAGGAAAATTCTCATTTGTAAATAGGTCAATACGCGACTGGAATTCCTTCCTTGCCTCCTGCAGAAATACGACTTTTCCGGGTAGCGTAAATCAGTTTAGGAATAGGCTAAGAAAACTAAGTGAGTAGTATTTTTTAGAATCAGTGACGTGATTTCTGTGTGACTCCTGACTTCTCTTTTTCAGATCAAAATCTACTGTTCAAAATTCTTCCTTAGTGTGAATTGTGTTTTCTTTTTGGAATTGTATTTGTTTTTTCATTACATATAGCTGCCACCGGGCAAATAGCAGCTAAGTAATAATAATAATTGTTATATCTGTTAATCGCGTCTTTCTTTGTTAATGTTTTTGTTTTGTGCAATATCTTTGTCTGCGATATTATCTTTAGTGTGGTAGCCACGAATAAATCGGAGTAATAAAACAGTGATCGTAATTGTTTTATTCTGTATATTCCCAATACACGACAATAATAATAATAATAATAGACCATGTAATACAAACTGTACTATCTTCGGATAAAAGTTGTCGCAATAAAATGAAATAATAAGAGAGAGACAGAAAAAAAATAGAGACGTGGCAGACATTTTTCAAACAATCAATAAGCGGAGAAGAATTATTGTATTTTTTATAATTTTTTGTTCGGCAGTGGCGCACGTGATGAATTGCTTTT
The DNA here is from genome assembly GCA_034510155.1 of Eucriotettix oculatus. Classification (NCBI taxonomy): domain Eukaryota; kingdom Metazoa; phylum Arthropoda; class Insecta; order Orthoptera; family Tetrigidae; genus Eucriotettix; species Eucriotettix oculatus. Next base: position 198,884,858 of record CM067377.1, on the reverse strand, counting down.
ATCGGAGCCTCTGCAACATGATCTGTGGTGAAGGGCAATTAGCAAGCCGCGACTTCGCGGGACGCGCGCGCAGTTTTATAGGGGGAAATATAGCGCCAGTAATTTCTGGCTGCTCCAGCCTGCTTCCGATAGAGATGACAGCGCCGACAATTCGTTACACTGCAAAATAAGATAGGTGCCCCGCCGTAAAAAAATGCTTTAGTTTCAACAATACCTCGGAGACAACGACAACGACGACGACGACGACGGCGGAGGCGGCGGCGGCACGACGCTCGGGAGAAGGGGGGAAGGCGAAGAAATATAGATGGAGTGTTCTCAGAAACCCGTAACTTTTATGGCGGCGTTAAAAGTCTGTACGATCTAAAGGAAAGATTGGGCGCGTGATATGCAATTGCAGCAAATAACGGAGTAAACACCGATGGGGAAACGCGAAGCGGAAAGGATAAACTTCATTATTACTTGCTACATTGCCAGTAAAGCAGAAAATAATGCATATTCAAGCGACAATAAATCTGGCGCGTTCCCTGCTTCTTCCACAAAACAAAAGGGGGTGAAAAAAAATATATAGCAGTTTCACATACATTTTCCTCCAAGTGAACATATTCCATTTTTACGACTATTTTCCTAGGTAAATTCTTTGAAGCTAAGCTACGGCCAGTAATATATATATCACAGTGGGTCACCTCGCGATGTCTATTTGTCGACCCACGGTGAAGACTAAACTACTATCCTGCGCAAGCCGTTTCATTTTTTAAATACCAACCACATCCTTCCTCCTTAGCGTATCCCATCCTTGGTCTCCTTCCTCTGTTGACTTGTTTCTAATGCTAATTTTTACCGTCGTCATGTCTCAAAATAAGGCCCATTGATCAATCATTTCTCTTGGTCAAAGTCCTCCATATTCTCCTATTCTGCTTAGAAGTTTACCGTAATCCATAGCCATGCAATTTAATCTATATATTTGAATAAATATTGGCTGCGTTGTGAATTTCCCTTGAACCCTATGAATTGACTGCTGTGGTATTCAGTCCTAAGGCTGGTCTGATGTAACCCTCCATGCTAACCTATATTGCGCAAGCCTTTTCATTATCACTTAACTATCACATTCTACATACTTCCTAATCTGCTTAGCGCTTTCCATCCTTTGCATACCCTCTGTTCTTTTGGTAAACGTCCTCCATATTGTTCTGTCTTCCCCTATTCTTCTAATAACATCCTGGCTAGTAACTCTATTCATCCATCTCATTCTCCTACAGCACCACATCTTGAAAGCTTCAATCTTTTTCCTCTCTGCAACTCTTACCGTCCACATTCATTACCCATGTAACTCCACGGTCTATACCAACTTTTTAATAATGATTTCCTTATGCCCATACTTATATTAGCCGTAAGTAAATTCCTCTTTTTTTTGAAAGTCTTCCTTGTCTGTGCTATCCTACTCTAGTTATTATTCCTTAATTACCCTTAAAATATCCCTTCCCAATCTAACAGCCTTTGTTATTCCTCTGTTTCCCACTCCATCGCATTGATTTTCCCCCTATTACTCCTAATTTTGTACTCTTCCTCCAGGACCACGTTCATTCAATTTCCCAAGTCTTCTTTCTGACTCCTCTAATACTACAATATCGTCGGAAAAGCGTAGGCTTCTTATTTATTCTCCTTACAGTATGATTTCCTTTCCAAATTATTATTTTTCCTTGTTCTATATATAATTTCAAGAGCATGGACGACAGACTGTATCCTTGCTTTACTCGTTTCTTGTTTTCTGCTTTCTCTTCTTGTCCTTCAACTCTAATTACTGCTTTCTCTTCTTGCCCTTCAGTTCTAATTACCACTGACTGCCATCTGTGGGGGTTATAGATAAGTCTTCTTCCTCGATATACGAACAGTAAACAGACTACATTTTAATAATTGATTTTCACTTCGTCTTCCTCCCCTTCACTCCCGTATAAGGAAATGAAGGAGTGTTACACAGTCAAAATATGATGAAATGTTGGAGGAAAAAAAATAAAAATGTGTCTGGATCACTGTCATAATTGTTTTATGATATACGTGACTACAGCTAAGAAATTTGGTAAACCTTAAAAAAAATAGTTATAAGTTTAACTTATGTTTTTAATATTTCTATATTTTTATTATAGTTTATGTTCCGCATACAAATTTTAGCCCGTGAAGTTATTTAATTAAAACTGAAGGATTACTGGAGACAAAAAACAGGCCTCGTCGAAATTCTAGGCGACTTGTTGTTGGGATAAGCCCGGATCTCACATTAACACGAAACTTTGTTAGGGCTATTTTGAAAATATTGACCGTGTTCATACATCAAAAAAAAGCTCATATATGGCGAGTCGTGTAAAGAGACTGCTGCTGTCTTGCTCCCACTTGATCTTCAACTGAAGCATTCCTACTTCCTTCGACTCGTAATAAATATTTTTTTCCCTACAGAATGATAAATACTTATTAATCAGTTTAATGAAAATCGAAGAAATTCACATGTGTATGGTAATTGTCCGTTGTTGTGGTATTCAGTCCTAAGATTGATCTAATGAAACCCTCCATACTAGAGTATATTGCGCAAGCCTTTTCAATTTCCGCATAACTACCACGTCCTCCCTAATCTGTTTAGCGATTTCCATCCTTGGCATCGCTCTTCTGTTCTTACCTCACTTCTAATGCTACGAGACGGTCACGACTAAAAACGTGGCCTATAAATCTATCCCTTCTCTTGGTCAACGTCCTCCCTCCAAATTATTCTTTCTTCCCCTGTTCTACTTACAACTTCCTTTACTCTACTCACCCATCTCATTCTCCTATAGCACCACATTTCAAAGGCTTCTATTATATTCTGCAACTCCTATCGTCCACGTTTTCACACCCATATAACGCCACGCTCCATTCCAAAATTTTAACAATTATTTACTAATATTCACACTTAAACTACCCGTAAGTAATTATACTATTCATTTGATAAAAGTCTCAATTAAGGTAGCAATGCAATTTTTTTAGCTCTGCAGACAGTTAAAATGAAGTTAATATGCAGTTAGTATTGAGTCTTTGAATCAGTTATATGAAACAAGTTCAACCACATATTGGCTGTCGGTTTTCACCTGTAAAGTTTTAACTATGCTAACGCAAAATATTTTCAGTAAATTAATATGAAATTCAAAAAACCGGGCTGGGGTTGGATTTTGTGTTGGGGCGAAATTAAATAGGAACAACTCGTTGATAGGAGGAAAATGGCTAGACTTGAGGCACTCTACAAAGTAGAGAGAGGGGGAGAGAGGGGGAGAGAGAGGAAGAGAGGGGGAGAGAGAGAGGGGAGAGAGGGGAGAGAGGGGAGAGAGGGAGGGAGGGAGAGGGTAGGGAGGGAGAGAGAGCGGTTAAGTATACCTTAATTTTTCTCTAAAAACGACCATAATTACAAAATAAAGGAAAGGGACCAAATAACGGGTGTGGGCAAATATTTATTCGTTAACAGGGCGATAAGGGACTGGAATGCAAGGCTACGTGAGACTTTCCCGAAGAATACAACTGTTTTCAAAAAGAAATTAGAAATATTGAAAAGTTAGGTGCCTTTTTTGTAAAAAAAGGGACGTAAAATATTTAAATATTTTATTTTTAATCTTTTTTCTGTAATTTATCTTTGTTCTTTTAATTTATCAACAATTTATCTTTGTACTTTATTTTTATCAATTCTGCCACCAGCCCACCTCTAGTAATAATAAATACAATATAATATTTTCTCATGATTTTTCTCTGTTAAAAATTTTAAAATGTCATCTAATTTTTGGTCTTTATGGTGCGCACGTGGTTTTCGGTTTCCCCATCGATACAAAGATCCACTACCAGTTGAAACTGTTTCGGAAGAAGTTAGGGAAACGTTTCTAGCCAAGTTTTCATTCTTATTGGAAGTAAGCCAGTATCCGTAACGGGGGAGAGAAATATATATATGTTTATATTTGGTTGGAATTGAATTTTCCGAGTGGCTTTGGTCTCTCCCTGATATTGTCCCTCGCCTCGCGGAACGAAACGTAGCGCGTGGACTCTTTGTGGGCGCTGATTGGCTGGCGCCGGAAGCTGTTAATGGAATCCGACGTCGCCACAACCGGAGACTGCTGTCGCGGCGCTGTGGTCGCAGCTAGCGCGTCCCCCAAAATGGCGGGCGGACGACCTGTCCTCCACGGGACTTTGTGTCGCATTTCGACGCGCCCTGCGCCAAACATGCGATCGTGCTCTAGTCGAATAAATGCAGCGAAATTAGAAATTATTCTCTCTTGACTCACGGCACTTTCGCAAAATAACTAGTAACGATATCAACTACGAACGCAGAAAGAAGTCTGGAAAAAAAAGGACTATTAAAATCCGTTTTTTTTAAATTCAGTATTTAACCCCAATGGAGAATATAATTAAATTGCTTATATATTTTGGAAAGAAAAAAAAGGAAATTCTATTTATGAACGCCAATGAAGCGGTATCGATATATTGACACGCGAGGGTAAAACATTATATCACCTTTTTAATCACATTTCGAGCACGGAGGAGTTCGTCATTTGACACAGTTAAAAGTTGATATGAAGAAAGAGTGGTGCATAACGATAATATTTATGCAGAATATGTTATAAATACATTAAATGTGAAACACGTAAATGTCTCTGGTCTAAGAGTCTCACTGATCAGAGATAACGCTCAAGGATTAAGAATACTTTAAACTGAGTCAAATAAATAAAGAATAAAATAAGGAATCATTCTGCAAGGTGAATAAATAAAACCCCTAAGCTTTGCCGATCATATTGTAGTAATAATGTAGTCCGAAGAAGACTTGGGAACCATTATAAAAGTCATGATCGTGGTCCTGGAGGAAGAGTTGAACATGAGGATTAATAAGAGGGAAAACCAAGGTGATGGAGTGTAGTTGCGAAACAGTGGAATAACAAAGGTTGTTAGATTGGGAAGGGATATTTTGACGGAAGTTAAGGAATTCTGCTACTTGAAAAGCGTAATAACTTTGGATGGTAGAAGTATAGTAGACATAAAGAGTAGGATAGCACAGGCAAGGAAGACTTTCGCGAAAAAGAGTAATTTACTTAGAATCAATATAAGTGTGAATATTAGGAAATCGTTGCTAAAAATGTAGCGTGGCGTTATATGGGTGCGAAACGTGGACGATAGGAGTTGGGGAAAGGAAAACAATAGAAGCCTTTGAAATGTGGTGCTATAGGCGAATGCTGAAAATCAGATGGGTGGATAGAGTAACTAACGACGAAGTTCTAAACAGAATAGGGGGAAAAGTGAACAATATGGAAGACGTTGACTAGGAAAAGGTATAGATTAATAGGCCACGTTTTAAGACACGAAGATCTTGTAAAATTAGCATCACAGGGAACTGTGTGGGGTAAGAACAGAAGGAGGCCAAGGATGGAATACGCTTAGCAGTTAGGAATGACGAGGGATATGCTACTTATGCGGAAATGAAAAGGCCGGCGTAAAATAGGTTATCAAGGAGGTTGCGCATCATACCAGTCTTAGGACTCAATACCACAGTAAAAAGAGCAATAAAAATTAATTAATTAGTTAATAGAACTGTGAGTGACTCTCCAGAGAAGCAGCTAACAAGAGTCAGGTTCCGTGGTACTGAGATCTTCTCGTATATCAAACATATCGAATCGCACGCGGTTCAACGAGGGTTGTGCTTGCTGCAGAACCTAACCGCGCCCAGTGTCCACCAGAAACACTACAAACAGTTACCGAAGTGCTCTGAAATGTCAACATTAAAAGCAAATTTGTTCAATTGCCAGAGAATTTTCTTTTTATTTCAAATTTTATTCCCTTTTACCGGTAATAAGATCCATTACGTCATGAATCACCACAGTAACTCAACTCTACTTAAAATGTAGTTTCCAAGTTACGAGTTCTTCTACAGCAGGTGAAGACACAAAGACCAAATTTGTTCTTCTTACGAAAAGAATTTTCGGAAAGAACTTTCTAGTACTTGTGCAAATGAAAACAGGAAAGTTGCAAATTTGGAAACGTAAAAGATACGCCTAAACGTTTTTTAAAATTGTCCCTGGAAACGATGCACAAGATTACATTAGCCGAAAATATATTATCTAATATTTGTTGTCAAATGAAATCATTGGAAGATTAAGAAGTATAGATTGAAACTATTTATAGGGTTTCTGATTTTACTTTAATTTAAATGATATCAAGTACAATAAATAATAAGAAAGTTTACAGTTTGTAAATTATATTTCACACAATAAAACAAGAAATATTTCCCTGCTGTTTTACATATATGTAATTATTAGAAAATGAATTTGTTTTATAAATTAAAATTGAAAACAAATTGATTCTGTACCTCAGGGGGATGATGGAGCTTAAATACCTGGTCAAACACTACTTTATGGTGGCAATTCCTACTGTGGCTTCCAGTAGAATGGCATTTATGAATTTATGGTTGATTTAGCACGTTAACGACATGGTAATTCATACGTAGATCTGGCCGGAACCTTTGGAACCAATGAAGAGGCAGCTTCTGAAATTTGATGGGTTTGTACCAGGGCCTATAACGCCTGACTGAACATACCTCCTCATAACTTCTCAAAAAATCGTCTTTCTCGATCATTACTCCAAATAACTCAACTTGCCCGCTCAACAACCACTCCACAACTCTTTATCTCTCCGTAGCTAACCTGTTTTTCCATGACTCCTCAACAAATGCCTCTCTCAATATTTCTCTTCAACCTCGAATCCTAACAGTTTCCCTTTCCGATTCCAATAGGAAACATTCTTACATTTTTGAGGTCGCAAATCGGAAATCACAGGTCTGCCACAAAATGTGCGAAAAACTGACGCACCAGATGTGACTGTACTCTGTGTGGTAAAGGTCAGACGTTTGGACGGACGATTATCACCCGGAACAAATATTTATGGCTGTAAGGCTAGCGGTGGCGATCCTTAATCCTTAAAAAATATCACTGCAATATATGTTCTGATGACAGACAGGTCTCCCTGCTACCTGAAGTGCAATCAATCGTCAAATTTCGCAGCTCAGAATAAATTAGTTTAAAATAAAAATTAATCCCTGTAATAATTTGGAAGATATATTCAGTTCACGGTCCTGCAAAGTTTTTTTTTATTTGAGAGAGGAATTATGGAAACAGCCGATAATAACAGCATTAAATTACATAAACCGTCAAAACTTATAATAAATGTGAAATTAAATTGCAGGAAAATGTTATTATTATATTAGCTTGTCAAGCTATTTTTCAGCCATTTTATCGCCACTCAATACAGGCTTATTAAAGTTTTCCTCCTTTTCGTCGTATAAGTTATTTTTGTGGTGGTATTCACTCCCAAGACAGATCTGGCGCAACCCTCCATGCTAACATATCTTAGCAAGCCTTTTCATTTCGGCATAATTATCTCATCCTACATTCTCCCTAATCGGCTTAGCGGATTCAATGCTTGTCCCCTTCATTTGTTTTGTTCACTTGCCTGTTATGCTACTTTTACAAGACTCTCATATCTTAAAACGTGGCCTATTAATCTATCCCTTCCCTTCGTAAACGTCCTCCATATTATTGTTCGCTCTTCTCCTATTCTGTTTAGAACTTCCTCGTTAGGTTCTCTATCCACCTATATAATTCCCCTATAGCACCACAATTGAAAGGCTTTTATTCTTTTTCTTTCCGCAACTCCTATCGACCTCGTTTTGCACCCTTAAACGCCACGCTCCATACGAACATGTTTAGCAACGATTTCCTAATATTCACACTTATACTTCCCGTAAGTAAATTCCTCTTTTTCGCAAAAACCTTCCTTGCCTGTGCTATCCTACTCTAGTTATTACGCTTCCCAAGTATCAGAATTCCTTAACTTCCGTCAAAATATCTCTTCCCAATATAACAGTCTTTGTTATTCCACTGTTTCCCATACTACACTCCATTACCTTGGTTTTACCTCTATTAATCCTCATATTGAACTCTTCCTCCGGGACCACGTTCATGGAATTTCTTTTATGGTTTCGTCGTATATACTAGAGAGAAAATTAATGAACTTAGACTTTCGCGGTGAATAATTCGGCTGAAATCTTCACGGTTAAACAACCGGACCAGGCTTTTAAAAATACACAACGTTTCATTGGTTATTTTCTGCCGCCGTCATCAGACGGTAGAAAATGGCCAGAGAAACGTTGTGTGTTATTAAGAGCCTGACCCGGTTGGTAAACCCTGAAGATTTCATCCTAGAGAGAAAGTTATTTTTAGGTTGGTATTTCTAATATATTACTGTAATTGTTTCTACTTGAATCGTATGACGCGTCACAGCAATGGAACGTATGTAAGGTAATCGTAACTCAGAGCGTCGGCGTCGCCGTCCCCCGTGGCGCAGTTCCGCGCAGCATCCACCCACCCGGCGCACGCAGGAAATTATATAAAACACGAGGCTAATTTCTGTAGCGCGGGAAAGGGCAGTTTAGTGGAAAGCTGTAAAACGACAAGAAAACACGCGAGCATTTCGTCAACTGTTTCAGGAACTAAAGCGCTGCATTATGCGTGAGCGGCAACCAAAAAAAAAGTCCTGCTGTATATTATTGTTCTCTCGTCAGGCAGGGAAAATAGACACGCACACACACACCAGCTACTACGTCACATGCCATTAAACATGTGCATCACATTACCTTTTACAATAAGAAAAACTCCCCAATCTCTTAGCAAAACGGATACAAAATTGACTAGTAACATTTCGAATAATCGTATTGATAACTTCAATGAAAATGAGAAAGAGTTTAATGTGAGGATTAATAGAGGGAAAACCAAGGAGATGAAAAATAGTGGAATAACAAAGGCTGTTAGATTGGGAAGGGATGTTTTGACGGAAGTTAAGGATTCCTGCAACTTGGGAAGCGCAATAACTAGGGATGGTAGAAGTATAGTAGACATAAAGAGTAGGATAGCACAGGCAAGGAAGACTTTCGCAAAAAAAGAGGCACTTACTCACGGGTAATATAAATGTGAATATCAATAAATTTGTCTTTAAACAAACCGGGGTCAAAGACCTTGGGCATATGGCAAGAGCTGTCCGCTGATCCCATTGGATCAGTCGGCCAACTGCCTCCTGAAACTGGTGGAGACACGGAGAAGGGAATTCTGCGTCCCCACAGCAAACTCGTCTCCCGTCATTCGGAAGGGCGTGAGAATAGTACCCAATGCCCGACCTACCTGATGCAGGTTTTCTAGGGTTTTCCCTGCATCTCTTTAGGTGAAACACCGGGTACGATCCTTAAACCATAGCCCGGGGGCCCTAGTTAACCCTTGGCTACCTTGCTCTACCTTCCGCATCCCCCCTTTTCAATTCCCTTCCTATGCTATTAAAGGGGAGTTGCCTGTTTCAGGATCACCCTCATGTAGCCTGTTAACCAAAAAAATAAACCGATTTATTTTTCAGTCCAATTCACATGTCATCCTCAGTAGCTTTCGAATATATTGTCATTTTCAGACGTTATCTAATTTAAAGCAGCATTATAATTCTATTTACAACATTGTAGCAATCTTGCTATGTCATACTTGAGACACTCCACATATGCTAAAATTAGGCCCAAAGGGTCTTATTCTATTAAAAGTATTAATTGCTCGTCTTTCACTGCTATATAGAATAAGACCCTTTGGGCCTAATTTTCAGCATATGTGGAGTGTCTCAAGTATGACATAGCAAGATTGCTACAATGTTGTAAATAGAATTATAATGCTGCTTTAAATTAGATAACGGTTGAAAATGACAATATAGTCGAAAGCTACTGAGGAGGATATGTGAATTGGACTGAAAAATAAATCGGGTTGTTTAAAGACAAATTAATTGATTGATATGAACCAGTCCTTTTAAATTAATTTAATTGACTACAGAAGAAAAATAAATGTGAATATTAGGAAATCGTTGCTAAAAATGTTCGTATGGAGAGTGTGGCGTCGTTATATGGGTGCGAAACGTGGAAGATAGGAGTTGGGGAAAGGAAAAGTGCAGAAGCCTTTTTAAATGTTGTGCTATAGGAGAGGAAGATGTCTGGATAGGGAACTTCTAAGAGAAGAGAGATGAAATTAGAGGCCTAATAGGTAATCAAAATCCGATCCCGGGCCAAAGTTCTGGTCACAAAGCGTGACTGGGCGGCAAGAGAAGAGATTGATTAATAGGCCACGTTTTGAGACAGGAGGATCTTGTAAAATTAGTATTAGGGTGGAATAAGCTAAGCAGTTTAGGAAGGATGTGGCATATGATAGGTATGTAAATAATGAAACGGCTTGCGAAGGAGAGTAGTTCAGTCTAGAACTATAGAAGAGAAGCTTTTGAAATGTGGTGCTGTAGGAGAACGAGGTTAGTGGATAGAGTAAGGAACCGACAATAAGGGAAGAGGAAATAACTCGGAAGACTTTGACCAAGAGAAGAGATAGATTAATATGCCATGCTTTGAGATATGAGAGACATCTAAAATTAGCAGAAAAGGGTAGTGTGAACAGACGAGGGAGGGCAAGGATGAAACACGCTAAGCATATTAGGAACTACGTGGTATATGTAAGTAAAAAATGAAACGGCTTGCGCAGGATAGTAGTTCAGTCTACAAATATTGAAGAGAAGCTTTTTAAATGTGGTGCTGTAGGGCAACGAGGTTAGTGGATAGAGTAAGGAACCGAGAAGTTATCAGCGGAATAGGGAAAGAGGGAACAACTCGGAGGACTTTGACCAAGAGAAGAGATAGATTAATAGGCATGTAATAGACATGTAAAATTAGCAGAAGAGGGAAGTGAACAGAAGATGGAGGACAAGGATGAAATATGATAAGAAGATTGGGGAGGATGTTGGAGCTATTTAGAAATAAAAAGATTTGTGTAGGTTACTTTAGTACGGAGGTTTGCATCAGACTAATATTAGCACTGATTACAACAACAACATCATTTATAATTTTAATATCTGCAATATATATGTGCCATGTATTTTATTTACAACTGTCTTCAAATGCCATTTATTAATAATTTTTTTTGCATATTTTGTGTATTTGAAGGCAGTTGCAGGGTAACGACGTAATAAGGGCCGACGACGAGGAGTTGCGGAGGGAAAGTGACATTTCCTTTGACGAAACGGAGCTTGATTTATTGGTGTTGCGGAGGTTTCTCGCGAGGGACGCCGACCAGAGGGCATTAGCATAGTAACGACCTCGCCGCCAGTTGTATTAGCATTTTCGCTTCCTGCAGACCAATAATTGTATTAATAGCCATTAATATGCACAATTAGGCCCGTCGACAGCCGCCATTGCTGTCACACAAACGCTCATTACAATAAGGCGTCCATGTCAACCGTCGCCCGCCGCTGCCACCAAATTAAACATCTAAAAATGTTGCCCTCTTTACTGCATGTTTCTCTATTTGTATATTTATAGTAAAGTTTCTATACTGTTCAACTTGAAGAGGGACCGAAACATGCAGTTGATTTTAAATGACATTTTATGCTTCAATAAACTTTGTGTAGCCGCCTCTGTGGTCCAGTGGTTAACGTCACTGCTCCATATCACAGATGTTCCTGCCTGGGTTCGATTCCTGGCAAGGGCTTGGTCGTTTGTGTACCCCCTGCAAAATATATACTTCCATATTTGATGTATATATATATATATATATATGTAAGTAGTATAAAAAGTGTTAAAAAATCTCAGTCTGTAATGTAATGTAAAAGAAGATGGAAGCAGCTATGACTTAACATAGTTTTCCTCTCCCTTCTCTTTCTTCCCTTCCATATTCCGCCAGCTGTGATCTCACAGCACTTTCCCTTCAATCCTCCTACTCCCATTCACCCTTCACCCTTCTGTCTTTAGTTTTAGTTTATTAGTTTTATTATTGTTAAAAAAATAATTATTTATAAAATAAAATAGAATAAATCTGTAACACAAACATTGTAAGAAATGAAAATAAGGCCTGTTATAGATACTCAAGAAAACAGGCTATTAGTGTAATTAGTGAATTAAATAAAATGAAATGAAAAATAAAAAATAAATAAATAAATTGTACGTATTTGTGTGTTCCCGAATTGAGTTAAAACCTTGCAATGAAACCTAGATCCCCCGAAAATAGTCAATGAGTCTCTAATGACCTGTGATCTTTGATGCGACTTAAAAAATTTTTATCTGCTTTTGGTCTTATTTAAAGAGACATTAATAACTATTATATTTCTATATTCTTATTACAGCGTGGAAAAAATGCAACGAAACTTGGTACAAATATTTTTAAAAACCCGAGAAAAAACACTGTAGTGGAGGGGGGGGGGTAAAAATTCTCAATCACAAATGAGTGACCAATTATATATTTCCAAAAAATAAAATAATGAATGTCTCAGCATGAGAATGTTTGTGTCGTCACCGAGTATTACTATTTGTTTTCAACACCAGTCACGTATGACGATACGAAACATGTTAAATATATATTTTAAATAAGTTACTTTCTATATGAAAGATACAGTCAGTCACCCATGCTGTTTAGCTTACATATAGAACAGGCGGTGAAGCAAGTTAAAACGGAATATGGAATCATACTGCAAGGAGAAGAAATAAAATCCTGGCGCCTTGCCGACGATATTATAGTATTAGGGGAGTCAGAAGAAGATTAATAGACGTAACACCAAGGTAATGGAGTGTAGAATGGGAAACAGTGGAATAACAAAGGGTATTAGAATGTAAAGGGATATTTTGTCGGAAGTTAAGGAATTCTGCTACTTGGGAAGCGTAATAACTAGGGATGGTTAGAAGTATATAAGACATAAAGAGTAGGACAGCACAGGCAAGATTTAGATTTAGATTTATTGTTGTTTCCATTAATCCTCGATTGAGGAAATAGGATACGTCATACATTAAAAATTAAAAATGAACAAAATAAAGTAAATAATTAAAGACAAATAAACTTAAAATAAATTAGTAAAAGAAAGTGTATATAGACAAAAGTCAATATAAACACAACACGGACACACACTGGGAAACACAAACAAGCACACACTGAGGAACACGCAATGGAGTTTTAACTACTTGGACCAGGAAACTGTCCTTGCTCCAGGCAATACATGAAACAAACAAACAAAAGAGCAGAAAAAACTGAATAGAAATTTTAAGATATGTGATGTGCTATTTTATAAGGTTGGCAGCTCATTCAACACTTTTTGCAGGAACCTTGATTTAAATACTAGAAGGACGATTAAGAAAATCCTGTACCGAGTAAAACAGCAGCGCCATTTAAAAGAATAGTTTTACTCTGCTTCACGAAGCTTTTGTAGGTACTATTTTTAACCTCTGGCGGAAGGAAGGCTGTTGTATAAAATTATCCCGGTATTGTGAATACTTTTCTGGTGTAGAGCAAGGCGATGCTTGTCCGACCTTAGAGCTGAACCTCTGATTTCTAGTCGCGTATTCATGAAACGCGCCATTTGTTTGAAACAAATTAGTTTTTTAGCTTTACAAACTTTAATATTATGCTAGTTATAAGGAAATGAAAAGGCTTGCGCAAGATAGGTTAGCATGGAGGGTTGTATCAGACCAGTCGTAGGACTGAATACCACAACAACAGCTTTGTATATTACCGAATTATTTAGAACCACCTAATAACATGGAATATGTTCACGGAATGACGGTGTATTTTATTTTCATTGGGTGTGATTTGTCTTGAGTTGTAGCGGGTAACAGATGACTGTCCCAGTTTTTTTTTACGATTACTGATAATAATTTACGTCGTGCTTTAAATTCCTAGCTTGCAAAATGAGATTAAATATTAATTATTTCATGACTCGTTTAAAGAGCTGCGAGTCCTCGTGCCGGTTGTTGTTGTTGTATTCAGAATTAAAGCTGGTATTATGGAACACTCCATGATAATTTATTCTGCGCAACCCTATTCATTTTTACATAGCTACCACATCCCACATCCTCCCTAATCTTCACAGCTGATTCCATCCTACTCTCCCTTTTCTTTTACTTCGCTCTAATAATAAGTTTACAAGACCCTCATGTCTCTCTGAATCCTTGTCTGATTCCTTTCTTGATTTCTGCTTTCTTTTCTTATTCTTCAATTCTAATTACTGCTTCCTGACTTCTGTTATGTATAAGCCTTCCTTCTCGGTATTTTATTCCTGTCCTCTTCGTAATCCTTAATAGTCTGTTCCAGTTAACATTATCCAAGGCTTTTTCTAAATATACAAATGCCATGAATGTAGGCCTTTTTTTTCTTATGAGATCTTCTAAAATTAGACGCAAAATCAATATGGACTCTCTTGTCCCTAAAACCAAACTGATCTTCTCCTAACTCGCGTTCTATTTTTCGTTCGATCGTCCTATATTCTATTTTCGTAAATTCTTTTCATGCATGAGTTACTAAACTAATTTTCCTGTGTTGTTCGCATCTATCAGAACAAGTCTTCTATGGTGTGTGTGTGTATAATTATGTTGTTAATAAAATCTTCTGGTATTCTTCCTGTTTCGTAGATTTCGCTAAGTATCCTGAAAAGCCGTGATATTGAATTTTTTGAAGATGATTAAAAGTGAAAATGTTTAAATCTAAGCTATAGCACGGTGAGAGTAATAAGTGTTGTTACTTGATAGCATATGTTTTCTTTGTTCCCTTAATTTTTATTCAGTTGTGAAACGCAGATTTTATGAATAAAATACAACCCTTGTGTTGTGAAATCATTTTTATTCTTAATGTATTATTTTTATAGCTTGTTGTGAGTGATTTAACGTTTGTATGTGTTGGAGATATTGGGTAGTAGGTTGTCAGCAGCAGTCACGTGGGTATTTGTGGCGCGGCTGCTGTGAGGGAGGGAGAGGCTCACCTAATGTTTCCGGTGGCCGGTGACACGGGACCACCTCGCCGATGCGGGTCGCGTATTTCACCCCCTATCTCCCGCTTTCCCGGCAGACTGCTCGCCCGCTCTCGTTCTTGCTGACTGATACTGCTGCGGCCTCGGACACACACAGATACCACCACAGGGTCCTTCTTTGTGCCTGCGGCGTCACTATCATCATCCCCCAGCGCAGTACTGTTCATCACATTTCTTCAAATATTTCCTTCCATTAAAATACGCTACACAATGCAGAAAAACCGTATCATTTACATCAACTAAATAAATGTATATTTCAATAATATTTATATAACACTTCGACCTGCGTTCCTCACAACAAACCAGGGAAAAAATGTTGTATTAATCATTCTTAAGACTGGCCTGATGCAACCCTCCATCCTAACCTAACTTGCACAAGCCTTTTAATTTCCGTATAATTATCACATCCCACATCCCCCCTAATCTGCTCAGCGCCTCCCTCTTCTCTTCTTATCCCAAACAATTCCCTCTAATGCTAATTTTACAAGACCCTACCCCTTCTCTTGGTCAACGTCTTCCATATCATGTATAAATTCCTCTCGAGTTTCCAACCGGGTCAAAGATTTAAACAGTGACGTTTCGATGGCTTGCTCTGCCATCATCTTCAGACTGAAGTGTCAAATTCGGTGAGTGTAAGCATTTATATAGTCTGAGGCAAGTCTGTTGCAAGCACAAACCGCCTGTGATTGGCTAGATGTGGACGCGTCTCCCATTGGTCCACTTGCTTAGTCATGCTCTAGTCTCCCGTGGCCCGTCTCCGTTGCATCTGGGATTCCCGTGACTCAGCCCCGCGTTCCTCCTGTGAAACAATGGGTTCCAAGCCAGGCTCAATTGGAATCCAGAATCTCTATTCTCACAGGACCTGATGTTTATTGCCTCCAAAATAACGCTATCCCAATAGCAATTAGCTCTGTCCAGAATACGCGTCTTATCGAAAGCTATTTTATGGCCCGTGAACAAGGCATGTTCGGCAATAGCTGACTTATGAAAGAATAAAAGAGCATAATAGACATCTACGATTAAAACAATCCAATAAGTCAGCTATTGCCACTAATCGCAATGATTCTGTTGTTTCATCTTTCACTTAAGGTGCCTTTGGGACTCTCTGAGCGCCTTCTCATCCCCTATGTTGTTAGTAGATAAAGACTTCAGTTTTCTCGTGCAATAATCAGACAATATAATTTCCACGTTCCGTACGAACATTTTTAGGAACGATTTCCTAATATTCATATTTATATTATCCGTAAGTAAATTGCAATTTTTTTGCGAAAGCCTTCGTTGTCTATGGTCTCCTACTCTTCTACCATCCGTAGTTATTACGCTTAACCAAGTAGCAGAATTCCTTAACGTCCTTCAGAGCATTGTTTCCCAATCTAACTCCCTTTGTTATTCCACTGTTCCCCACACTACACTACATTAAATCCTGCTGGTGGTAGAGAATGATGATGTTACTACTTTGCTTCCGCTCTCCCAGTGCACAGTTGAGGTTGAGTGATGTCGTGTTCCAGGGGGACGTCGCCATGTACGAGAGCTCGTGCTCGTACCAGAGCGCGCTGGACCTGAAGCGCGCCGCCGCCGCCGCAGCCGCCTCCGCGCCCATCAAGAGCGAGGACGGGAGCTGCCCCAGCCACGCGGACTGGGCAGGATGCGCCTACCGTCTCGCCCCCAGCACCTTCCAGCAGCTCAAGCAGTCCGTGGAGAAGGCCAAGGCGGCGCTGCAGGAGCAGCAGCGGGGGCCGTACCTGTCCGCCAGCGCCTTCAGCGACCTCTCCTCGCCCTTCGCGCCACCCCCGGCGCCGCCCCCGGCCGTCACCACCCAGCAGTCGCAGTCTCTGCAGGAATCCCGTCGCGGGACCGACGAACTCACCGACAAGCGGGCGCACGGTAAGAATTTCCTTACACTTCCGGGGCACGGGGGGGCGGGGGCTGAAATTTGAAATTCCTCTAAATGCGTTTTTTTTTGCGAGGGCAGGTGAAAATCTTCTAAAGACACTATCTCTGGATAGTAGTGTGGGATTCTACCCACTAAAAACACCTCCCTTTCCAACGATGACTGTGTGTATCTTCCTGTGGGACCGTCGTTAGACATTACTTCACAGGAAGCAGTCGTAGCGTCAAGCTCTCTCTGTCTCCTTTAAACACTATTATTTCTCTCTTTTTCGTAATTTCTTAATCTTTGAATTACTGTAGAGGCATATGCGCTTACTTTATTCCAGGTATTAGGTGAAAGCAGCATATTGGGTACCAAATTATCTGGTGTTATTGAGGTTCCAATATCGCTTTCTAATGCTCGTCTCCCATATGAAAATCTCGAGCAACTGAAAAACACGTGTTCTGGTGTCTCATTAACTCCACATTCAGGGCGCGTGCAGGTGAATTATCTATGGCAAACCTGTAGAAGTCTGCAGCCGTGACCGGTCAACAGTTGAGTGAGATAATAATTCACTTCTCCGTGTTTCCGATCAATCCAGTCTTTAATTGATCCATTAATTGATCCATCGGCCTTTATTGGACTCATCCCAACGGCGTTGCCATTCTTCATATGTTTTGTGCCTCTCAACTCTCTTGCCTTCCAGACCTCTGTTTGTTTGTAGTCTGCGGCACTCATCGGCCAGAATGTCTACCTCTAAATGCGTTAACAACACACATATGTAGCAATGTGCAAAATTTTGTTTCTATAAACTTGTTTTTTGTTACGACATTTTAAAAATTATTTTCTTAATTTGGCAGTTTCAAAATATTCATTGGGTTACATACTTAAATATATTTAAGATTTTTAATATTAATATGTAGGGCTGACCAGTGTTATCAATTTTCAGTATTATTTTTGAAATTGAATTAAACTGTGGCTAAAAAATTATTTTTTACTGAGGGCTTCATACGGTTACTTGAAAGGAAATTGGCACTTTTCATCACTTTGGAAATTTTTTTCACCTAAACTACTTGAACAAGTTGAAAGATAATACCTGTATTTCAAAGTATTACCATTTAGATTATGTAAAAAATGAATGAAGACAATATCTTAATAATTGTGACGCATAGATATGTTTTTGGAAGCAGAAATAATGAAGCCGAGAACAACAAATTTTTCTGAATAAAGTAAAAAATTAATAATTTAGAATCAAATCCGTTTAAATTGCTCCTGAGCCTATAAAAATGACGAAATCGAATTAAACGTTTTGCTATATGGTCTGTAAGTCTTATAGGCATATTAATTTGAAAAAAATTAGAAAATCTATTTTTTCCAGATTCTGCAAAGTTTTTTTCTATAAACTTGTTTTTTTTGTTACGATATTTTGAAAATGATTTTCCTAATTTGGCAGTTTTGAAAATGTTCCTTGGTTTACATACTTAGATATATTTAAGCTTTTCAACATTAATCTGTAGTATTATTTTTGAAATAGAATAAAACTGTGAAGAAAAATTAAATTTTTACTGAGGACTTCATACGGTTACTTAAAAATATTGGCACTTTTCATCACTTTGAAAATTTGTTTCACCTAAACTACTTGAACAAGTTGAAAACTAATACCTGTATTTGAAAGTATTACCATGTAGATTATGTACAAATAGAATGAAGACAATTTCTTAATACTTGTGATGTTTTTGGAAGCAGAAATAATGAAGCCGAGAACAACACATTTTTCTGAATGAAGTAAAAAATTACTAATTTAGAATCCAATCCTGAGACTTTAAAAATGACGAAATAGAATTAAAAGTTTTGCTATATGATCAGTAAGTCTTATAGGCATACATATTAGAAAAAAATTAGAAAAAACTATTTTTTCCAGATTTTGCAATGTTTTGTTTCTATAAACTTGGTTTTTTTTGTTACGATAATTTGAATATGGGTGACAGACTGCATCCCTTGTCTTACTCCTTTCTTGATTTCTGCATTCGTTTCTTGACTTTTAATTATTACTGATGACTGTTGAGAGCTGCATATAACCCGAAAAGAGAATAAATAAAATAAAAATAAATAAAAGGTTTTCTGATGATATTGTGATATTAGAAGAGCCAGAAGAAGACTTGGAAACCATAATAAATGGCATGAACGCGCGTATAGAGAAATACTTCAATAAGAGGAGGATGGCAGGGATGGATATCCACCAATAACATAAATGGTAATAATTGGGGGAAAATACACCACCCGACGCCGCCAAATTCTCACAAAAATTGGGGAATTCCCAAACCGCGACGCGGAGTCTGAGTTTCATTGCCTCTGGCTCAACTGCTGTCTCCTTTATTTTGATTCCATACCGCCAAACGCCCGAGAAGATGTGTTTCCCCGTTACAACTGTTATTAGGACCTAATATCTATTTCGATAATTCTCTTTCTTCTAAATTTATAATTAATAAACACTGGGATTAACGAAACCGTCGATGAAAAAGTAACAAAAGCCGAGGTTGAAGGTTGAATCTCAGTCATCTTTGCGATTTCTCGTATCTTCGTCATCTGAAACTTTCTCGATCGGGGTAATTCTGTTTAAACTGATTAGGAGACCTCGCGTCTATCTGTTAAGCTGTAAATTATTGCCACCATTAATTCGAATGCGATTCAAACAAGTATGCAAATTCCGTATTATTTATTCACGATACGTCATTCAATAAAAGCTACATATTACAAGTGATTTGTAACAACATCGAGGCTGTCTCTAGAGAGCAATTAATCTATGAACTGGTGTGTAATTGATTCTGCACTACGGTACCGAGCTCCAGTTGGCTTTTCAGGACATCTCAACAATTAGTTCAGGGGCGTTATTATTTGCGGAAAGATTTGTTCCCGCTGAAATTCTAAATAGCTTTACTCTAAATCAGGTTAACATAACATTCAATTAGTAAAGGAGTAGTCCTTAGCATCATTGACAATTCCTTTTCTCAAATATTGTAATAATGTCATAAGATTCCACTTGACTATAATTGCTAATACTTTGCTATAAAAAAAGGTGGCCAAAAAGTCAACATATAAAGTTAACACTATTTATTCAAAAGCGACGCTTCGTCTGCATTTTGAGACTTCCTCAGGCGTAAAATTTAGCAATTCATCATACCTACTCCTTGACACCTTCAGCCGAAAATATTACTTCATGTACATGTGAAGAATTTAGTTTCATGTATGGACCATCTCCAGCTCCTGACGGTCACGGTCGAAATGATGAATTGCTTAATTTTACGCCTGAGGATGTATAAAAATGCAGACGAAACGTCGCTTTAGAATAAATAGTGATAAATTTATTTGCTGATTCCTTTTCTGTTTTAACGTTTTTCATCGCTGTTCTATAAATAACTTAAAGAGAATGGGTGACAGACTGCATCCTTGTCTTACTCCTTTCTTGATTTCTGTTTTCTTTTTCTTGATCTTAAATTTTAAATACAGAATGTAGAGGTTATGGATAACTTTCCTTTCCCAATATTTTATTCGTGTCGTCTTAAACCCTATTCAATAACATTAACAAACATTTTTTTCACTCATTAAAAAAATACCATCTATTTTTTTTAAAAAAAAATTTCAAAAATCTTAATTTTATTTTACCCCATTTTAGCATACAGGTATGAAATATTATGAATATCGTAAAATCTGCTTTATAAAACCTTATTCTAAAAAAATATATATTCAAGCACTGTTTACAAGCATAATTTTTATTAATGACTTCTTACATTCAAACCCTTAAATATTACTTATTATTATTTTATTTATCGTCGCAGAGAATGTGGAAAATGAATCATACTGTAAGGAGTAGAAATAAAAACCTTACGCTTTGCCGACGATATTGTAGTATTAGGGGAATCAAAAGAAGACATGGAAACCATGATAAATGGAATGAACGTAGTCCTGGAGAAAGGGTTCAATATGAGGATTAATAGGGGGAAAACGAAGGTAATGGAGTGTAGTATAGGAAACAGTGGAATAACAAAGGGTGTTAGATTGGGAAGGGATATTTTGACGGAAGTTTAGGAATTATGCTACTTGGAAAGTGTAATAACTAGAAATGGTAGCAGTATAGTAGACTTAAATAGTAGGATAGCACAGGCAAGGAAGGCTTTCGCATAAAGAGGAATTTACATACGGATAATATAAGTGTGAATATTAGGAAATCGTTTCTAAAAATGTTTGTAATGGAGTGTTGTGTGAAACGTGGACATTAGGAGTTGGAGAAAGGAAAAGAATAGAAACCTTTGAAATGTGGTGCTATAGGCGAATGCTGAAAAACAGAAGGGTAGATAGAGTAGCTAACGAGTAAGTTATATGCAGAATAGGGGGAAGACAGAACAATATGGAGGACATTGACTAAGAGAAGGGACAGATTAATAGGCCACGTTTTAAGACACGATGGTCTTGTAAAATGGTTATGCTAGTTATCAGGAAATGATAAGGCTTGCAGAAGATTGGATAGCATGGAGGTTAGCATCAGACCAGTCTTAGGACTGAATACCGCAAAAACAACAACAAATTTATGTGCATATTATTTTCCGTCTTTTTATTTTTTGAAAATTTTAATGTCAGAAAACTGTGTTGAAACACTAATTTTTCGCCCCTTACCTAACTTTACCCCATTTTACATTCGCCTATGTGCCATAAAAATTGTAGTCAAATAACGCTTTGATTGGAGGGGAATGTGGCTACATGATGTAGATCCTGAAACAGGATAACATAGGAAAGGAATTGAAAATGGGGAGTGGGGTGTATCAGGTTGTATCAGTGAATATTTTCTATAAGCTTGGTTACGTGTGTATTTTAAATTTGTATATATATTTTTTTAATGTATTTTTTTGACAACATAATACCATTGCAAAAGTTGTTTAAAACACAATTTAGAGGTTTCAGAGGTTACCTTTTGGGTTTGAGTGCGCGTCATGTAAGCGGCTATAGATTGTGCGTGGTGACGTCCGTAATTACGAGTAGGAATTTTAAAAAAATAAAAATAAATAAAGGAGAGGGGTATTGGAATCATGATGAGTATCTACAAATGGCAGATAAGAAGAAATTAACATATACGCATATATACCTATATCTCCCTCTATCTGTTAATAAGAGGGGAATAGGGAGGCCTGACAACGCGCTCTATACCGCTTAAATCACATTAATTAGTCCCGAATTAAATAGTGTACCGGATTCAGGGTCGGGCACTCAGCTAGTCATAAATATATGCTTCATTCCGTAACTCTCGTCAAATATTTTCATAATGAATCCTCTTGAATTAATTGACTAAGTCTGTTTTGTAGAGACAAAATTTAACTGGAAGCTTGATAAAATACGTGAAAAAAACTAGCTTAGTTTTAGTTATTAGCTATTAAATTACCGAAATAAATATATTCCGACATCAAAGTTTTCTTTCCCGGTTGATACTGAGTCCCCTCGTTCTTCGAACATCGCCTAATTAAAATTAGTAATCTTGTCTGCTAATGACAGTTGTTATTACTGGCCGACGGTAGATTCAAATGTACTCATTATATAAAACTAAGTAGGTACTTATAATACATTTTCTGTTAGTAAATGGCTAATGGTCATGTAAAATGTATTGTACCCTGCGTTTTAAATACAAAGTAATAAGGTTTTAATACTTATAATATTAAATCCACGTTTATCAAAAATTACAAAAGCGCTATTAACTGTGTCAACCCTTTTTTTCTGGTTCGCACTAGTACTCGTATTTATTTTCATTCTGATATAAAATTCTTGAATAGTGTACAGTAAACTTAATCCTGGACAAAAACACCTTCTTCTATTCTAATCGGTACACTCCAATTCCTTAAAGGAAAAAAATCTGGGAGAATAGAACATTTGCAGCTATATGGCCTAGATTTTTCTATTTTTCCTCGTTCTTGTTGTGGTATTCACTCCTAAGACTGGTTTTAAGCAAACCTCCAAGCTAAGCTATCCTGCGATAGCCTTTTCATTTATACATAACTAACATATCCTCCTTAATATGCTTAGGGAATTCCTTCCTTTGCCTCCCTCTTCTGTTCTTACCCCACACATTTCTCTCTAATGCTAATTTTACAAGACCCTCGTGTCTCAAGACGTGGCCTATTAATCTATCCCTTCTCTTAGTCAATGTCCTCCATATTGTTCTCTCTTCCCCTATTCAGCTTAGAACTTCCTCGTTAATATTTTTCACGCATGAGATACAAAACTAATTGTCCTGTGCAGATCGTATCTATCAGCCCCAGTCTTCTTCGGTATGGATATAATTATGATTTTACTAAAATCTTCTAGTTATCTTCCAGTTTTGTAGATTTCGCAAGCTTTCCTTAACAGCTATGATATTGCTTCTTATCAACTCCGCTGGAATGTTATCAATTCCTGGTACTTTACAGTTGCTCAGGTCTGTCAACACCCTACCAGACTCCGACCTTAAAATTTTGTCCCCCCAACTCTTCATTATCCACCTCCTCTTCTTCTATTACTAACTGATCCAGATTTCCGTCGTGATACAGCCCTTATCGATATTCCTTCTTTTATCTTTTAGCCTTTTCTTCTTTATCCATAATTGGCTTACCATCCGCTCTCCTGACGTTCTTGCTATTTTTCTTCTCTATTTTGCCTAAAAATGAAAAAAAAAGTCAGTAAAACTGGCAACACGGCTTATAGAAAAATAAATACCATCCAATTTTTTTCTCATCCAACTAGTATGTTTACAGTCTTCCGTTAAGACAAGAAATAGTAAAAATGAAGGTAGTGGTAATAATAAATGCAAAGTCTTAGAAAACAAATATAAGCTTAATTGCTTAACCTTGACGATAAGGAAGGTTTTCTTCAGTGCAGAAAAGTTAAGTCATTAATATGCATGACTTTTCTCTTTTTTGAAGAATTGTTGCATAATTACTTGATTTTAGCAATAATGTTTCACTAGTTTGCAAATACCCAAGCAGAAAACATGTGAGTACTGAGGCCTTTAAAATATTTTCGGGATGTGGAAATATATTCTTTCGGAAATATACAATCTTCAAGGCTTCCCTGTTCACTCCTCAACACTGTGTGTCGTGGATACGGGGTGAAGGGCAATATAAATGTTGAACATTTCACTCAGAGGAGGGCGAACAAGACGCAAACCAAATCATTTGTTCGGGAGGCTGCTCCAAAAGCTGCTAGATGAATCATTAATTATTATTTTGGTTTATTATATTTAATTATTATGAAAATAATAATGATATAAAAGAATTTTAAATCAAGAAGAATAAAATTTAAGTAATAAAACTCTAAATGCTCAGAAGAAATCAAAAATGAGTTAACATGTAAACGACACACCATTGCCAGATCACGTGTGGGGTTAACCAAAAGAAGCGTAATTTCTTTGGCTAATAGGACTGAAAATGTGAATCCTTTTTTTTAAATTTTGTATCAACCATACCGGCAGAAGACTGCCGCTGTTTCCTCTGGTAGTGACTGTGACGGTCTGATTCGGATTGACAAATTCAAAGGCGCCAGCTAAGACGATCCGATTCAGGTTGACTGCGTCAGGATGAACACGCTTTGTGTCGAAAATTAGTTGAAACTTCTACCAAAATTTTACATGTCCTCAGGGCTCAAGAACTCATCCCTGATCTCGCCAGCGGCCCGCAACGTAATGAATCTCTCTACACCAAACTTCTGCCCATTTCGCCTCGTAAGACCCCGAATTGTCCTCCTCCCTTTTCCAATAATCAATCACCTGCAATTTCAAACAGCATCCATTCCACGAAATTATAGACAAAAGGAGGATTTAAGCTACCGGATGTTAACAAGTGTATTCCCACGTGTTTTTGCGTTTCGTTACGCGGTAGCCGTTTCCAATTATCTTCGCGTAACTTCCAACTTAACAGAAGCAAATTTTTCTTGAATTAGGAACGGATCTGCAATTAATTTAAAAGACGGGCATGAAAGATGTTGCCTATTGTCTGAAAAAAGGACTGTTCCATTGTCCGAAGGAGGGTGTAGCGCTGACCGTCACAGCAGTACTACGCAAACACAAAAAAAAACTTTTCAGACCTTCAGACTTTCCTCGCACAATTGTAATATATTACAGTATATTGTATAATTTTTTAATTTAACTCGTCTATATGAGCAAAATTTTTAATTTGATGGCCTGTTGGTGAGAGTTTTTTTCCTTAAGTTGATGAAATTGGTGAAAAAACGTTTTGAATTTGGTCTTGAGCAAGGACTGATAATTTATTGCGCAGTTTAGGTACTTTGATTGGTAAAGTGGAGGCGGCGCGATTGGCTCCAACGGTGCATTTACTGTCCGGCGGCGGAGCAGTTTAACAACGAGCTTCCCATTTTACTGCCGTCTCAAGCAGTAATGGCGGACAGCCATTGTGCCACCGTATTTTTACAGTCGCCCTCTACAGGAAGCTCCTTCCCTTTCTTATTGATCTCTGCCTCCAGAAGGTGGTGGTGGCGGCGGAGTGGGAGACGAACGGGGTGGCGGCAGCGCGAAGTAAATTTTAAGAGCAATGTAAATAATGATGGCGCCCTCACATGCTGGGCGTGTGTGTGTGTGTGTGCCTGAGGAAGAGGGCGTCGTAAACAGCTTCCGCCTTCGGGAACTAGTCTCGCTTCATTTGGGCGCGTTAAAAGTGCGTCTTGCCAGGCAGGCAGCGAGTGGGCGAGCGAGACTAGGCTCTGCACACACGACTTTGGGTGTGGCCGCCGAGGAACACTTATTTTATAACTTACAAGGCAGCCAACACTGCCCACTAAAACCGCTCGCTCCCCTTAAGAGATTACCTCAAATCTAAAGCTAAACTTGGGCCACAAAGATGCGGCTGTTGACAAACAACATTCTCAATTCTAATTCTAAATTTTTCAGTATAAATTTCTCATAATGCCCTGAACAGCGGCCGACTAATAGAAACTACTGGACGTAACACAGGTGGACTGCAAAACGGGGACGATAGGAGTTACATTACGGGAATAAAAGAAACCTTTGAAATGTAGTCCTATAGGAGAATGAGATAGATGGATAAGGTCACTAACGAGGAAGGTCTGAAAATAATAGGGGAAGAGCGATCAATATGGAGGACTTTGAAGGGATAGATTAATAGGCCACGATTTCAGACATGACGGTCTTTTAAAATTAGCATTAGAGGGAAGTGAAAAGAAGAGGGAGGCAAAGGATGGAATATGCATAACAGATTAGGGAGGATGTTAGATATAGTAGATATGTGGAAATGAAAATATTTGCGCAATATAGGTTTCCAGCAATAGAACAGTCTTAGAACTAAATACCACAACAAAAATTCAACCAATTTGTCATCAAACCAATTTTGTTCCTTTTTTTATATACATCTACGACGTTTCGCCCATATTGGTGGACTTCATCAGGTAATTT
Organism: Eucriotettix oculatus; assembly: GCA_034510155.1. Lineage (NCBI taxonomy): Eukaryota > Metazoa > Arthropoda > Insecta > Orthoptera > Tetrigidae > Eucriotettix > Eucriotettix oculatus. The sequence goes on along the minus strand of CM067377.1, from coordinate 198,858,654 downwards.
TTTATGGATAATGCTAATTTTACAAGACCCTCATGTCTCAAGATGTGGTCTATTAATCTATCCCTTCTCTTTGTCAACGTCCTCCATATTGTTCCCTCTTTCTTCTCTATTCTGTTTAGAACTTCCTCTCCACCCGTCTGATTTTCAGCATTCTCCCATAGCACCACATTTCAAAGGCTCCTATTATATTTGCCTTTTTCGCAACACTCGATGCGTAATAATATGATGGCGGCCACTCGGGTAAAATATTCCGGAGGTAAAATAGTCCTCCATTGGGATCTCCGAGGTGGTGGGGGGAGGGGAGGAGACTACTCGGGAATATGTCATCAGAAAGACAAAAAGTGACGTTCTGCAAATGGCAGTGTGTGGAATGTCAGAAGTTTAAACCGTTTAACAATAAGAATGTACTTTACAAACTTTCCTTACTTAATAATAGAATAAAAGAGAAATGGAATTCATGGGCGAGCACATCAGCGACGTATCAAGTTAAATCGCGTTATAAACTAGTTTAGGTAACTTTGTAAACGATTATAGAAAAGTATTTTTATTTCATGGCCGTTGCTCTGTATGAAGCCTCAGGCAAAAAATATAGCCGCATGTTGACCTCCGAGTGAGCTAAGATAGCGAAGGAAAATCATATTACAGTTGTTTTAAATTGGAAAACACTCGGGAAAACTAAAAGTGATCTATTCCTTCACTTGATAAATCAATCAGTAAGCTTTTTCAGGTGAAGTAATAGATCAATTTTATATCTTGGATTGTTTTCCCGAGTGTTTTCCAGTTTAAATGCACTAAAATATGATTTTCCTTCGGTTTCTTAGCTCACGTTTGAGGTCAAAATACGGCTATATTTTTTTTGTTTGAGGCTTCATCTCTGGGAGTCACGTGTTGAGGTTGAAGGTAGATTGTGACCTGAGTGATGTGAAAGTGTTAAGGACACGAGCAAGTCGGAGACGCCGGGCCGTCTCCGGAATCAATACGGCCTCCTCGCCCCTCTCTCTCTCTCACCCTCCCACCCTCTCTCTCTCTCTCTCCCCAGACTACCTGCAATACTCTCTCCTTCCTCATCTCAACACTACTAGCATTGCAATCACACTTCAACTTACAGCACAGCTTTTCTATTTCATTCCCCAATTGCCTGGCTTTCTTTCTTCCCCCCGCTACGCCTTTTCTGCAACAATGGTTCTACGTCTCACCAATTCCTGATTCGTACAGTTTCCCTTCAGTCGTTCCCAACACAGATCGTTCCGTCTTATTATCGCTATTTCAGTACTTTGCGGTGTCGTTAACGTCGTCGTCCATGTTTAGGTATCTTCCATCCCTAAGTCAGAGTGAAAATTCGTCAAAAGGCCCGTTTCATAATTAAAAAAACCACGAATTTTCCACCTCCAAGTGGTATTTAATGTGCATAAATATATAAAGATAAATTAAATGATCAATTACGATGATTCGTCGTCAAATTTGAAACGTCATTGGGTAAAAGCAAGTCTCCTCAAATTTAAATTCTTTTATTTTCTGGCTTTTGGCCATCATTCGTATTTCTTTTATAATATTAAGGCACAGAAATTTAATATTTTATTTATAACCCGAGAATTTTTATTATATGTATATGTATTATATAAAGTAGGATATTAAATTTTTTTCACACATAAACACTTTCAAAATGATAAAAAAGCATGACGTAACAGCAATTGACAGCTTCTTTTCGCATTTAACTAGATTTACATTGAACAATAAATATTTTTGAAAATATAAGAACTATGTAATAGCTGAATGATATCTTAGCTTGCTATTTATTTTTAATATATATTAGCCAAATGTCCACCATTAGAAGCATTTGTTGTGGTATTTAGTCCAACGACTAGTCAGATGCTAACCTATATTGCGCAAGCCTTTCCATATCCGAATAACTAGTAAAATCGACATCCTCCCTAATCTCCTTAGCGGATTCCATCCTTGGCGTTCCCATTTCTGTTCACTTCCCTCTAATGCTAATGTTACTAGACCCTCATGTCTCAAAACGAAATATGGTCCATTAATCTATCCCTTCTCTTGCTCAAAGACCTTCATATTGTTCTCTCTTCCCCTATTCTAGTTAGTGATTCTATCCACCCATCTCATGATCATATAGCATTTTCTTTCTGCAACTGCTACAGTCCACGTTTCGCGCCCATATAACAGGACTCTCCATACGATTTTTTTTAGTAATGATTTCTTAATATTCATACTGTAAGTAAATTTCTCTTCCTTGCCTGTGCTATTCTACTCTTGTTGTTACTCCGCCCAAGTAGCAGAGTTCCTTAACTTCTGTCAGTATATCCCTTCCCAATTTAACAGCCTTTGTTGTTCCACTCTTTCGCATACTACACTCCATTATCTTGGTTTTCCCTCTATTAATCCTCACGTTGTTCTCTTCCTCCAGGATCACGTTCATGCCATTTATTATGGTTTTGACGTTTTCTTCTGACTCCCTCAAATACTACAATATCATCGGAAAACCTTAGGGGTTTTTATTTCTTCTTCTTGCAGTATGATTCCTTTTCCATATCACGTTTTAAATTTCTTCATGGTCTGTTCTATATATATAAGTTAAACAGCATGGGTGACAGACTGCATCCTTGGGTTACTCCTTTCTTGATTACGGCTTTTTTTTCTTGATTTTCTATTCTAATTACTGCTGCCTGTCTTCTGTAGAGGTTATGTATACGCCTCTTTTCTCTATATTTTTTCTAGTGCTCTTCAAAATCCTTAATAGTTTGTTGCAGTTCACATTATCGAAATCTTTTTCTAAATCTACAAATGTCATGAACGTAGGCCGCTTTTTTCTTGTCCTGTCCTTTAAAATTATCCTTGTGGGATGATCGGTGGAAAAATTATCAGCAAAAAGGCCGCACTTGTGAAGTTTTCTAGAACGGCAGTGATTAATTTTAACACAGAGTTGACCACCGAACAAAAAAAGGAACCACGTCTCAACCTCTTGGCTTAAGGTCATCACAGGTTACTCAATGCTGGAGCTGAAAGGACAATTGCCAGAGTTGTCCAGGGCAACAGAAAAGCAACGGCGTGGAGAATCTTAATCAAGGACTAACTGTGAACGTCTCTGAACGAACTGTTAACCACAAATTGCACAGTATGGACCACAGGAAACATTGAGCTAGAGCTGACGTCTTCAGTTAGCAAAGGAGCTCAAGGATTGGACAGAAGATGACTGGAAAAGGCTCATGTGATCTGATTAATGCAACGTGCGGATTGCAGGGTTTGAATATGGATAAAACGAGACAAAACATGGACCCCAACCGCATATCCAAGCTTGTGGCTCCAATATTATGGTCATAGTGTGGTTCCTCTGGTTACTGTGAAAAACGTCTGAATTCCCAAGGGTATTATCGAAGATCAAGTAACATGCCGTTGTCTTAATGACAATGCTCCTCCTCACTAAACTGGCATTATCCACAGACGGTTCCAAGAGCCTTGCACAGTCACCAGATCTCGATCCGATTCGATTGAGAATTTGTGGGATGAGATGTAACGGGGTTATCAGGTAGCTGAACCCAGTACCATCAAATCTCAAGGAATTGGTACGTGCAGTTCATCAGATACGGTCTCAGATTCCTCCTACCACCTATCAACGTCTCATAGCGTCCATGCCAAGGAGAATTCAAGCAGTATTAAGAGCGAAAGATGGCCAAATATTGTACTCGAGGGGTGCTCATAATAATTTGGCCACTCAGTGTATTACAGCCCAATTACAGAAGGAATACAGTCATGATGCTTATTGGAGCTATAAAATAATTTTGGAAGAGGATAGCGGATCATTCCCCATGTTCTTCTTTCTTGGTTCTGCAGCCCCATTCAGGGCCTTCACCTACCGGGTCGACTGCGGACTGTCATTCCGAATTTTGGAGTGACACGTGGTCAGCGTGTCGATTCTCCACAGCAGTCTTAATCCCAGTCTACGTGACGCATGACGATCACAAACAACCAAGCCCATGCTGGGATTCGGATCCGGGACCACTAGATCACAGGAGGTGGGCGGACGATTCCACCATCTCTTCTCCAAAATGTTTAATAGAAGGGATAGACTAATAGGCCACGTTTTAAGACATGAAGGTTTTGTAAAGTTAGCATTAGAGGGAAGTGTATGGAGTAAGAACAGGAGAGGGAGACCAAGATTTAGATTTATTATTATTCAATCCATTAGTCCTCGGTTGAGGAAATAGGATACGTCAAATATAATATTACAAGAAATATACAAAATTTTACAACTAAGAATTGAATGACAAAAAGAGGAAAGATAAAATTCAATCTTCAATTTTGAGACGACGGAGGAGGCAGCAGAAGATCGTGCGTAGGTTCCCTGTCGAACATGAAAAAGAAAATAAGTCAGCAGTTAAATTCTAGTAGAGTATAGTTCTAAAATAATAGGAGAATTTGATAGGACACCAGCAAACTGTTTCAGTCCTTCCTATCTACGAACTCTTTGAGTGAATAATACGCTCCATTCATTAACAGAGATTTACAACTCTCTATAAATAATTTTTGAACCTTTAAAGCTTTTATTTCTTCCGGGAGACTATTGTATAGATTTATACCGGAATAGTGAATGCTGCTTGTTTCAAAAAGACTTAGACGATGTTTTCCAACACGGAGCTGAGAGGATGGAATATGCTAAGCAGATTAGGGATTGTGTGGGATGTGCTTGTTATGCGGAAATGAAAAGTCTTGCGCAGAATAGGTTAGCATGGAGGGTTGCATCAGACCAGTCTTATGACTGAATACCACAACAACAGTTAACAAATAATTTTTTTTTTGAAATTGTGGTGATTGTTTGGTTTTGTCATAAATATTGTCCTTCAAAATTTCAATTTGTGTTATCAGACACATCTTGCTAGGTTGCATTACTTACCCCTAAAAGAAACACGAAGTTGTTTGTAATTATGTTTTAGTATTCGTAATTAGTTAAATTGGCTTCTTTATCTATTACGTTTTGTTTTTCTGAATCGTTACTTCATCCAGTTTTTAGACTCTTGTGATGGTCGGAATCGCTTGCACCAACAGGACAGTAAAATTTATAAATAAGTGTAAAGTAATTTTTTTAATTTATTCTGCGCATTGAAATAATTAAATTGCTTTCTGGAGGAAATCGCAGTTCAAAATTATATTTGTATTAGATGTTCCAAAGAGGAAGGCGTTTGGAGAGATTTGCGGGACGCAATGGAATCGCCATGGCGAAGCAACTTCCATCCATCTTCACCCCCGCCGCCCGTAATCACTTCGCACCACTACCGAACTTTCTGATTCAAAGTGGTCTCCCTCTCTCTCTCTCTCCCTCACTTTTTCATCTCCTCCCCCACACGCACATATATCTTGCTTCCCTCCCTAATGCAGTACTACCATCTTCTTATATATTTCATCAGCGGCTTTATCCGCGCGTCCCTCTCGCATTATGGTTATCCGTTTTACTAGTCCCCATCAGTCCCCGTCTTTCCCTTCCTCCCTCACTCCCTCCCTACAGCGTTAACTGGGGGGAAATCTTTGATTATAACTTGAACTCCTCCCTGCGTTCTTTGGCGGGGGGAGAAACAGCGACGGTAATTGCATGTTACGAGATCTCTTGACGACCCTGCGAATAGAAAATCGGCCTACACCAACATTCCTTAATAATTTCAATTCAATTCTAACATATTTTTAGGATTTTAAGTTTACAATAGATAAAAAGACGACCCAGAAGTCAGCATATAATTGTATTACTATTTAATTGATATAAATACGACGTTTCGTCTCCCTTTTGAGACTTTATCAGTTATTTCGGCCGTAACCGTCCCCTCATGTAAATACATTAGTTCATTTAATAATCTGAGGGAGTCCAGGGGTGAAGGACATGAAATGCTAAATTTTATGCCTGATGAAGTCTCAGAAAGGTGACGAACCGTCGTATTTATGTTAATTAAATATTAATAAAATAATATACCGACTTATTGGCCGTCCTTTTATTTATTGTAAATTAAATTTTCATTTTTTTATTATCATTATTTAGATTATTCACTGAAACGATGAGGATATATGCTGAAATCTACCTTCAGATGTAATGTAATCTCATAATCCAAAAAGGACACATTCTACGATAAATTGCTTACATTTGTTTTATTGTACATATTTTTATATTTGTAATATATAAAGTAGAGATAGACAGTAAAAATAAAGCTAACATCAATATCAAGGATAATTAAGTGATAAATCAAATAAATAAATAAAACACAAAGAACTGCCAAAAGTTAGAAATCTTATAAAATTTCTAAAAAAAACCACTCAAAGAAAGGCCAAATGTCAGTAATGGAATAATTTATTTGAATTGAAAACGTTTCGCCCTCCAACTTTCGGGACCTCCCCAATTCTTTTCTTGTGCAATTCAATAAAAATTCTAATTGTTGTTTACAGTTCGCAAATGTTTTTGACATATTCAACCTAAAATCATTTATAATAACAAGTCAGGTTAATTTAATTAAAGAATAATTGACTTTGTACAGACTTTATTCTTTAAATTTAATTAGTAACAACGTTTCGGCATATTTTTATGCCTTCTTCAGGTTTTCTTCCAAGACAGCATCAAAACATAACAATAGAAGTCCAACAATAGTGATCTAGAACTGAAGCAACAAGTAATACTGAAACTCCTTTTCCACAACTAGTTATAGCCAGACTACAAGAAAATATTTAGCATTCAAAGGAAATCAATGAAGAAAAATTAAATGAAATACGTAGAAGCCATAAAAATATGCTGAAACGTTGCTAGTAATTAAATTTAAAGAATAAAGTCTGTGCAAGGCCATTAATTGTTTAATTATATATAACAGACGTTAAATTTAAACCTTACAGATTAATTTAATTACATTGTGACAAGACAGCTAACGTATTAATATTTATTAATTTAAAGTTGGTGTCTCACGAACTTCATTGCATGGAGTGAAGTGAAAGACGCTGGTTGCAACAGTTTTGATCTTTGGTTTCGTTCTTTGGTTCGTCTTGTCTTTGCCTGTTGTTACGTGAAAATGTGAATGTTAATATTCGTCTTAAAATGGTTTTAAAGTTAATTACAAAATTGGTATCTAACTGACATCCACGAAGATCCTGACCATCAAATCTCATGCAGATGTTGTACAATATTTTACATTCGAAACGTCGCATTATTCAAGCAGGAGCATGTAAAGACTTCAGTGAATATTTTTTAAATGCGTGACGTCGCAACATTATTTATAAAATTTCTATCCGGTTAATGTGTATAAATTGATTAACTGAAGTGGCGAACGAAACGTTTCAATTCAAATTAAATTCTTCTATTTCCATCTTTGACCATTCTTTGTAATTTATTCATCAATATTATGAATTCCAAGTTGCACGGTTTGTTAGTCCTTAAAAATATTTTATAACTCGGATATTATATTATATATTTAAAACGCATGAATATCCGAAGAACATCTTTGTCTTTTTTTTACTTAAAGGAATAACCGAGTTGTATGAAATGTCAGTCTGTTGTCCTTCTCATTAGTAATAGTAAGTTCATTAAAATAATCATTGAATTCTTTATACATATATCAATATTTTTTAAAAACTATCTTTCCCTCCCTACCTGATGCACTGAAAATTTTCGAAATATATTCATATAAAAAATGTTATTTAGAGGCAACCTCGTATATATTGTCCAATAATTTTTAGTAATATCAATAATATTGTACAGACAATTATGAGATGTTTTATTCAACTCGACTACGTTTCAGTAATTTTTCGTACTTTCGTCATGTTGATTATATAGATTCGACAATTTTTAATATTTTCTGTAATATATTGATGGATCCCGATTCTTCAGCTGAGACCCAATTTAATTAATACAATATTAAACCTTTAAAAAGATTAATAAGGAGAAAACCAAGGTGATGGATTGTAGTATGGGAAATAGCGGAATAACAAAGGCTGTTAGATTAGGAAGGAAGTTAAGGAATTCTGATACTTGGGCAGGATAATAACTAGAGTAGGATAGCACAGGCAAGGAAAAGGAATTTACTTACTCCTAATTTAAGTATGAATATTAGGAAATCATTAATAAAAATGTTGGTATGGAGTGTGGCGTTATATGGGTGCGATACGTGGACAGTAGGATGTGCAGAAAGGAAAAGAATAGAAGCTTACGAAATGTGGCGCTGTAGGAGAATGAAATGGGTGGATAGAGTAAGTAACTAGTACGTTCTATGCAGAATAGAGGAAGACAGAACATTATAGAGGACTTTGAAGCTATAGATAAATAGACCACGTCTTTAGACATGAGGGTCTTGTAAGATTAACATTAGAGGGAAGTGAACAGAAGAGAGATGCTAAGGATGGAATACGCTAAGTAGATTAGGGAGGATGTGGGATGTGATAGCTTTGTAGAAATGAAAAGACATGCGCAGTATAGAATCTATTTAGATGAGTATAGTACTCTTTTATTATTTTCTAGCAATTTCCTTTTAAAAATTTTGTTTTTCCCTTTCTTTTATCCATACTGTGTCCATTGTTCCGTTCTATTCGCCTAAAAATACATCTCATTAGACCTGAATGCCACAAAAAAACAAATTCTAAATGTTATATTCTCGCTTATTCCATGTAAATGTCTGCCTGCATCACATATTTTATACATCGGGTTTTCAAAAGCAAAATAATTGTGAAGTAATTGTTGTTTTCTCACCGTCTTCGAATCTTAAATTCGTTTCTTAAGACACTTATTTCAATGCTAGTTCCAGTTCCCTGGTGTAAGTAAAGACCCTTAATCTCTGTTCACCGCTCATGCGTGTTGTACTTGTCTCTGTAATCGCCATTTCCTATATATTAGGATTGTTTGGGAGTTTTCGAGCTAGCTGAGTGGTTGGCTGCTCCGGAGGATTCCTCCCTCCCTTTTCCTCTCCCTCCCCCTTCGCGACTCTCTTTCTCTTCATCTGTAACTTTTAACGCCATTTCAACGCCGCATGTGATCATTAGTAACAGTCCGGAGTGTGAGTAAAAGGCAGGCATCCCTTGGAATTAAAACCGCTTTCATTAATTAAGTGGGGAAGAGAAAATGAAGAAAAAACTGTGCTCATTTGGCAGAGGCAATGCGCTAAAAGTTTTTTCCTTACTGCATCCGAATTTTTTTTATTGTTATCTCTTGGGGGTGCTGTTTTTAATTGCACTTGAACGGAAGAGACCCTAGCCATAAAAAAGAAGATGCCATTAATCATCATCTTAAACGAGGCGTTGCCTCCTTTTTTTTGCCCAGTTTGCTGCGGGAAATATTCCCGTTATTATAAGACATTTTTCATACTTAGTGATTTAATATATGGAAATAGATATGAATGCAATTGCTGCAGAGAAAAGGATATTTATTTTATGGTTAATTCGACTATGATGGCGAGTACCGGCCGAAACATCCAACATTAGAATAGAAATAACTTTTAAATTCATCACGCAGGTTGTAATTAAGAGCCCGTCATATCAATCCATAACTTGGGAAGTTTTTCCTTACTACTGTTCATGGGAAAAGTCGTGATTGGCAAACTCATTTCTGAATTTATAGGCTTCCTAACGGGGGAATAAATTTTATTTCATTCAAACGTTGAGAAAACAACAATATTCTGACAAGCCAAAACTAACTTGACAATTTTATATATATTTTTCAATAAATAAATTCAATTAGTTTCATCAAAAAATATCATATTAATGATTTTCTTATATTGGGAAGGCACAATTTAAGTTGATTGACTTGTTTAACGATTAAGGTAGATTTTGTAAAAACAAATATGTAAGAGACAAATTTAACACTATTATGTGATTTACAAAATTAGCTGTTCAAAATATATGCATTGTATATTGGGCAAACTAAGGAAACACTAAAAGCGCGAATAAAATAACACAAAAACAACACCAAGTGTGTTGTTTCAAATGTACACAGCACATCTATCGAAGAAATTATAATGTCCATGGGTAAAACGTGAACGTTTTGGATGAAATAATTATTTGCCGAAACTGATGATCGAAATGCTCTCTCCATTGCTATCGCATCCTCCCTAACCTTCTTAGCGTATTCCATCCTTTTCCTCACTCTTAAGTTCACTTCTCTCTAATGTTAATTTTACTAGACATTCATGACTCAAAACGTGGCTTATTAATCTATCCCCCCTTTCTTGGTCACCGTCCTCCATATTGTTCTCTCTTCCCCTATTATGCTTAGAACTTCCCCGTTTCTATTTCTATCCACCCATCTGATCCTCCTATAGCACAACATTTCAAAGGCTTGTATTCTTTTCCCTTTTGCAAATCCTACCGTCCTCGTTTCGCACCCGCATAACTGCAAACCAACATTATAACAATAATTTGCTAATATTCATTGGTCTCCCTCTCCCCCAAAGACACTATTCTAATGCTAATTTTACAAGACCCTTAGAATGTTTCAAAACATGGCCTATTCTTGGTCAACGCCCGCCATATTGTTCTCTTTTCCTCTTTTCAGCTCAGAACTTCGTGGTTAGTTACTCTATCCACCCATCTCATTCACCAAATCTCAAAAGTTTCTATCCTTTTCCTTTCTGCAACTCCTACCGTTCACGTTTCGCACCCATATAACGCCACATTCCATAAGACTATCTTTTCCGATAATGTCTTAATATTTTCACTTATATTACCCATAAGTAAATTCCTATTTTTTTACGCAAGTCTTCCTTGCCTGTGCTATTCTACTCTTTATGCTTACTATACTTCTACCATCCCTAGTTGCCTATTAAGCATAAATTCTTAACTTCCATCAAAATATCCCTTCCCAATCTAACACCTTTTGTTATTCCACTGTTTCCCACACTACAATCGATCACCTTGGTTTTCACTCTATTATTCCTCATGTAGAACTCTTTCTCCAGGACGTCGTTCATGACATTTATTATGGTTTCCAAGTGTTCTTCTAAATCCGCTAATACTACAATTTCATCAGCAAACCTTATTTCTTCTCATTGCAGTATGATTCCTTTTCCATATTCCGTTTTAACTTTCTCCATCGCCTGTTCTATGTATAAGTTAAAGAGCATGGGTGACAGACTGCATTTTTTCTTGACTTTTGCTTTCTTTTCTTTCCCTTCAATTCTAATTGCTGTTGACTGACTTCTGTAGAGGTTATGGATAAGCTTTTTTTCTTGATATTTTATTCCTGTATTCTTCAAAATCCTCAATAGTGTGTTCCAGTTCTTTTTTCTTGGTTAACAGGCTACATGAGGGTGATCCTGAGCAGGCAACTCCCCTTTAATAGCATAGGAAGGGAATTGGAAAGGGGGGATGTGGAAGGTAGAGCAAGTTAGCCAAGGGTTAACTAGGGCCCCCGGGCTATGGTTTAAGGATCCTACCCGGTGTTTCACCTAAAGAGATGCAGGGAAAACCCTAGAAAATCTGCATCAGGTAGGTCGGGCATTGGGTACTATTCTTTAACAAAGGCATTTTATAAGTTTTCAATTACCACGAACGTATGCACGTTTTTTGATATCCTGTCTTCTAAAATTAGTCGCAGAGTCAATATTGCTTGATGATGTAGATGCATGAGAAAGAAGTTGTCAAACGCTTCAAATAGTTCGACTTCAGAAACATGTTCCTTCTTCCTCGGCTCTGCAGCCCATTCACGTCGGCTACGGACTGTCACCTTACATGACACGCATTCCCGAATTTGGAGTGACACACGACCAGCGGGACCAGAACTACCGTATGTCCAAGTCTGCAACCTCTCCAAAAGTTATGCACCTATGAAAAATGACCGAGGTGCTTCGGATGATGGTAATCTTAATTCATAACCAGATGAAGAGTCAGAGCGTTGCTGAAGGAATGGCCTTTCCCTCCTGTACAATTGAAGTTACAGATCAAGATGTACTCATGTTTCTCTTGTTCGTCATCTTGTTTTAGCCATTAATAATTATTTTATAGAGAACAGAGTTTCTGACGTACAAGGCCATCACATTAATGCATCCCATCCGGGGAATAACGGCTGTCGAGATATGTCTCAACTATAAAATTTATAGTGTTTGCAGAGACGTAGGGGGCGCCCTCGGCAGCAGTCGCGGACGTTTCCCAGAGTTCATTAAAACGCATTCATCCCCCCGCCGCCGTTGTCATCTCCTCAATTCAGCGGGGACCACTCCAACTAGACCTCTTGTTTACAACATAAGCTTCGGGAACCTGCGAGAGGGGCCGGGATCCGTGACCAAACCATAACAAAACTGTCATCGCCATTATTCCCCTCGCCGCAGAGGAGGGGTCCATTGACTCTCCGGAGACCAGATCTGCAAACACAGAGGAACTGCTCGTGCTGGCCGTCATGGGAAATGTTGATGGACGTCACGGGTTGTTGGTATCAAGCTCACGTCAATGGGAAGAGCGAGACGAATTCATGGACATGGTTGGGAACCTCTTACCTTACTCTCTCATCCAGATTAATACTGACGGACAAACAGTTTTTAAACGGGTGGATGAAACCTCTTTAGCAATCATCAGATTTGAGTATTTCTTTGTCCGCTGCTTTTACATTACGGGAAGTGATTTTTTACCCAAACAACTTGACTGTTCTTATTTACTAGATGAACTCTATTCGTCGGCGTACTTGATATTCTTCACATTTCATAACTTTCAGTCACATCTTTACGTGGTTGATTTAAATTTAGATTTATTGTTGTTTCCATTAATCCTCGATTGAGGAAATAGGATACGTCATACATTAAAAATGAACAAAATAAAGTAAATAATTAAAGACAAATAAACTTAAAATAAATTAGTAAAAGAAAGTGTATATAGACAAAAGTCAATATAAACACAACACGGACACACACTGGGAAACACAAACAAGCACACACTGAGGAACACGCAATGGAGTTTTAACTACTTGGACCAGGAAACTGTCCTTCCCTCTGTCGTAGCTCCAGGCAATACATGAAACAAACAAACAAAAGAGCAGAAAAAACTGAATAGAAATTTTAAGATATGTGATGTGCAGCTCATTCAACACTTTTTGCAGGAACCTCGATTTGATTGTACATCATGGTACAGATGCTGGGAAATGTGGTGTGATGAAAAGGCTTTTATAATATAAGTTTTAATTTTAATTTAATATTTAATTAAAATGGCGGGATTAACTAAATAAAGAAATTTAATTTCCAGACTAAAAAAACATTAAAATTTAATAACACATTTGAGACAATTTCACTTTCCGGTTACAAATGTACTCCTTTTCTTAGAGGATTTTGGACCAAGTAGCAGAGAACGCTTACCTAAACATTGGGCCCGACAATGCATGGGAAAATTATTTTAACAATAGGTGGATCTCACCAATGTCCCAATTTTTGTCACTCAAAGATTCCGCGCAGCCAGCAATGAGAGGCGTCGACGTCAGTCACGTGGCAGTCGTGATGATGGCGGGAATCTCGATTAAGGTCAGCGTCTCTCCACTTACACTCATAGGAATTTAAAAAAATAATTTCAATTCGTCGCCTTTTGTGACGTCCTCCAACTCAGCATGTCGCCGCCAACCCTCTCCAAGGACTGCCACAAACTATTTTTTTTGGTAATAGGCTACATGAGGGTGATCCTGAAGCAGGCAACTCCCCTTTAATAGCATAGGAAGGAACTTGAAAAGGGGGGATGTGGAAGGTAGAGCAAGGTAGCCCAGGGTTGACTAGGGCCCCCAGGCTATAGTGTAAGGATCCTACCCGGTGTTTCACCTAAAGGTGATGCAGGGAAAAACCCTAGAAAACCTGCATCAGGTAGGTCGGGCTAGTGGGTACTACTCCTGCGCCCTTCTGATGACGGGAGACTGGATTGCTGTGGGAACGCAACAAACCCGCCTCCGTGCCTTGTTCAGTATTGAGAGGCAGTTGGCCGACTGGTCCAATGGGATCAGAGAACAACTCTTACCGTATGCCGAAGGTCTTCGACCCCCGTACATACACCTCTCAAACTGCTCAAGGTCGTCTCAGCCTGCAGGAGTCTTAAATTAGTTACCTTGGCCATGGACCAAGGGGGGAGGGAAAGAGGAAAACCAGGAAGGAGGAAGTCAACCTCCACCTGGCTCTCACTCATTTCCCATCAGGATATCCTCCTGCATCATCTGATATGATGATGCCTTTTATCTCCGCTATCATGCCTTTTAAATAGTTTTGGGCAGTCGCGCTTCTTAACGACACAAAAACTCCAAAACTTTCCCTCGCCAGGGCATCTCCATCAGGGGTAAGTGTCACAGTATGAACATTCGTCACCCTCGTGCGTCCGAAGATTTTGAAGAAGTTCCTTTACTCTTTCATTGGCGATTCTGCAGGCCTGTCACTCATTTCCTCCAGATGTTCAACCCCGGGGGTCTGGACGTTCCTTACATTCCACATGGTAACAACTCATCATTACTCACGCGATTCACTGTCTAAATCGCAGTTTAAATTAATTGCGCCTATACTTAATAACGCGCTACAAAAGTATGTTTTGCTGAAAGACGTCTTGAAGAATGCAGCCCAGGTCGTATTCTGAAGTATTTTGCTGTACTTTCCCTGTTAGTGGTGGTGGTAGTAGTAACACGGGCAGGCTTGTGTTTGTTTTCTGCTGGCTAATTGGCGACGCGGCACATTCACTTACTGGCTCCCCCTTTATCAGATGAGGGCGGCGTTGCCCCGGCTATTAATCACGCGTGGTGAAAAGAGCAGCGGCGCGTGCCCATCCGCATCCCCAATCACAATCCCGAACCTGGAGCAGGAGCAGGCAGGAGCCGGACCACACCGGCGACGCTAATTGAGAGCTCTCCACGGCGTCTGCAGGGGAGACAACACCAAAAATTGCGCATTCATCGAGCGTGAGAATCGCCGAATAGGCAGGCTACTCTGTCACACCATCGTCTATAATTCAAAACGACCGGAAGGAAATGCTGTAATAATGGAAATATTCTCCAATGATCCCACTTGATCGTCCGTAGTACTCTTTGGACTTTCCTCTAATATCGTATTCTTCAAATGACGAATAAATAATCTATGCATATCCATGGTTGTTAAAGCCAATCGAATCCAGTGTCATCTATGTTTTCATATCTTTTGCCGTCAAATTTACTCTATACCATGAGTATATTGCCACATCTCAAGACTTGCAATGATGGCAATGATGACTCGGGTTCGAGTCCCAGCCGACGCAACCATTTTTATTTGTTTAATTTATTTACATTGTTTGCCTTAAGTTTCTAGTATTTTCTGTTTCTAGAATGTTCTGCTTCTAGAATATTCCATGTATGTATAAATAGGACTGGATTCCAAATCGGAGTCAGTCTTAAGCAGTACGAGCTTTGTACAGCACTTCGCCGTTGATTTAAACACCTATAACCTCTACGTGTGTGTGTTATTGAATCTCACGATCCCTAAGAAACGTGACAATATCAACAACCTCTGATTCAGTAACACATCCAGGCAGTAACAAATTTCAAAATTCAATTCCCCTCCCCCCCCCCCGATTTTCTATTACGTAGAACAGTTTAAAGTAGTTAGAACATAATTTTATTAACAAATAAAATTTAACAATAAAATAAGCTTTAAAAACTAGCGTTAAAGAACATAAATTTCAGCTCTCGTTGTTACTACATCATTTCGTCCGTAACCGTCGCTGGAGATGGTCCAAGCGCGACACTAAATTCTTCACATGTACATTCATTCCCCTGAGGAAGTCTAAAAAAGGAGACGAAACGTTGTTTTTGAATAAATAGTGATAAATTTATATGTTGATTCCTTTTAACGTTTTCCATCGCTGTTCCATAAATAACTTAAAGAGGATGGGTGACAGACTGCATCCTTGTCTTACTCCTTTCTTGATTTCTCTTCTCTTCTCTTGATCTTAAATTCTAAATACAGAATGTAGAGGTTATGGATAACTTTCCTTTCCCAATATTTTATTCGTGTCGTCTTAAACCCTATTCAATAACATTAACAAACATTTTTTCGCTCATTAAAAAAATACCATCTATTTTTTTTAAAAAAACTTCAAAAATCGTAATTTCATTTTACCCCATTTTAGCATACAGGTATGAAATATTATGAATATCGTAAAATCTGCTTTATAAAACCTTATTCTAAGAAAAATATATTCAAGCACTGTTTACAAGCATAATTTTTATTAACGACTTCTTACCATTCAAACCCTTAAATATTACTTATTATTATTTTATTTATCTTCGCAGAGAATGTTACGGATTAATTTGTCAAATATTTGAGAACACTTAAATTGGCTGAAAAACTTACTCCTTTTTTGTTTTAAAAGGTATACTTGGGCCTTTAAAAAAAATAATTTCGCTAATATCTCGCACATACCTTGTTCTATCTCATTTCATCGTCGACCCGTTCTTGTTGACAACCTCTATATTTAATAATGTTACCTTTTTACATATTTTGTCTGTCATCAATAAGTAATTTGAAAATAGTTTTCTGACTTCTATAGGACCCATATTTAATTTATTGGAATATTATGTTTGTAGTACGCCTGAGGAAGTCTCAAAAAGGAGACGAAACGGCGTTTTTGAAAAAATAGTGATAAATTTATATGCTGACTTATTGGCCGTCTGTTTTCTATTGTGTAGTGTTTAAAGGTAGAGTTCATAAAAGTTATTATTGAAGGTTTGTTGATATCGATCCATAGGCCTTTATTTAAGGAGAATGTTACTAATGCCAAGTGGTTCATTTGAAATTAAAATTTTCGTATTGCTCACTAAAGTAGTATTTTTCAGAATTAAACCCCTGAATGGGTGAAAATGTGAGTCAAAAATAGGAAGAAACATTAAAACTGAAAAAGGGGGGTTTCGAAGATCTTGCATGCCCTTAAAGCCTTATTTAGAAGAATGGAACGGAAAATTTACGATCGTTCCGGGTGGGGGCACTCTTCCACCTGAGCTTTTTATTTATTGTAATAGGTAATTTCAATGTTGATAAGGGCCAAAGAATAATCCGCCTTCGTTACTCAGCCGTAGTAAGTAAACTTTTTTTTTTGAGCGGGTATTGGACCTAGTCTGCAAATAAATGTTTAGCGAAGTGGGAAAGCAATGTGGAGAGTCGGGGGTAAACAATGGCGCCCTCAAGGGCGTTGGTAGCGCTGTGCTGCTGACCTGCCACGCCATTGTTGCGCACCACGGTCCAGCGACCCTCTGCGCCAGCCCCTGGCAAAGCTCCCATTATTCTAGAGTTTGACACTCAATTCACCAGGCACAATGCAATATGTTTCGTTACGCCCTAACGAAATAATTAATGGTGTAGCGATATTCATTGTCTGCTTTGCCGATTCCCACGCGTGCGAGCCACGTGTCGGAAGCTGCGAGGACTTGAGACCTTCATACAGACATTGGGCTGCTGCTTTCAGATGGCGCAATTGTAATCAGTCACGGAGAGAGAGAGAGAACAGACAGTGTCGTCATGAAACCAAGTTTCACTTAATCGCTTTAAACGTGACGACGAAAAAAAGTCTCCCTATGACAAAAAAATGTAATTTAAATAAATTTCTGACCGTACCATATGAATGATGCCAACTTTACAAAATATAAATTAAATAATTTCCGACCTATTTTTACAGACAGTTTTTATTTTTTATTTAAACGACGTTTCGGCGGATAAAAACCTATTTATGTTCTTACTTTAAATTTTGATAAGTTGATATTGACAATAGTGAGAGTAGCCAAAGGCCACGGGGAACGGTTGTTAAATTTACAATACGACAGGTCAAACCCCTAAATACCAGATGGGCCTTTATTTAGTCTTGTGCAAACTGTTCACTAGATAAATTCTGCCTCGGACCTCACTTTGGTACAAAGAAACTAACGATTGCAACAATTTTGTAGTTTTTGATAATTGGATTTTAACAATAATTTGGTGAGTTTTTAGTTTATTCCTTTATATATTGTAATATACTTTTTTGGGTATAAAACATTTATTAATTAACAGAACAAATTATGATCAATTTTAAAATTTTTCATTTATTAATTTAAAGTGAATACACGGGCTTAATCTCAGGGGATTTTGGGTCTCTCGAGAGATGGAGTATGCAGTAGCTGAAAATAGAAAGAAAAATCATTAAATATTATTTATCCAGAGCAATGAGCAAGTTTCACAATTTTTTTATAGCTTACCCACAATTACTGGGCCAACAAACATCCACCTCTCGAATGTTTGTGCGTCTCTCTGGCGTCTTGCAGGATTTGATCACGTCTGCTCTCGTCCGTCCTCTCCTCAATTCGTCTGACTTCTCACAGCTCGGACCACGTCCGTCCTCTCATCTGGCTTCTGGCTGCTCGGACCAAGTCTGTCCTTTCCTCCACTCGTTTCACTTCTGCTAGTTCGGACCACATCCGTCCTCTCCTCCACTCGTCTGCCTTCTGGGGGTCGGACCACCTCCGTCCTCTCCTCCACTCGTCTGCCTTCTGGGGCTGAGCCACCCATCGGCTTCCCTTTTAAATCTTCCGACGGGAATTCCCCTATTTCACAAAATTTCGGGGTTCCCCGCCCTCATTTTTTACACTCGTTCGGCGGGGTTTTCCCGCGGGGTTTCACCATCGTCATTTTTTACACACGCTCGGCGGGACTCTCCCGCGGGGAATCACCATCTTTCAGCCGACTAGCCATTGTTGTTGGCCGAACTGCGCCTCATAACGCCACAACCTCACAAAATCCGCCCTTTTTATCACAATATATATAATGTAACATGAAAAGTTACACTCAACAATGCAGGCCAGCTTGCGAGTTGCAATTGTTGAGAAAAGACGCAGCCGGGCCAACAATGTAGTCTGGCGAGACTTGAGTGAGTCGTAATGGGGTAGTGGAAGGAGCAGGTTGTGTCGGCGGGACGACGAGGAATGACCACGCCCTGCAGTTATAATTTTTTCTCATGCTCTGATTGGAATTAAAGCTACTAAAATACATTTTTGGTGTTTTTTTGTGAAAAATACCTGGCGCCCTAAAAGAATTATAAATCCTCGAATACGGAGGAACGCGGTATCCGCTACAATATATATATGTATGTGCTATATATAAGTTTTTTCAAATTGAAATATGTATTTCACAGATTATAAACCTGAAGAAGGCGCGAATATACGCCGAAACGTCGTTCAAATAAAAAAATAAAAACTGTCATCAAAAACCGGTCGGAAATAATTTAATTTGTTATTTAATAGCAGACGTTAATCGAATTAATATTTACAAAATATATTCCGAATGTACTAAAACTTATTTGATATTTACACTCCCGGTAAATAGTAGTTTTACAGTTGGCACAGCAATAAGAAAACAGGAGTAACAAAAATCGGTGGATGTGATGCTATACGGCATACGGGAAATCTGAATAGCAAATACACATATATATGTAATATTTATGAATATAGAATGGGCAAAATCTCGACCACTGACTTACTTGGTGGTTTTTCTAACTACTGAGCCAATCCGAGTCGACGACTGGGCCCGGTGCAAGATTCCTCCATCCCTGAAACTAAGTTCAGGCTTACCTACAATATACTTCTGAATATTTTTTGGATTAAGTAGAACTTCTCTTCGTTTACCGGAACAAAAATTGCGTACTTTGAAAATCCACCAATTTAATTTAAAATTAAGATCGTCGAATGGAGGATGATCTTATTAAATTAATGGCTGAATTTAAATCGATAGCGTTCTTAAAAACAATGTTGTAATAATATGGGTATCACATAAAAATGGGTGATCCGGCATTTTTTTTACAGCTGTTCATCTTAAGTTTGAATTTCGTTGAACCTGGTTTAGGTCATGTTGATAAAAATATTACCAAGTTATCGTAAGAGTGGTCTGATGCAATCGTCCACTATACTGTGCAAGCCTTTACACATATGCGTAGCTACCACGTCCTCCTTAATCTGCTTAGCGTTTCCATCCTTGGCCTCCCTCTTCTGCTAATCTTAGAAGACCCTCATATCTCAAAACGTGGCCTATTAATCCTTCCTTTCTCTTGGTCAAAGTCATCCACATTGTTCACTCTTCCCCTATTCTACTTAAA
Organism: Eucriotettix oculatus; assembly: GCA_034510155.1. Classification (NCBI taxonomy): domain Eukaryota; kingdom Metazoa; phylum Arthropoda; class Insecta; order Orthoptera; family Tetrigidae; genus Eucriotettix; species Eucriotettix oculatus. The sequence goes on along the minus strand of CM067377.1, from coordinate 198,838,602 downwards.
ACTTCTTGGTTAATAACTCTATCCACCCATTTCATTCTCCTATAGCACCACATTTCAAAGGCTTCTATTATATTCCTTTCTGTACCTCCTCCCGCTTACGTTTCACACCCATTTAACGCCACACTTCATACGAACATTTTTACTAATCATTTCCTGATATTCATTCTTATATTAACCGTAAATAAATTCCTCTTCGTTATTACGCTGCCCAAGGAACTTCCTTCAAAATATCCGTTTCGAATCTAACAGCCTTTGTTATTGCACTTTTTCCCATACTACGCCCCCTCTACTAATCCTCATGTTGTACTCTTCCTTCCTTTATCGTTTCCAAGTCTTCTTGACTCCCCTAATACCAAAGTATCTTCTCCTTTCTATATTTCATTCCGTTTTAACTTTCTTCATCGCCTGTCCTATATATAAGTAAAGGAGCATGGGCTACAGGCTGTATCCTTCTCTTAATCCTTTTTTGATTTCTGGTTCCTTTTTCTTTCCCATAATTATAATTCAAAGGCTTTTTCTAAATCTACAAATGCCATGAACGTAGTGCATAAGGCTCATAATTGTCAAATTTATAAGACTAATTGTTAGAGAATGTCTGTGAGGAAAATTATTTAAATGATTATAATTCATGATTTATGAAAGTAATTAATCATACAGACACAATTCTAACACTGGTAAAATTGAGTGTTTTGAAAATTTTGTTTTTAACGAGCGCTTGCAAAAATTCATTTTTCTTGTGTTTCGCAAATATATTTGGTTCCGTATGGATAATTAGAATGATTTGAAAGAATGTTTCATGACTTACTAAAATGACACTTCACTTTGGCCTTTTACGTTTCGGGAATCGCTGTATGTGTGTAAGCAGCGGTCTTTTTTTTCTGAGAGTTTGTTGGTGTGGAGCCAAGGGTTAGAAATCACAAAATCGAGCTGGCGGTCAACTCCGCCATTCTTTAGATATATTGACCATTGAAGGTAAAGCGTGCGTGTATTTAAGAGTTGTAAACATGCAGAGATTGCGAGCTATTAGCGAGAGACCTGCAGCAGCTCCCCTCTCTCTCTCTTTCTGCGGAGGCCGGGGTTGGTAAAGTGCCACTTCCCGCTGCCGGAGGAAGCCGGAGTCAGTAATGTCTAGTAGGCACGGAACTCGAATTTCTGAACGTGCCCCTTCCTAAACTTTGATACAGCGCCTCGTCGCCGCTGCTTCCCTCCTCCTCCTCCTTCTTTCCTCTCCTCTGCTCTCCTCGCCCCACAAAGGAAGCCAGTCACACACGAACTGCAGCTCCTCCTGATATGGCGGCGGCGACAACTGCAGCAGCCTTCTCTACTTACCCCATTGTCACAGCCGTCTCCACGGGGAAACTCATTTAACTTCCTATTGAGCTCGGTGACTGCGTTCCTTAAACTACGACGCACGCATCTGATTAGAATCCCTTAGCCTAGTCAATAAATACATCACGTCCCGATATATCCATTTACTTGAGATTCATTGTAGTGCCTAACAACCAATTAAAATAGTCCCGCATCCTTTGTTATTAGCACTTGAGAACTTTCCACCGATGATCATAACACAATTAATAAACTCTGGTACGCGATTGCCTGTACCACATAATTTTAATTAAATTGTATTTTTATTTTATTTTATTTCTTGTACATAAGTATTTAGGTCTAAGCAGGACGAAGTCGGGAGCATGAATGAACGCGATAGGTTAATTAAATGACGAATTACAGTCATCTTCTCGGCCAGAAAACGGAAACATTAAGGTTCGGTAAATATTATTGGACGAGATAGCATCAAGTCTCGCCTGCGGAAGACAACAGATGTTATTTACCAGCAATACATCTGGTCAGCCGCGGGAAAAATTGACCTGACGCCTGGACCTGCTCTGTACCCCGATTCCCCGAAAGCCGGAACAATAGAGGCAAGTGACTTCATAACAACAATTTGTTATGCCCAAGATTATGAAGGACACTTGCCGAAATGACAATCTCCAGAATCCTACCCTCCATATGGAGGAAGTAGAAAGTGCACCCCCACCAGGAGAGATTTGGGCGGGGCGAGAAGAACAAAACCAGGGTGCATTAGGAGACGAGACAGCAGTTTACAGAAACATTTTTGGATGCATTTTAGAAGACAACATTGAAAAATTTAAATAGTTACGTCAGTTTCACTGGACGTAAAATCTGATCTAACCATCCGTCCATCTTTGAAGCCAGCATACCTCCGACGCTTGGGAGACGACGCCCAGCAGCCATCAGCCAGCAAGGACGCCGTGGTGATGTACCCACCTTATTGTTTCCTGCCTCTGGTCGTTTGTATATAGTGTTCGCTTCCCCCCCCCCATATTCGATTTATACCCACTGAGCGTTTAGCTTTCCCTTTGATAAAGATTCACTCATGCTCCCGATTTAGTGAGCGAGGATCCCCTTAAATATCTAATTAAATAAATCTGCATTTGTTAAAATTTAAAACTTATAATTTTTTTATCCCGTATTAAAAATAACTTAAATTCATTCTCCCCCACCTACCAATTTATAGAACGCCCACCACAAAACATAAAATGAGTGTATCATAATGCGTCTGTTGTCAATGACGTAGGCTGTGAAACATATAGATTCCTTACGCTAGGTTTACACGCAGGGGCAGTGATGTCAGTGGCGTGTCAACATACGTCAGTGCTGCACTGACAACTATCAACCAACCCATCGCTGGCACGACAGCACTGCCTCAGTTTTCTTGGAGCGTGTCAACAGTATGTCAGTCATGACTGGCGTTCCCCCTCCACCAACCTAGACGCTGCCCACATAGGAGGCCAGTTACTGGCAGTTACGGTTGTCAATTATCGATTGTGAACAATGTGGAAGGGCTGACTATCGATTGTGCCATGGTAAACACTTTGTATTTTGCATTTTCAGTTTGGTATAGTGTGCGATTGGAATAAGTTAATCTTTGTTGTGAACAGCGGCTGGAAGTTTGATTCAGAAAGCATTTAGGATAGAGTTCGTATGTTGCACCTATGAGCCTATAAATTTTTAGGTTAACTTTCCAAAAATAATTATTGTTCAACGGCACAAACTTTAACTAGAAAAAAAACTACGGGAAAGAATGATGTATAGCTATAAACATACTACTATCACACGTAATTAAAAATATTTCATTTCGTTTTGTTCAGTAATTGACACCTTTAAGGGGAATAAAACAACAAGTAATAGAAACCGAGCCAATTAAACACTGAAAACCAGCTTCAACGTACGTGGGCTGTTTTTATTATTGCTTAATTTCTGTAGTAATAATATAAAACAATTTTACTAAACAACTCTTTTCATTCTTATGTAGTACAGTAGCGTAATACTGAGGTTGACTTTTTCGTGAGAATTTCACGAACCCTTCCTCGTTACGTCTATTCTGTCACAAATACAAAGTGATTAGTTCCTGTTTATGGACATTATGCGTGCGCGAAAACACAAAGGGGAAAAATATTCAACTTGATATAAACAATATATCGACACAATGCAACGTCAACATTCCAACCCGTGGTAGTTGCCAAGAAATAGCAGAGAAGTTTAAACATGTATCAGAGTTCTCTGCCCGTTCTGTAGTGAGGGCAGCACTTGCACAGAATTGTCAGTGAAGAAGTGGGCAGTTATCTGCCCAAGATGTGAATGGTAGGCAGTGCACAGCCAACCCAACTTCGACGAACATCACTGCCCGTGTAAACGTAGCTATAGGTACTGTTACATCCACAACAGGCTAAACTGATGCTCTTATTCACCGAGTAGGTTCGCACGTCTCCGTCCACAGCGGTTATGGGCGCCACACGAAAAAAAAAACTTCAGTGAAAATTTAAACCACGAGTCACTCAACTATAAATTATCACTCATCGTCCAGTTGAGAGACGGTTTTAATGCCACTCGGGATGACGTCACGAGTAGCCTCAGGTCGATTTTATACACATTACTCAATGAATATGCTTGAGGAAATCTTTGTGAGTGCACCAAGTCGAGAATTTAAATGTATAATAACTAAGCACTGCCTTCTTAGTTTCGTATATTTAACGTATTTTAATTACTCTGGTAATTCGTATCCCGTAGCAACGAGCTGTTACTTCCGTAGATCTTAATATTTACGTCACAAACAACTTCTGTATGCAACAGATCGCGAATATCATCAATTATAACGTCTATTTAGTACTCCTCTTGGATAAAACTCGCTTCACTTCCCAGTACCAACTCCATTCATACACATTTTTTTAGCCAGCCACCGTTATCGTCCTCCTCCAGCGATATATATAATATCTCCTCCACCGATTATATGCATCTAACTTTTCAAAGAAATTAACACAATTCCCGCGCTACATTTAAGAATCATATACTATAGAACCATTAAAGAGGGAAGGCTTTCCCGGTGAATTTGATTCAAATACAATTCTCGGGTTTTAACGCGGGTAAAAGTTTGTTTCCACAACGTTTCGACGGCAAGCTCCGCCATCGTTGAATCCCGATAATTGTATTTGTATAGAACCATTACTCTACAGTCGTCAAGATTCCCCCTATTGTAATACAAAAAATATATATTATAAATTTTTTTTAGAATGTCTATTATAAACAGCCTCTGGCGCTCTTTGGGTCAACGGTATAACGTCGTCGTTTTGTAATGAATGTAAGGAGATATTATTTAGAAATTTAGAACGCAAGTGTTTTTTTTTCAAGTGGGTAGGATTTCCAGAGTTATTACATATTCATGGGATTCGAGATACTGGGCAGAATTTTGGGTAGTCAAATATTTATTCATTAAGAAATAAATTTTTAATTTGTTTAGGTTTATCGCCCCCCGTTATTTGTGTGAATAATATATAATAATTTGTATGTATTTCCTTATTTTATTATCTATGTTATTAAATTTAATTCTGTGTTTAATAAATTCGTCAAATTTATTACTTAACAGCCAAGTAAATTAAAAAAACAATTGTAGCCATCTTCACACATTTATATATTTATAATCAAATCGATGTAAAGAGAGGCGTGGAAACCGGTCTACTTGTGATTTTCAAACATAAATTTGATAGAGTTATAAAAATAAATTATCTCTGATTTTGACGTGAACTTTCCGAATCTCGCCACTTACTCGGGACAAGGAACCTACGGTCTTATTCAAGACAGTTAATATTTAAAGTTTGCATTTACACAGTTTAGATTATTACGGAACTCGTCTTTTTCTCCTTCCGCCTTCTCGTAATAACTCTCGGGCCGAAGAAAAGTCTGTGCGGAAATTTGCGGTCTGTCTGCTCTGGCCGCCGACGCTCCGCGCACTTGCAGAAGACGCCGACGGACGCCGCGATAAGGCGGCGGCTAGGGAACTTTCTCCGCCCTTTGTTGGCGCTTGATTTAGGGGGCGTTATCTGCTAAGTGCCGCTGCGTGCAGCTGGGTGCGTGCCGAAACTTACAGCCTGCGACATTCAATATCAGCCGTGCGATTTGTCGTCACTGCTTCTTTCCGCCTTCGATATCTTACAAGCGTCTTCCTTATATCTAACAGCTTTGCTTGACTTACATACGGATCTAATTTTCATATCACTCTGCATCCGCTTTATAGAAAATAACCTCTGTTTACTCCCAATTTAATTCAAACTCAAATAGTTTCAGGAAATTTTGTCCTTCCCTTCAGTTTAAGATCCTCTCGAATCACTCGCCGTGTTTCATAACTGCCCATAGACACTTATTATACCACAGTCTGATCTTGAGACTAAGGTTTTGATCATCACTTTCCTCGCAGTTCTGCTAAATTCTCATTAACATACACACTTAGACGATCAGCGTACACTCTCTGGACTAACCGAAATGGCTTACTCCGCTTGAGTCACTTCACTAATTGTGATTTGGATGGCCTCTATGCTCACATGTTGAACAAAGCGTCGTTCTTAACTACGGGAAATCTTATGAAATATGAATATTTTACTGATATTCAACCTCCATCCTTAAGTTATAAAATAATTTACACAGGTGACAGTAGCCCGTTGAAAACCGACCAGATAAGCCGGACAAATTATATTTTTAATTATAAATCAATTTGTAATCCCGCCCCGAGATCCGATGAATAACAGCTGGGACGGTGCTCATTTTTACACGAACATTCGTTAGGGTAATTTCGAAGTGTTAAAGTTATTACGAAAACATTGAAGCAAGTAAATATATATATTGCGTTCAGCTTAGAAGATGTTAAACGTCAAAAAGCTCATACGTCAGTGTGAAAAGGTCCTTGGCACTGTCTGATTTGATCAATTCATTCCATGAACTCCCCCGAAAGAGAACACGTAATTACATAAATATAACAGTTAATAACAAGTAATCCTAGATGTTTAAATGGATACAACTAAAAATTGTGAGAAACAAATTAGCCTAAAGCTGAATAATAATAATCCTTTAACGTTACTAGGGTATAGTAAATACGGGAAGAAAACAAATTAAACGCATACAAGGTAAACTAATTATTTAGACAAATCACTAAATATGAGATTACACGGCATAGGTGACTAAACCAAAATACACGCACGCTGGGGAGAAGCACAAAGCAAAACGACGCAACTGAGCGACGAGGAATCTCGAACTCCATAGTAGAAGCGGTAAACTAGAAGTCGTGCAAGAAACAATATATTCAAAATTATCGCGGTTCAAAAAAATATTCTATTCTTGTTCAGAGTAAAACGCATCTATCAGTAAAATAAGATATACCTGTATATTCTTATATAATTGCTATAATTAATATTTTTACAGATGCTAGTATGCACTCTTCCAACGGCTATGCTCGCTGGAACAATACTCCCCTTTCAAACTTTCTTCTAATGCTCTCGTCACTTATCTTCTTGTAAATTACTGTAAAATTACCTGCGGAAGTCCCAAATGTTGGTGACCGAGCCTCGGTTGAACGAAATAAAATTTTTGTCTGTAATGGTAGTAAATTTATTCGATTAAATTATCGTGTAAAACAGACGATTATTCATTCATTAGTTACGAATGGTGTTGTAAATCCAATATCTTCTTTGAACTTAACCAGAATTATGTCACAGTTGTGTTTGAAACCCGTTTTAATGTTGTATCGGACAAGAACTATTCTCATTTTCGCCGTAATGAGTGAGCAAAGGGATGAACTTCTGTCCCAATCCATCTAATTCATCATTTACTGACTTATTATGAGTGCCTACTTACCTGTTCTTCAGGGTACTCCTTGATCTGCATGGAGAGGAGTATTGTTTCCGTGAGCATAGCCGTTGGATGACTGCATACAAGCATTTGTAAAAATTATAATTACATCATTATCAGTAACAGAATATACAGGTACATCAAATTTCACTGAGAGCTGCGTTTTACTTAGTACAGGAATATAAATTTTGACAATGATGATTGCAGAATTGGCGTTACAGTCTGTTCTCTGATCTGGTTGATGATCACCTTTGTTTTATGATTCGAACTTCATGTTATTAAACCAGAATTAAATCGAAAAGCTTTAAAAAATTATTTAGAAAATGGTGTCGATAACTTAGTTTATATGGGAGAAACGTCTCAGAACTGGAAACTGCAATTCAGTATTTATGCAACGTCTTTAAAAAAAATTGCCTATAACCCAAGGCAATTTCTTTTTACATAAATTTATTACGGAAATGGAATAACCCTGGAAAGTATTTTTTTGCACTAAGGCTTCCAATAAATTGCGTGTCTTAATTTCCCACGTGGTTTATTCAATAATTACAAGTATATAGTGGATATATGCTGCTTAACTTATCTATAGAGCAGGCGATGAAGAAAGTTGAACGGAATATAGAAAAGGAATCAGATTGCAAGGAGAAGAAATAAAAACCCTTAGGTTATCTGATGATATTGTAGTATTAAGGGAGTCAGAAGAAGACTTCGAAAACATAATGAATGGCATGAACTTTAACCTGCAGAAAGTTCAACGTGAGGATTAATAGAGGGAAAACCAAGTGTTGAATGGGAAACAGTGGAATAACAAAGCGTTGAAGGGATATTTTGAAGGAAGTTAAGGAATTCTGCTACTTAGGCAAGGTAAGAACTACAGTAGGACAGCACAGGGAAGAGAGACTAATTTACTTATAGCTAATATAAGTACGAATATTAGGAAATCATTTCTAAAAGTGTCAGTATGGAGCTGTGGCGTTCTATGGGTGTGAAACGTTGACGGTAGGAGTTGCAGACAGAAAATGAATAGAAGCTTTCAAAATGTGGTGCTATAGGAGAATGTGATAGATGGGTAGAGTAACTAGTGAAGTTCTAAACAGAATAGGGGAAGAGCGAACAACATGAAGAACATTGATCACGTTTTGAGACATGAGGGTGTTATGATTAGAGGGTGGAATACACTACGCAGATTAGGAAGGATGTGAGATGTGGCAGTTACGCGTAAATGAAAAGGCTTGCGTAAAATAATTTAGCATGGAGGTTTGCATCAGACCAGTCTTAGGACTGAATACCACAACAAGAACGGTGGATTTCATTTTAAAATTTGTGATTAATGTGAGTTCGTATTTATTTTACGTTTTCCAAGATTTTCAGTTGCTTGTAATGAAGAAGGATCCTCAAACTCCTTAATCGACCGTAAAACAGATCACGAGAGCGAACTTCTTTTCTAGCTGTTCTCCACTTGTTTAACGACTTCGTGAAGAAGTATAACGAGGGATACTGACGTAAGCAATCCGAAATGCCCGTAAATACAATCCGACGCTTTGAAACGTAGTTGGGAGAGGAGTGAACCGGAAGTTGTGTTACGAGAGAAAACATCCCAATGTAGAAAAGCATTCTGTAATAATTACTTGATAGAAGGAAAAAATGGTATTTGCTAGAATTATTATTGCTAGTAATAAGATAGTCGACATTCGACTCGGTAGGCCCAGGCCCTTCAATGGGCTGTTGAGCCAATGAGAAAGAAACTAATAAGATACGCAGCGGTGCAAAAAAAAGACATAGTTTTCTGCAAATATTATTTTCCGACATTAGTCATCAAGAATTTATGCAAATATAAATTGCCTTACGTTATGGAAAATACCAGGAGTTTCAAAAAGATGTTTACAACTTTGAAAATTCCTGTAAATTTATTCAAAAAAGCTACAGAGCTGGTTTTAGTGTGGGAACCACATCAAATTTTTATTTTACCTTAAACTAAAGATGTTCTATGTGGCTTCCGTTGGTTATCCTGCAGACATCAAAAATTGTTGTAACATATATATCCAGTTCATGAACAATTCTCGGGTTTTCAACCGGGTAAGTATAGAGTTTGGACACAACGTTTCCATGGCTTGCTCTGCCATCTTCTTCAGGTGAACTTCAGTTGAAAACCCGAGAATTGTTCATGAATAATATACACCGGGAAAGCCCACGTTCTCTTATATATATCCAGGTACATAGGGGCCGTAGATTTTCTTATTGCATCAATGCACAAAAAATAAACGTTCAATTTCAGGGTTATCACGAATATGATGCAATGTTTGATGTGGATTTTTCACCGCCACAAATCGATGAGGATGGCCAAGGACGACGAAATGTTTACCTGATGCAAGATGGCGCAGCACCTCATGACCGCTTCCCAGGTCAATGGATTGGCCGTGATGCGTCAATTGCATGGCCCCCAACGTTCCCCAGACCTGACACCGCTAGATTTCTTCTTACGGGGATTCATCAAGGATGACGTGTACGTACCTCCTCTACCTGAACTTAGAACAGGAATTTACGCCGCCGCAATTCTACAGCGAGAAATAAACTACTGATGGGATGTGTGCTGCGCCATCTTGCATCAATTAAACATTTCGTTCTTGGTCATCCTCATCGATTTGGGGCAGTGAAAATCCACATCAAACATTGCATCATGTTCGTGATAACCCTAAATTGAACGTTTTTTGTGCATTGATGCAAATCTACGACCCCTATGTACCTGGATATGTTACAATAATTTTTTATGTGTGCAGGATAACCAACGGAAGCCACATAGAACATCTTTAGTTTAAGGTAAAAAAACTTGATGTGTTTCCCTTCAAAAGAACTCTAAAATCAGCTCTGTAGCTTTTTTTTGAATAGATTTATAAGAATTTTCGAAGTTGTAAAGACCTTTTTGAAACACCCTATATTTCGAGGGGGTTTTGCACAGTTATTGAATCGCACAGTTCCCGGTCCTTTCGCATGGATACGGTTTTCTGAAATGAGTAAATGTTTTTATTATTGTATTCGGGAGAAGTAATGTAAAGCGGTGGTGGTGTGGTTGGTGTGATCTTCACCTGTATCGAGTGTTGTAAGACAAGATGGACCCGCGTCGCCCGCCATTGCGCGTCTTTGCAGCGTTGCCATGGCGACGAGGCGAGGGGACTCGGCGGCGCGACGCTCCTCATCTCGTTAGCGCTATCGGACGCCCGCCCCCGCAGCCCCAAGCCTCTCTCTCCATTGGCTGCGAGATTAACCTTATACTCCATTGCAGCCTCCACTCGACGTAGGAAAACAGCCTGCCTGCATTCTCCTTTAACTCGCATGTATTTATTAAATCGACAAATGGGCAGATACATACAACTTAAACAATAATTAATAATCTGGTCGTAAGGACCATATTTAACCTATAATTGAATGTATAATTATATTCCATATAAATAAATAAGTTTGGAATCATATTATTAGAAGATGAATTTTTAAAAAGGAATAATATTGTTTTTGCCTGAAGAAAAAATCACTGGAAATATATTTCACAAAAAGTTAGGCATTTTCACTTTGACGTGCCAATACATTTATTCATTGATGTTTATTTGTAATCACAAATAGGCACTTATTTTTGAATAATACTGATATTCATCCCTTCAATACAAGGAACAAAAATAATCTGTATAAAAAATGTAAAACATTGTCAATTGCACAGAAAGGTGTGCATTATTCAGGGATAATCCATCTTCAACAGAATTAAACAGTTGTCCGATAATCAAGGTAAATTTAAGACTGAATTACGCTCATTTTTGCTTAGCCACTCCTTCTATTCAGTAAAGGAATTTATAGAAGAATCGGAGAAGAGTAATTAATTAATTAGTTTATAATACAAAAATTTGTTATAAGTATATTTATCTTTTATACAATAAAATAATGTAATAAATGTACACCCTGACTCATTCCACATCCTTGAAGCTTAGCTTCTTTACAGGATCTACGGAATATGATTATTATTATTATATTTTTAGAGATTTCGCAGCACTGATGACTTCACTGCACTACACTAAACTTAGATTAAGTCTCAATTTTTTGTTTCTGTTAGAGGAAGTTCCCCAAACACTCCTGCAGGCAGATTGTTCCAGTCATTAATTGTCCTATTTAGGAATGAGTATTTTCCCACGTCTGTTTTTTGGTGCCTTGCTTGTAATTTAAACAAGTGCTCACTCCTCCTCCCGTTCCGAGTCGATTCTTTCATTCTATCTCGGATTCCCTGCCAAGGTTTTTGACCTGCAAAGGCTCTGTAGAAAATGTGTAGCCTAGCTGTTTCTCTTCTTGTCTGTAGCGTGTCCCACCCTAGTCGCTTTACCTTTTCGTTCCCATGCCCAGGTCCTATTTGTACGAATTTTGCGGCCCTTCTTTGCACCCTTTCTAAGGATTCTATTTGACCTATCCTGTACGGATCCCAGTATGCTGCACCATAAGCGGGCGTACTTATGACAAATATGCCATCTATTTAGATATATTGTACCGGAGGTATTTTGGTCTCTCTCGAGATACTGGGAGTATAATTGAGGTTCATATAGTGACGTTTTCGATGTCAGTTTAGTTATGTGTTGACCAGGAATTAAATAATGTACTGCCGGGTCCCCAGCTAGCATCTCTTAGGTACAACTAACTGCCTTCATAATTATCAACTCTGCTTCTGACGATTGCGAAATTTATATCAAGGCAGAGTTTAGAAGATGTCCATGAATATTATGGAGGTAAACGGTGAAGGCGAAAGTCAGTAAAAGTACGCATCACATTTCAATTTACGTGGAGGCAGAACCTCGGAGGATATTGCTCCTCCAATATATATATATATATATATATATATATATAAACAATTAATGGGGAAAGGACAGAGAGATAGAAAGAATATGACTTACCTGAGGTTCATAGATGGTAGACACCTTGTGAGGCTTGGAGTTTTTTAAATTTTCGGAGGCACCGTCCCCTTTATCAGAAAGTTAGGAAGACATTTCCAGTCGTCGGCTAGCCGATCACTGGAAATGTCTTCCTAACTTTCTGTTGAAGGGGGCGGTGCCTCCGAAAATTTAAAAAACTCCAAGCCTCACAAGGTGTCTACCATCTATGAACCTCAGGTAAGTCATCTTCTTTCTATCTCTCTGTCCTTTCCCCATTAATTGTTTTAATAAACATGACAATGTCATTTCCTGACTCATATATATATATATATATATACTACTCTTCACGCTTGGCAACGTCACTATACCAGAAAAAAAATTCCCCACAATCTTTAATAAAACTAATATAAAAGGCTAAATTTTTAACGTCAAAGGAAAAATAATTTATTACAGAACGTTAAAAAATAATAACGGTTTACAGTGAAACTGCAGAAAGAGCTCTCTGGTTTTCAACACTCGCGGCCGAGACGCACAACGATGTGGTACCTTGCAGGCCTGATGACGACAGAGCTGTTTGTCGTCGAAACGTCACGTGTCTATTCTACTTGCTTACGAAGTTTTATGACAACGTTGTGGTAATGTCATTACACAGTTTCTTCCAGTATTCCATTGTCTGAATAAAAAATAAAGAGAGAATGATAGATGAGAAACGAATCAGGGAGGCAAACGTAACAATCCAACAAATCAGGTTTGCCGAGAGAAGGTGACGAATAAAATCGTCTAGAAGGACAGCAGAGGAAAAAAAGGAGAGAAGTATATCAGAGACGAAACGAAACAAACAATTTAGGTTTATCCCTGTAAATGTGACTCAGTGAATCGTCTAGAAGGACAACAGAGTAAGAAATAAATTAGAGAAATTATTTCAAATTCCTGCAGGAACTACCCCAGGTAAAGTTTTGATCTTTAATTGCAGTTGTATTATAAAATTATATTTCTTACTGGTTAAAAAATTAGGATCTGCCGGCTTCTCATTAAAGATTATTTCTCAGCAAGTATAAATAAACAAATTAAAACTACTGCCAATTTTTCAGTAAACCATTTTAATTAATATTTTTCATGTGTGTTTAACGTTTCGTCAATATTTGTGGATTTCATCAGGTAACTATAAAAAAACATAATTTATAATACAGAATATTTCGTTAAAATATAAAAATTACACTTTGTAAATATATTAAATATATACTAATTACTCTGTTTGCTGACAAATACAATGTATTGTTTTAGTTATTTATTCTTAATTGTAACATTATTGATTTATTAAATCCTCAGAAAGTAGTCACAAACTAGTTTAAAGATTCAGTTATGCAATTTTTCAAAGTTTGAATTTTGTATTGGGGGAATCAGATGAAAATCTAAAATTTGCACACATGAAAAGCCTCTATAGTATTAATTCTGCAGCACTAATTTCGACTTTTAAATTCAATACGAAGTTGTCATAAAATAATTGTGAAATAGGACAAAAATCCCGATTTCGTGAATCACACCCTGGGCTCTCTGCATTAGAGGAAAGAAAAATTCTTGTTGTAAAATTTCTATTAGAAGAAGTTTGTAATCACAGTTGTTTGAAAATCTATTTCGGAAATAATCTTTTTATATATATCTTGACTTATGGTTTTCGAAACGTTTCAAATTTTTCATGAGAATTGCCAGCGTTTGTGACTACCTTCTGAGAATGTATCAAATCAATAATCTACCAATTAATCATAAACAACTAAAAAATACAGCCATTTTGTTAGAAAACAATTTTAATCAATATTTATTTAATATAATTCAAAATTTAATTTTTATATTTTTAACGAAATGTTCCGTATTAAAATTGTAATTTATTGGCCTTAATAAATTTTTATCTACTTACTTAATGAAGTCAACAAATGTGAACGGAACGTCGTAAATATAATAAACAAATATTAATTAAAATGTTTTTTTCTGAAAAATTGACTTTAATTTTTTTATTATTTATATTTCCTTAGAAATAATCTTTACCAGCAAGAAATATCAGAAAATATACACACCAATTAATTGATCAAAAGTTTTCCTGATGTAGTTCCTGTTGAAACAGTACATTTGGATTTATTTCACTAAATTATTTATCACTGTGCTGTCCTTGACGATTCACCGTGTCACATTCACAGGGATAAGACTAACTTTTTTTTGTTTGGTTTCCTTTCTGATATCTCTCTCTTGTTTGTTTCTCTGGTATCCTTCTAGACGCTTTCCTTCATCACCTTCTCTCGGTAAACGTAAATTGTTTGTTTAGTTATCTTCTCTGATATACTTCTCATCTATCTTTCTCTCTTTTCTTTACTCACACACGAAACTGAATAATGATATCACTAAACCATTGCCAATAAACTTCAAAACCAAGTACAATAGTCATTAGCTCGTGACGTTTCGACGCCAAACAGCTCTGTCGTCATCAGGCCTGGAAGGTGCGATAGCGTTGTACGTCTAAGCCTCTAGCGTTGAACGCGGGTGAAAACCCGAGACCTCTTTTCTGCCGTTTCACTGTAACCAGTTATTTATTTATTTATTTTTAACGTTCTGTAATAAATAATTTTCCCTTTTAGTTAAAAATTACTCTTTTCTAGAATCTCAATTCTTTGATTTGAACCATACATTCAAGCGTAGCCCAGGGATGGCTAACCTTTTTGCATACCAAGCGCTAATTTATTTTTTTGAGAAACGAATTCAAATACGCCATACGAGTCGAACGACATTTTAGCGTCTTACGTTGGTATATAGATATGAGGATAGAATCTGCTTCTCGCAGGGGACGAAAAAGAATAACTTTGATGCAGTTAAATTAATTAATTTACGCCAGTCAGTTTAATGAAGCACCAATCTACAAAAGTGGAGAATGATGGGGTTGTGCTCGTTTGGTAAGGATAACTCTGGACCACAGTTGTGGACACTGATCGACTTGGAGCTGACTGTTCTCTGTGTGTCATTAAATTCGTCTATTCGTGACGTTTGGACAATCACTGTATCTATTTATAATGCAGGTGTAACTGTAGAATGCTTTCTGACAATGAAAAGGGATACGAAAACAGGCTGAAGGATGAAATGCCCCACTTTTGATCGTCCGAAGCGCCGCCGCGGATGATTACTTCAATTATTTTAGACGAGTACAGATTCTGGGCTGCTCCCTGGCTCCTTTCTATAATTTACCCTCCTACTATTAATTTTCTAAGCCAGTTATTTCACAATTGCTTCTGATTTCAAAATTTGATACACAGATAACAGTATTCCCAGCGCTTCTTAACTTACTTTCATATTTTATTTGCTCTGCTTTGTTTTATTTATTTATCATTGTATACATAATTTTCTTTACTCATATGTTGTATCCATATTTTGTTTCTTATATTCGTATTCTTAGTGTGATATGTAACATATTCTTTGACTTGTCCTATTTCCTCAATAGAGGACTAATGGATCCAATAAATCTTATCTTATCTTATCATCTTTTTTTTATAAGATGCAAGACGAGAATCCCGCAGTTAAGATAATCATTTATATTTCAATGAAACACCTCGTAACTTGTTAGTTTCCAAAAATTATCTTCATCCTCTGGTGGACTAGCCAAACGACAGTGTCATCAGGATGTCAACTCTTGCGTTAAATCCACATGTGGACGTCAAGAGAAAAAAATTTTGCGGTCCTCGAAACGCAGGAAAAAGAAAACAACCCCCCCAGCGGCGTTAATCTGAATTTAGGTGCGTCCGCAAGCGCCAACACAAATTTAACAGTCCGTCGCGGTAATTATTTAACTAAAAATTACCTGTTTCGCTCTGGCCAACAATGTAAATTTGTCTCGCGGTTGACAATGGCTCGTTGTGGAGGCCGCAAGCGCCCTTCACATACATCGACGGCGAATTAAAGATAGGATGCATAATCCTCCCCCTCCCCCCTGTCCTGGGTGGTGCATAAAAACCTTCGCCTCGATGTAATGCGATATATTAGGTCTCACGGCTTGCAAAAATAATGCCACGTCACGAGGGAGGGAGAGAGGGAGAGTCGTCCTATTGTTCCCGAGTGACTTACAGCGGTCCAATTGCCGTGACCCTCCCGCAATCAAGAGTTGGAATTTCTGCTAAACCAGAGAGAGAGATAAAAAGCCTCCATACATCTGCGTGACGTAAAGCGCGGGGGCGGTGGGCTCTGATAAAACCGCCGGAAGCTCGCGCAATTCCGACACTACATCCCTGCGAAATGGCTTGTTAACGGCGACTAATGAAACCTTTCACATCAAACGTCCTTCTGTCTGCCGCTGCTCGTTCGGCTAATTTACTATTAGCAACAAGTCTCATTAAAAAGGGGAGACTTGGCCAATTATGGGGACAGTGGACGAAAGAAACACTGACCGAGAAACTGGAAAGCACTTCTTGATGGAAATCTAGGTTTATTCTTTACTCCGTAACAAGTCACTTCGTTCAATGCTTACTTTCTAAATCTGTATTTCACAACCTTTTCCTTCCCGGGCCCCACCTAAGTCATCTAACTCCACCATGTTGTTGATGTGGTATTCCGTCCTTAGACTGGTCTCATGCAAACTATCTTACGCAAGCCTTTTCATTTCTGCATAGTTACCACATCCCACTACCGCTCTCTATCCTGCATAGCGTATTCTGTTCACTTCCTCCTAATGCTACATTTACAAGACCCTCATGTCTCAAAACGTCGCCTGTTAATCTATCCCTTCTCTTAGTCAACATCCTCCATATTGTTCTCTCTTTCCCCTTTAGTGCTCAGAACTTCCTCTTCTGTAACTCTGTCCACCCATCTCATTCTTCTGCAGCGCCAATTCTTTTCCATTCTGCAACTCCTACCGTCCACGTTTCACAATCACATAACGCCACACACACTCCATACGAACATTTTTGATAATGATTTCCTAATATTCATACTTCATTGCCCTTAAGTAAATTCCTCTTCCCTGCCTGTGCTATCCTACTCTAGTTATTACGCTTCCCAAGTAGCAAAATTCCTTAACTTCCTTCAAAATATCCCTTCCCAATCTAACAGTCTTTGTTATTCCACTGTTTCCCATACTGTGCTCCATTACCTTGGTTTTCCTCTCTATTAATCCGGATATTGAATTCTTCCTTCAGGAACCACGTCCATGCCATTCATTATGGTTTCCACGTATTTTTCTGACTCCCCTAATACCACATTATCATCGGCGGAGCGTACGGTTTTAATTTCTTTTCCTTGCTGTATGATTTCTTTTCCATATTCCGTTTTAACTTTTTTCATCGCCTGTTCTATGTAGAAGTTAAACAGCATGGGCGACAGACTGAATCATTGTCTTACTCGTTTCTTGATTTATGCTTTCTTTTCTTGATCTTCAATCCTAATTACCGGTGATTGCCTTCTGTAGAGGTTACGGATAACTCTTCTTTCTTGATATTTTAATCCTGTCATCTTCAAAACCCTTAACAGTGTGTTCCAGTTCATATTATCAAAGGTTTTTTCTAAATCTACAAATGCCATGAACGTGTGCTTGTTTTTTTCGTATCCTGACACAAAGTCAATATTGCTTCTCTTGTCCCTACATTCTCCCTAAAACCAAACGGATCTTCTCCTAACTCGTATTCTATTTGTTGTTCCACCATCCTATATACAATTTTCCTTAATATTTTTCACGCATTATATACTAAACTAATTCCCCAGTCCTCTTAGGTTTGGGTATAACTATGTTGTTCCTAAAATACTCTGGTATTCTTCCGGTTCGTAGAATTCGCAAACTATCCTGAATTTACATTTATAAGAAATATATTCGGTATTTTTAAAAATAAATGCATTAGTCAATGTCAGTAAACTTATATTTAATTTTTCGTATCTGAAGCAAAGGTACAACGTTCCTTCCCTTCTTAGATAACTCTTCAGGCGAAACGGGTTAAAAGTTCAAATAACAGACGAAATTGATAATTTTAAGAATAAATTTCTTCATTGTTGTTAATTTTGTATTATTCATCGTCGAAATTATTTAAAAATTCATATTCTGTAAAGATAAATTAAAAAAAAATTATACCACTACAGCGACGTTTCGTCCTCAAATGTGGGACTTCGTTTCATAAGGTTCTTAAATTTTTGGAAATGTAATTTTTAATCCAGGACTGGTTGCGATGGTTGTAGGACCGAAAAGTAATTTGTTTCCACAGATGAATAAAATAAGTAACTAAATAAATGTTTTCAGACAAAAAAAGGCAGCGATAATATAATACCTTTGTATTTTTACTACGCCTTTATATAATATTTCCGACAGTAATAAGTGGAATATCTGTGTGTGATTCCGCTGAAATGCGTTGGGACACGCACTTCAAAAGGTCCGGCGTTTGCAAATGCATTAAGAGTAGTTTGAAATTATTTATAATAAATCTATGCCAATGATTGGCTGATTTGAGTCCCTGAACGCGATTCAGCTGAAGTAGGATTCTGATTATTGGGGCGAAAGCTCAATAAATTATGATAAGGCAATTATTTTCATTCCTTTCTGGTTTCTCCATTTATTACGCATAATGTGTTCCTGGAACTGTGTCGTTTGCCACAAATATGGCCAATCTGACAAAACCCACGAGCTATTTCCCTCAGCTTCCTTCATGGGACACTCCACTTTACTTTCCAGGACAAGAATTATAGGATCAGATTATTTTATCTTAATTTCAGACATTATCAACGCTTTCCGAAAATGATGTATCAGGCTGCGGAGGATTTAGTGTTTACATAATAGCATTAGAACGTTATCTACTTGTAAAAATTTATGTCAAGTAATTTTGTTTTCCTTTTTCTGTCTCTTTCTCAGGCCTTTCCGTCACGAAATCTTACCACTCTTCGACTCTCAGCGACACTTTGCGACAATCTTCTAAATCAGGTGAGACACTGTTTTTATAACTCATTACGTATAGAAATATGTATTTCGTACTTGTAATCGCTATCATTAAAAATAACTAAATCATCTCTGGAAAATTAACGATTCCAAATAAATTGCAAAAATAAAGATATTAGTTAGGTCCAAGAAAATACAAAGAAATACTACATATCGTCTACACTTTGGGATCTCATACGTGCACGAATATAATAATATTGATCAGCCATTAATCAACCGGGTCACATTTATATTAAACCACAACGATTCCGGGATCATCATGATCGTCGTCATCAGGTGGACTGTTGTGACGAGACATTTCTGCTCTATTTGTATACTCCGTCCACTGACTTCCATATATGCATATATGATCGTTCGCATCCAAAGGAGAAAATTTTTCTGCACATCATCGAAGGTCAGAGAGGTGGAGTTCCAGGTCGTAATGGAAGGAAGAAGACGAGTGAAGCTGATAGGCGACTTGAAGGGAGATCATTGAAAGGACAGAGAGGTGGAGTTCCTGGTAGTAATGGAAGGAAAAAGACGAGTGAAGCTGATTGGCGACTTGAAGGGAAATCATTGAAAGGAGAGACTGAGTTCCAGGTAGTAATGGAAAGAAGAAGAGGAGTGAAGCTGAGGGCAGATCAGCGAAAGACAGAGAGGTGGTGTAATGGAAGGAAGAGGAGGAGTGAAGCTGATAGACGACTTGAAGGGAGATCATTGAAAGGACAGAGAGGTGGATTTCCAGGTAATGGAGGAGGAGTGAAGCTGATAGACGACTTGAAGGGAGATAGATGGAAGAATCTGAGGACGGGGTAAGGTGGAGAACAAGATTTACAAGCCAGGTCCAAGGACCTTCCAACGTTCAATAATCCGGTTTTGGCATTGTGAAGGTAAATCTTCTTCTTCTTCTTTGTCTTGCGGCCCGATGAGGACCTTGGTCGACTGCGGACTGTCATCTTACTCGACACATCTCCGTTACGGTGACGGCTCAATCATCCAAGCCAGGAACCGAACCTGGTACCCCTGGGGTTGTTATGCGGCGACGCTAGCCACTACACCACGGAAGGTCGGCTTGTTGAGGTGTATACCCGGCTAAAATCTTTTCTCGATTGATCTTCTAGCATTGTGAGAGTTTTATAAACCGCGAAAATTTTTATAAGGGGGCTAGAACAGTTCAGAAACGGTCCAGCCTCAGTGACTGACGCGCAACGTCCTGGCCGGCCAGCTCGATCGTCAAGTCCTTCGCTTGAAACCCAGCATTGACGACCGGCGCATTACCTATTAAGATATAGCACTCAATGGTCATCAGTAAGTTACAAACGTTATCTGCAACCAGTGAAAGTACAGCAAAACAAATCCCGAGAGAGTTAACACATTAACGTAAGGAAATTAGACTCGAAAAAACGCTATGTAATGGAAGTTAAGCATATTCTACACAAGGTGATAAGAAACCTACGTTCACCATTCGGAACCAGCCCAAAAATGGTTCAGAAACAACGTGGATTTGTGGGAAATTGGCTCCAACATTAATACAAACATATCTTTGCAATAGGTAGAAGGAAAATCATTTATCGTTTGTAGAAGTCTTAATATTCGCGGGGTAAAAGTCTGATTTTATAGAAGTGTAGAGTTTATTGTAGATCAATTCGTCTGTTCAATTATTAAATGTCTTTCGTAATTACCTTAAGGCAGCGTTGTCCAACATTTAGTTACCCGAGGGCCAATCAAACTTTAGTATGGGCCAGAGACATTCCAGAAGGTAAACAAATTACATATTTTATGCAAAAATTTAAATTTATATTTAAAAAATTTTTACTCGTGCTTCAAAAGTGCCGATACTTAAAATCAGGAAGAAGGGGACACGATTCCTTTCCAAACGTTAAATTATTTGTTTATTTTCTCCAGAAAGAAGGCCAAGAGCCAAAAGATTTGAATAGATGGGCCGCGGGTTGGCCAACATTCCTTTTAGGTGTGTAAAGTTGACAAGTTGTTCGAATTCAAGTCTATAATTCTTCTTTAATTCTGATTTTTCTGTTCCTTTTTTAAACACTTTGGATTGTGTATTAAACATTTTTCTGCAATTAACATCCTATTACCTTCAAAGGCTAAAATATTGATTTATCATATAAACAGATATTAAATAAGACTAAAGCCGACAAGTGGTCGAATTCATGTCCATAATTCATCTGATTTTTCTGTTTATTTTTTAAACAATTTGAATTGTGTCTTTACATCTTTCTGCAATTAACATCCTATTACCTTCAAAGGCTTAAAATATTGATATATCATAAAAACGGATACTAAATAAGATACTTATAATATTTCCCTGTTTATATCATACCTCCGTCTTGATATTATGGAGATAAATTAGCACTGAGTAACACTTAAAAACTCGCTAAAAATGAATTACGTTTCTTAAAAGGATAAAAACAGCTTCAACAACATTTCATAATGGGCAGTTAAACGGCGTTGTTCTATTTGAAGAGCTGAGGGTGCTCCACTGCATGCTAGAGTTGTAACAGGGACGAGGGCCACGCGCCGCCCCCCGGCCTCTGACGCACGCCGCGGTAATGAGACACACGCGACAGACTCTTGTTTTACGCGCATGCAAGGAAGAGAGAGGAGAGGAGAGGAAAAACTAAACCAGTTAACAACTGCTCTGACCAGCATACGGTCATCGTTATTTCATTATTAGCCATTTAAAAAAATTCACACTGACAAATATTAAATCAATTCTTACTTCCCTCATATATCCGAATTGTTTCTATCATTCGAATTTTAATTTTTAACATTAGCATGTTATGTGTACTATAGTTTCGATGATACTAGCTCGGTGCCCGGTGATACCCGGGAATTAATCTATATTATCCCGCTTTAATTTGACAGTAAGTAATCTCTTTGTCAACACGTTGAATGAACCATCAGCGGAGGCGTCGCTTTTTTTAAAAAATTTTCACGCTCCCTACTTTGTTGTTGAGGTATTCAGTCCTAAGACTGGTCTGGTGCAACCCTCCATGCTAACCTATCCTGCGCAAGCCTTTTCATTCCCGTATAACTAACACAACCAACATCCTTCCTAATCTGCTTACCGTATTCCACCCTTCCCTCCCTCTTCTGTTCATTTCCCTCTAATGTTAATTTTATAAGAGCCTCGTGTCTTAAAACGTGGCCTATTAATCTATCCCTTCTCTTAATAAATGTCCTCCATATTGTTCGTTTTCCCCCTATTCTGATAAGAACTCCCTCCTTACTTACTCCATCCACCAATCTGATTTTCAGCATTCGCCTATAGCACCACATTTTAAGGGCTTGTATTCTTTTCCTTTCCCCAACTCCTATCGTCCACGTTTCGCACCCATATAACGCCACGCTCCATACGAACATTTTCAGCAACGATTTCCTAATATTCACATTTATATTACCTTTTTTTAGAGCTTTCCTTGCCTGTGCTATCCTACTCTTTTTACGTCTACTATTGTAAATGAGGGGGGATATTATTTAATGAATTTAATAATTGAGTTTAACTATATATATATTTATTAATTATAATCTCAGGGTATTAATGGTTTGGGTGATCACGTGTAGCAGATCAGTTCGTTGACGAACCTGAGTTGTCTTCATAGGCGTCTCGCTGTAATTTCCGTGTTGTGGAACTTGAAGCGGCCGGTCGACAATAACACGAAGTCTTCCTTCCCTTGTTGCTAAGACCTTTCTTCCCTGCTTCCTGGACTGATCAAAGCATGGTCGCCGCTGCCACCTCACCAATCTCCTCTCTCCACCACTCTCCTTCAATATCCTCTCACCACCACCTTGTATCGCCAGCAATCTCTTTCTCCCAAATCTGTCCAATCTCTCCTCTATCTCCTCTCTCCATCCACTGCAAAAATCTCTCCAATCTGTCCAAAATTGTCTCCGCCAGCCTCTTTAAAGCCTTGTCCCCACTTATCCGACACCTATCACTAAGGTGGCAGGGATGGATATCCTCCAATCATATCCCTTGTTTCATTTGGGGAACACACGCCACCAAGTCACCAAATTCCCATGCAGATTAAGACATTCCGAAACGGCGACGTTGTGTCCGAGCTTTATGGTCCAGGTGTCAGTCGCAGTCTCTGTAATTGTTCCAAGCCGCCGTCTCGGAAAAACCCCTTCTTCCTGGCAAACAACTTGCTCATGCCGGAATATTTGGTATTTAAGTTCCCGTAAATTATAATAAAAATTTGGACGCGGGTTCTACTGCGCTACACTATACTTCTACCATCCCTAGCTTAGCGCATCCTATCCTTGGCCTCCCTCTTCTGTTCTTACCCCACACAATTCCCTCTAATGCTAATTTTACAAGACCCTCGTGCCTTAAAACGTGGCCTATTAATCTATCCCTTCTCTTTGTCAACGTTCTCCATATAAAAGGTGGGAACGAACTGTTAGAATGATCGACAGAAACCTCCTCTAGGGTCAACTCTACAATGGAAATCCGATCACTGGTATAGGAACGCATATCGGACATACATGACGTCGAAGAATAAATTATTTCCGTGAGAACTATTTTCGGCCTTAAAGGGGGCGAAGGAACGAACATAAACCTTTAAAATAACTACAGAAACCTTCATTACGGTGATCAGATTCTTTCCGTTAATTATTGAAAGTTACTTTAATGTCTCTTTCAAGCTCTCCGTGACCATGACGACACAAACACCCAAGCCAATGCCAGGATTCGAACCCGCGGCCCGTTGCGTTGTGAGGCAGCGACGCTAGCCACTACACCACAAGGGGGGAGGGCATCACTGCACTTTCCTGAAAGAAAATAATTTTACTCTTATTTTTTACAATCAGTTCACTTTCTTGCTTCCAAAAGACGACTCCAGAAATATTCCTCCAACAATTGTCTCGGCGTCAGCTACTGACTAGAAAATATTCCACTCACAAAATGCCGGCACAAGATCCGGCAATAAATTTAATTAATGTAACATTTCTCCGCCCTCGGACGCCCCTCTTTACCGAGTCTGACCCCGCAAGATGTGGCAAAAATTACACTCTGCCCAGTCTTTTAAATTCTAAACAAATATTCTGGGGATTGTCAATTTTCCCTCATTACCTACCAAGCCTCAGGTTTATTCTGGTTCCCGTAAAATTTCTTCCATTTTGTTACTTCAGTATCTTTAATCGAGTATGTAATTCATTGTAAAAACCGAGATTCTGCAATATGATCACAAGGGGAAAAAATATTTGTGTCAGTTTGTACCGCTAGCTTTTCGGTATTCTCGGCGATAATTCAGTGACTAATTGACAGTTGAGTAGCCGTTGTTGGTCTGACGTCTCGACGGTCCAAAACTCTGCAGAACGTGATCCAAGGCTTCAACGTGCGACTGACTGACTTGATTGATCGCCTGATACGGAATTTGCTTCACGCCTCATTTCCCCCGCTGGTCCGATAATTTAACAAATCTCTCGGGGCAGAAATTATTCCCATTTTACGGGATGTTTACTCAGATTTATTGCATTTTTATTCCGATACTGATCCCAATCGACGGCGGTGTTTAATGAGGGGTGAACAACCACATCGACTGACTGATTTTTAGTCACATGAGACACCGTATATTGCGATGACTCGTAGCAGAAATTCATTGGCGTGAATATAATTGCGATGTCCTCCGTCACAGGACCAACTTTAAGCAGCATATTTATAATAACAGTTGCACTTTAAATTCAATCTAAAACATTTCTCAGAAATCTATTGCGTAATCGTTATATGTATATTAATACCTGAAAAAATAATCATTGCAACACCTTTTTAAGCATACAGCGCACCGGAGAAGTTCATATGGAAAAGGAGTGCAGAACGATAATAATTATTCATAATGTATGTTATAAATGCATTAAAATAGATCAAAATCATTTCATTATAGATTTAGATTTATTGTGGTTTCCATTAAACCTCGATTGAGGAAATAGGATACGTCATACATTAAAAATGAACAAAATAAAGTAAATAATTAAAGACAAATAAACTTAAAATAAATTAGTAAAAGAAAGGGTATATAGACAAAAGTCAATATAAACACAACACGGACACACACTGGGAAACACAAACAAGCACACACTGAGGAACACGCAATGGAGGTTTTAACTTCTTGGACCAGGAATGTCCTTCATCTGTCGCTAGTCCAGGCAATACATGAAACAAAACAAAGGAGCAGAAAACATGAATAGAAATTTTAAGATTATCGTGATGTGCTATTATTACAAGGCAGCTCATTTAACACTTTTTACGGAACCTTGATATAAATATATAGAAAAAGGGGAGACGATTAAGAAAATCCTGTACCGAAGTAAAACAGCAGCGCCATTTTAAAGAATAATTTTACTCTGCTTCACGAAGCTTTTGTAGGTACTATTTTTAACCTCTGGCGGAAGGAAGGCTGTTGTATAAAATTATCCCCGGGGGTATTGTGAATACTTTTCTGGTGTAGAGCAAGGCGATGCTTGTCCGACCTTAGAGCTGAACCTCTGATTTCTAGTCGCGTATTCATGAAACTCGCCATTTGTTTGAAACAAATTAGTGTTTTGCTTTACAAACTTTAATATTTCATGAATATATACGCTCGATAAAGTCGACGGCGAACATTGCTGGGTGTATTTATTCGCTTATATATAACAATAATATGTCAAATGTAAGTTTAAATAGGGTAAAAAAAGTATCTACTTTTAAATGAGCACTGAATGTCAGAACAATAATTTTTAATACGTTTGTTTGTGGATTTATGGATTTACAATCCAGATTTTGAAATAATTTTCAAACTTAAAAATTTAATAAATTACCGTCGAATAAACTAGCTAACCCCCGCGACTTGGTTCGCGTCAAAATAGTTCTTTTTATTTTACCCTAAAATCGAAACAGCAAGTACATAATTTTGTAAAAGTTGAATTCATTGAATATATAAAAAGTACGGTGTCAACTATTTATGATAGCTTCAGGGCAAACCTTATAACTCGCAGTTGGTTTAGAACAGCAAACATATGTTTCGGAGCCAATAAAACTGCAATTCAATAGATTTATAAATATTTATGAGAATATCTTCTGAACGCTTCAAGATATCAGAATGAAACATACACGAAAATTTAATTAAAAATTCCTGATCCAATCCCTGAAATTTTTGTTGAAATCCGTTTAGCCTTTCCTAAGCATAAACATATTAAGAGTATAGGCTACCCGCATTCACTTTGGAGATTTTAACGTACGTATAGAGAAGAAACCTTCACACATACACACACACATAAGTTTTAATTTTAATTCAATATTTAATTAAAATGGTGGGATTAATGAAATAAACAAATCCAACTTCTAGATAAAAAACATTAAAATTTATTAACACTTTCCGGTTACAAATGAACTACTTTTCTTAGGGGATTTTGGGCCAAGAAGCAGAGAACACTTAATTGAAACACTGCGTCCGACAATGCATGGGAAAATTATTTTAACATAGGTGGATCTCACCAGTGTCAGCAGCGTACACATGGGAAGCGAGTTGTATCATTGTTGACTAACCATTGTTGACAAGGCAGACTGCTGGATTTCCAGTATTAATAAGATTTCACTTTATTTCAATCATAGAACTAGAAGAAAATAAATGTCTTTGGTTCTCTTTAGTCGTTAAGAATGGCAGAAACAAACACGAATATTTTAAGTGCCAGGTTATCTCATTGTATTTTAGCATCACTCTACTCAAAATTGTGGTATTGAGACACGATTTTTTTAACTAAACATTATTATTTGCATTTACAAATTATTGTTGCGTATAGATCTTTTGCTCCTGAGTATTTGGCCTCAAAATAAAGTCAAAATTTGTCGCGACAAATTTTGTGGCGACTTTGGCTTTAACAGATATCAGAACGACCAGCTGCAATACTGTATTGATCTCGTACTACATTCTGGGTTAGAAGTTGTATCGATAAGCCAAATTATGCCAAATTATCTGGCCGCTAAAACTGATTTCACAAGGGATAAAAGTTGACCTATTCAGCGGCGCGTACGAGTTATCCAGGCGACGACAGCCTGACCATTGAAGATGAACTCCTCTAACTTCTGAACCAGTCTACAATGAGATTTAATAATTTTCACACTTTCAGTTGGCGTCTGGGTTTATTTCCTTAGAGAAAACCTACGAGATTTAGAGCGAGTCGAGTGCGAGTCATAACTTTCTGTAGTAATTATATAAAGCAATATTACTAAACAACTGTTTTCATTTTTATGGATCTATAGTACAGGAGCGTGATACTGAATTTGACTTTTTCACGAACCCTTCCTCGTTACGTCTATTCTTTCACAAATACAAAGTGATTAGTTCCTGTTTATGGACATTATGCGTACGCGAAAACATAAAGGGGAAAAATATTCAACTTGATATAAACAATATATTGACACTATGCAACATCAACATTCCAACCTGACGTAGTTGCCAAGAAATGGCAGAGAAGTATAAACATGCATCAGAGTTCTCTGTCCGCTCTGTAGTGAGGGCAGCACTTGCACAGAATTGTCAGTGAAGAAGTGGGCAGTTATCTGCCCAAGATGTAAACGGTAGGCAGTGCACAGCCAACCCAACTTCGACGAACATCACTGCCCGTGTAAACCTAGCTTTATTAATAATGGAAATCCAGCAGTCTGCCTTTGTCAACAATGGCCCAAGTCGCTTCCCATGTGCACGCTGCTGCCGCGCGTCCATGCAACCCAGCAACTGAGCGAACGAAGGTCCTTGTAGACATCGTTGACATTACTCTGAGCAAAATGCTCATAGCGTGAGCTCTTGTAACAGTTTGGGTGTCCTGACGCCATCTTAGTCTGCTTATTGGATTGCTGTGAGTTAGAGTAGGTGGCCTTGGCGTCGCAGACGGGTTCTGCCACACGACACGACGCAGCGCGGCGCCTTGCACTCGCCCTTGCACTTCCGGTCCGCCATAATGCACGCGCGTGGCTAGGCTAGGCGAGGCGAGGCGAGGAGAGGCGAGGGGCTTCCCCCGTCCGCCCTCGCTGTATGAGTAATCTGAGGGGACTTCCGGACTGGAACGAGAGATCCACACGTCAGAGCCATTTCCGTGTTCCGGCGCGTGCACGATCGCCGCACCAGCAGAGACAGTGACATTGCGAGACGAGGCTCGCGTCCATAAATCAGGTGCGGACCTGCAATCAGCGACAATGGCAGCGCGGCCCCGGGGCTCGTTACTTCTCGAGCACTATCTCTACTTACGCGTGTCGCCGCGACAATGGCGGCCTCGTCCACAAAGACCCGCCATTGTGCCACTCGCCCGCCGATAACGGACCAGCAAATTTTCTGCTCTAATTATTACGCCAGAGACAAATGATACATACGTCACGGTCATTTTTCCTAGGGCTCGCTCACTCTTTACACGTGCATGCGACTAGAAAATGTGGGGAGGCTTATCACGAAAGCGGCGACCTCCATTGAAACAGTGGCCAGCTTGACAACTCCTCCGCGTCCCCTTTAATGGCGTCGCTGTCAACGTCATCTCTTCACCGTCCTACGACCTCCCATAAAGAATCCTTATCTCTCTCATTTACATTTCCCAAACATGGCGGACATTTGATTGCTCAGGAGAAAAATTTGAAAAATGATCTCGCATAGAATTTAAAAACCAACTGCAACCTATGATCATACTTAATAAGGTACTACAACGTTCCTGTATGGAATTTTTCGGCGCGTTCCACTACTTTGAATTGAATTGAATTTATTAATACTGCAATTGAGTAGCACTCGGTGGCAGTTACGAAAAATAAACTTAAAAATAAAATATGTTATAGATAATAATTACACTAATATAATATAAATTAAATTAATTTCTAACAAAAAAGATAAAAAAGTACCCATTGTGCATATATTGTTTCGTCGCACTACACTACACTTCCTAATTCTTCCCTGAAGCACAGGGAATGTTTCGAAAACTTCTGCAGGTAAATTGTTCCAATCCCTTACAGTCCGATGCTCCCCCATTTCTTACTATCCCATACAATTTCTATCCAATTCTTGACTTTCATCTCCTTAATGTCATCCCTCCACCTGTTTCTGGGTCTTCCCTTTTTCCCTTTCTTGTTAGTGGATTCCAATCAATTGAAAACATTTTTTACCACTCTCTCTTCATTCAATCGACATAAGTTTCCATACCATCCCAATCTCAATCCTTTAATGTGATTTATTATATTCTTATATTTAATAATCAAATACTATATCTGCATTGTTTCTTATTCTCCATGTATCCTTAACTACCTTAATGGGACAATCTACTCTCCTTAATATTCTTCCCTCGTATCGCATAAGCTTTTGAATATTATAGTTTTTAAGCTTCCATGTCTCCGCCGCATAAGTCTGATATAGCCTGTGTTTAGCACTTTTGGACATTATTTTTCTCTTAAATACTTGTATATACCAAAGGGGGGAAATTGTTGGTGTCTCAATTTTAACACGTTTTTCGTACTGTGCGATTCAGGCCCAATCCGCGTGTTGGAGCGCCAAGTTAAAATGCCTTTGAAATGAAATTTTCTCTTACGAATATTAAAAATGTATTTATGTTAACCTTCTACAAAATAATAACAATAACACAAGATTTTAGGATCAACACGCAATTAGTTCAGTATCTCATACATGCAAAATATTAACGAAAGTGGTGTTTATGAGGATGGAACGACAAATAGAATGCGAGTTAGGAAAAGATCAATTTGCTTTTAGGAAAAATGCAGGAATAAGTAAAGAAATATTGACCGTGCGTCCGATTTTAGAAGGCTGGATAAGAAAAAACAAGCCTGCGTTTATGGCATTTGGAGATTTAGAAAAACCGTTTAATGATGTGAACTGGACCACACTATTAAGGATTTTGAAAAGGACAGGATTAA
Source organism: Eucriotettix oculatus (assembly GCA_034510155.1). Taxonomy (NCBI): domain Eukaryota; kingdom Metazoa; phylum Arthropoda; class Insecta; order Orthoptera; family Tetrigidae; genus Eucriotettix; species Eucriotettix oculatus. Next base: position 198,808,682 of record CM067377.1, on the reverse strand, counting down.
AATATCAAGAAAGAAGAGTTATCCATAACCTCAACAGAATGCAGTCTGCATTAATTAGGATTGAAGAACAAGAAAAGAAAACAGAAATCAAGAAAGGAGTAAGACAATGATGAAGTCCATGCTGTTAAACTTATATATAGAGCAGGCGATGAAGAAAGTTAAAACTGAATATGGAAAAGGAATCAGATTGCAAGGAGAAGGAATGAAAACCTTACGCTTTTCCCATGATATTGTAGTATTAGGGGAGTCAGAACAAGACTGGTATACCATAATAAATGCCATGAACGTGGTCCTGGAGAATGAATTCAGTATTAGGATGAATAGAGGGAAAACCAAGATAATGGAGTGTAGAATGGGAAACAGTGGAATAACAAAGGCTGTTAGATTGTGAAGGGATATTTTTGAAGGGCGTTAAGGAAGGAATTCTGCTATTTGGGAAGTGTAATAACTAGAGTAGGATAGAACAGGCAAGGAAGGCTTTCGAAATAAGAAGAATTTAGATACAGATAATAAAAGTGTCAATATTAGGAAATTATTGATAAACTTATCATGTTCGTAGTTGCGTTACATCGGTACGAAATGTGGATGGTAGGAGTTGCGGAAACGAAAAGAATAGAAGCTTTTGGAATTTTGTGCTATAGGATAATGGGATAGGTGAATAGAATAACTAACAAGGAACTTCTAAAACAGAATAGGAGAAGAGAGAAATATATGGAGGACTTTGACCAAGAGAAGGAATAGATTAATAGGCCACGTTTTAAAGTTTTGTAAAATTAGCATTAGAGGCAGGCGAACAGAAGCTGGAGACCAAGGATAGAATACGCTAAGTAGGATGTGGAATGTGGTTGTTATGCGGAAATGAAAAGGCTTGCTCAAGACAGTTTAGCATGGAGGGTTGCATTAGATCAGTCTTAGGACTCAATACCACAACACCTACATCTGTATAAGTCAAGGCAGCACAACATTACAAATTTTGTTCCTCATCTACTGAACGACTAGCTCCGATCGGATCACAAAAAAAACAGTTTTAACTATCCCTAATGTAAAAAATATGTTGTAGTCGTATTTAGTCATTAGACTGGTCTGATGCCACCCTCAATGCTAACCTATTCTGTGCAAGCCTTTTCATTCGTACATAACTACAACCAGCCACACTACATACTAATTTATTAGTAATGACTTTCTAACATTCATATTTATATAAGCGTACGAAAAATCCTGTTCATATCGAAACCCTTTCTTGCCTGTGCCATACTACTCTAGTTAATATGCTTCCAAGGTAACTTCCTTCAAAGTATCCCTAACCAATCTAACAGCCTTTGTTATTCCCCTATTTCCCTTGAGTCTCCCTCTATTAATCCTTATGTTGAACTCTTCCTCCAGCACCAAGATCACACAATTTATTATGTTTTGCAAGTCTTCTTCTGACTCCCCTAATAGCACAATATGATCCTTTCAACTCTATTTACTGCTTACCGCCTTCTGTATTGGTTAAGGATAAATGATAAAAAAACAGTGTAAAAGTGACATATACAGGGAGACACCGTAGAAGAAGCATGTCACGAAACAGAGAAAAACCACGTGTAAAAATTAATTGCAAAACCGTAATAAATATTTTTCAACATAATAACATAAGTTTTCATGTCAAGGAATGAATATCCAGTTTTCCAGGAATGGAAACTTGTTAAATGTTTTTAATCGCATTATTAAATTGGTGAATTTGGATTTATTTAACGTAAAATGCGGCTAATTCCCCGGACACTTAAGCATCCCGCACAAGTGACGCGTAGGAGGAGTTGCCTGAACTCCAGGAGAAATCCTGCCCAGATCTACCTTCTACTCATGCATTTCAACTTGCATAAAAAATTGTGCGAATTTGACCTTTTAATGCATTTTGAGACTGAAATTCAATTTTATTAATAGACTGAAATGTCGCGAAAGTAATTTTGTGGTTTTTGTAAGACTATTATATATTTATTCACCTATGGGCATCAGCATGAAGTATGTTAAAAATATTAATCTCTGACAGATGGAAGGATAAATGTTCAATACTTGTGGAAAGGAAATAGTGCAGATAGAAAAAACGGGAGATTATTGAAATCACAGGCAGTGAAATTAGAGGTTAAAAATATAAAAACATTTTGTAAGATGATAAGATTAAGAAGCGCCCACATAACTGACGAAATCAAGTGATAAATACCAATACCGCTGAACTATTGCATTTATCCTTTGAGTTCGACTCGTTATTTGCGGCTATTGGGATTTTCCATCACCTGACGGAAACAACAAGGGCTGCAGGAACGTTGTGTGATATTTATTTTATCACTAAGTTTTATTTCATCTTTGGCTTTTCCTTTCTTTATAAAGGCCACACTGACTACTATACTGACTACGTCCATAATCCAAATTTTTGAATATACTATATATCATATCGTTACTGCCCAGTATATGATCTTAAAAGTAGATAGTAGCTTTGAACTTTTTATCTTAAGTATGAATTTAATTTTAGGGTTACGTCACAACGTATAGGCTGTTCGCTAAATGTCTGACACATTTTAGACGTAAAAAATAAAACCACGGTTGAGAAATAAAGCGTCGTTTGTTGTATTGTTATTAGAAATTCAATAAATTTAAATATATATTCATTGTGTTCACTTAGTTTTTAAATTTTGTCACCGTAAAATAAAAAAATTATTTATCACTACAGCCGCGCCTTTATCTTTGTAACTCTTCAATCTCCATCGTCTCACGCGAGTTGTCTTCTAGACCAAATCTTCTCTTAAAGCAGAAGCACATCTTATAGTGAGGTTCATCTAATGTCCACAAAGATGCAGTCGTTTAAAAATTTCCATGTAAAACATGGTCAATTAATAGCCACCTAGTGTTTAAAATATTTCGGACGTAAATAATAAAAACAAAAGTTTTGAGGATGAAATACGCCTTTTGGTGAATTCTTTTAAGAAATAAATAATTTTATAGTATTAAAATATAGTTTTGTTGTTGTGGTATTCAGTTCTATGATGCAACGCTCCATTGCACAAACCTTTCCATTTTCGTATAACTACCACATCCTCCCTAATCATTCCCTCTAATGCTAATTTCACAAGACCCTCATGTTTGAAAACGTGACCTATTAATCTGTCCCTTCTCTTGGTCAAAGTCATCCATATTGCTGTTCTCTCTTCCCCTATACTGCTTACAACTTCTCGTTTAGTTACTCTATCCACCCATCTTATTCTCATATTGCACCACATTTCGAAAGCCTCTATTTATTCCTTTCCTGATGAAACTCCTACCATCCACGTTTCACGCCCATATAACTGTACACTCCATACCAATATTTTTAGCAATGATTTCCTAATATTCACACTTATATTACTTGTAATTAAATACCTCTTCCTAGCCTGTGCTATTGTACTCTAGTTATTACGCTTCCCAAGTAGCAGAATTTCTTAACTTCCTTCAAAATATCCTTTCCAATATCCAACAGCCTTTGTTATTCCTCTGTTTCCAAATACTACACTCCATTACCTCTGTTTATATCGAACTCCTCATCCAGGACGACTTTAATGCCATTTATTATGGTTTCAAAGTCTTCTTCTGACTCCCCTAATACTACAGTATCATCTGTAAACCTTACGGCTATTATTTACTCTCCTTGCAGTATGATTCATTTCCCATGAAATACCGTTATATTATCTGACATAATATTATAAATAAAACACAATGCGTTGCCAAAATAATTTAAATAGAATATATTTTGTCACCCAACGTCCGAGGCCGGAGCAATGTTTAATTTTTGTAATATTTTATTAAAATGTTGATGGTTCCTTAAAGTCGGGGGATAAAACTTATTCTAATTTAATTATTACATTTCTGACTTCTGGCCAGTGTTTTATTAAAAATAGTGTTGAGGTAGTCCCAAATTTCACCACAAAGTTCTTGCTTGCTATTTTATGGAAAAATTGGGAATTAGTTGAACACAATTTGTTCTCTTTGAAATAACAATGCAGGAAATGAAGCTTTTTTTTAAAAAAAACGTATTTTCGTTTCTTAGGTTATTTACATTAGTCTTAAATTCTATCAAATATCTTACTTTATTTACAAAAAATTGGCCAAGAGTCAGAATTGGAATAGTTGAGATCTTGATTTTAAAGGTGTGGTGACTCATGACCCCTACATTTAAGCGGTAAAGCAAAAATAATTGCGATTTTGTTATTTGCGTACAGCAGGACGAAAAACGAGGGTGGCTTGGTTGGGGCCGAGTAGGCGGGAAACGTCGCCGTTTACAACATTATTTATTGCCTGAAGTGCATTGTATTCGACAGTTGGTCTGGGGAACTGTCCTGAGAAGGTCGGAATGAGAGAGAGCAGTGGCTGAGGAAACAATATGCGTAAAAGTTAATTTCGGCATGCTATGAAAAGGAAGATTCATTTGATGGGAGTACGGAAAACAAAAAGATAACATTTGATGGAGATTTAACCTGAAGAAGAGGCGCTAGAGGAGACGTGATCCAGCAAAGGAACCTCCGGCAACGGCAAACAAAGAACGACGTCACCAGGCCCTTGTTAACATCTGGTAACGGCATTTTTACCCGGCTTTCCACTTAAACCATTCTCGTTGATTCGCGATTGTTTTCATTTCAATTATATCGTTCGTCACCCGGGAACAGCAGCCGTTTAGGAGCTGCATAGATTCTTTTTGCTTTACCGACTGAGCCAATTTGATATTCGTAAATTTATATTTTTACTAAAACTTAATTTGAGTTATATTTCTTTTGGAAATTTTTTAATGTAATATCATCATAATTAAATGGAATATATTCAAATTAAATATACTCTTTTAATTATTTAACAATTCCTTGTTATAATAATATTTTTGCGGTGTAAACAAAGGGTTATTATTATCATGGAAATTTTTTGATCGGAATGTTTATGCTTATGGGTAGGTTAAATTTAGGCATATTTGCAATCAATAAACTGTGGACGACATTATCATAAGCTTTCTCCAGTATTTTATGGTACAACCCATCTCTTCAGTGAGATACATTAAATGAAATATGGTTTGTTACATGTTTTTTATTTCCTAAATCCATGCTGTTCTGGTCTTATTTTATCTTTTTCTGTTAAAAGGTCTTGTAGGTTTGTTAAAATAACGCTTTTGAATAATTTACCCCGAGCCGGTCTATGATTTTTTAATAATGAGGCATCTTTGACTAAAGGAAGTTAACAGGCTACATGAGGTGATCCTGTAACTGTCTACTTCCCTTCAGTAGCATAGGAAGGGAAATTGAGTGCTTCCAACCAATATTGGGGGGTATTAGTTATGTGTTGTGCATTGTTGCCTGCAAGCGGGAAGCGGCGAGTGGCGACGCCGCGCAACAATGCCGCCAACTGTGCCGCTGCAAGTTCCCGCGTTCCTTGCTAGATGGAGGGACGGACCCGGCCGTGGAATAGCGCCGCTGAAGAAATCCTGAGCGATTCTCAATTCCTACACACTACTTATTACGTAGTTGAGTTCCGCGCTGCTAGGTGGCGGGCGGAACTACATTCGCTGCGACCAAGTTCCGTTTCCCCCCGCGAGATGTCAGGGCGGGTGATTCGACGGCATCAACTCGCGCAACGTCTTTGGCCGTGATGTCATCACGTGTGGGCGTTTCCACTTACGACCTTTTTTCTCTTTTCTGAAGAACCTACCACACGCGTGGATCCTGGACGTTGATTGCCTTGAACCGTTCCGAACTGGATGTATTTCTTTGCCAAGGAGATCCTTTTTTGAACAAGAATCCTGTACCAACAAAACCCCTTAAAAAGTTCTATTCAAAAAGTATTATATACTCTACTTACTACATTAATTTAACGGCAATGCTAGTAACATTATCAGAAGCAGTGGCGCCTTGTAACTTTGAGAAACGTCATCACACAAACGGACAAATACATTTTTCAGTGTAAAAATACTAGTACAGTGATAGTGTTACCAATACACTTCTGTAATGTACTGTACTACATTTACAATTCCCTCTACATAGTTTCCAATGGTTCCTAATTTCTAAAAACGGAAAAAATTAACACCTACTTGACACACGTTTCTGACACGGTAGTATTTTTTCTTGTTAGGGACATCCACACTTATGTTGGCAGTATGTACTCAGTGGCCCAGAGTACAGAAAGGAGGCACTTACGAGGGTAAAACATAAATACTGTGCTGAGCACCAATATCGCCATTCCGAAATATACAGAATGAGACTCTCCGAGAACCCTAAGGACAAGGAAGAAGTAAAGAGGTGTCGGAAATATTTATTTTGATTATATTTTCTCTATTAAGCATCAGTAGCCATTTAATACAGATAATTGTTTTTTTTGTATGCATAAAAAACTAAACTTTGCGAAAAAACGAAACGGACGTTGCAGTAGCAACATGAATTTATTGTTATAGTTTCTTTGTAAGTACCTACAACTCACAAAGTCTGTTTATTTGTATGTTTAACTATATAATTATTTTGTAGAAAGAACTGAGGAGGTTCCGTAAGTTCGGGGACAAAAATAGCATTTCTGTTTTTCGGTCATTCTTTGTGTTTTACTCCCAATATCTCGAGAGTCCAAAATACCCCCCGGTACAAATGCAGGAATAGATATATTTTCAGTATTCAAACACAATAATTTTTTTTCCAAATTTTTACTTAGATCGCTTATTTAAGGCGATAATGTAACACTGCGAGACGCGCATTACACCGAACTCGATAGTTTCCTTCTTATTTTCATATTAGTAATAACAAATTTTTTTAATTTACCTAATGTACCTAAAATTAATGTATGCATCTTATCGAAGATCCAAAGACGTTAAGTTTTTCTGAACCTGCTGCAACAATAAATAGTAAGTGGGATGAATGAGGTAGGATTTATAACTCGCAGTTGGTTTACACGCCGCGCGGCAGTTCCTAGAAATCTTCCCGTAGAATTAATATTTTTAATTATATTCATATTATATTAATGTCTTCTGCAATATATCGAAATAAAATATGCGCGAATATTTAAATAAAATCTCATCTTTTTAAACCCTCTAATTATCATCGAAATCCGTTGAGCTGTTTCGGAGCCTATTCGAGACAAACCTACGGATAGACAGACAGACACTTCAATTTTATTTATAGATTTGTATTCTATTATCTGTATTTAATTACATAATGCATATGTATAAACTAAGGATGTTCCGGAATTAGGGGAAAAAATAACATTTCTGAGTTATTCATAATTCCAAGTTTGATTAATTTTATTACTTTATTTATAAACTCTGCATCCTTAAAATTTTATGTGGGTCGAACCTTTCTCCATTCTTTGTGAGTTATTCATAATTCCAAGTCTGATTAATTTTAATTACTTTATTTATAAACTCTGCATTCTTATTAAATTTTATTTGGGTCGATCCTTTCGCCATTCTTTGTGAGTTATTCATAATTCCAAGTCTGATTAATTTAATTACTTTATTTATAAACTCTGCATCCTTCTTAAAATTTTATTTGGGTCGATCCTTTCGCCATTCTTTGTGAGTTATTCATAATTCCAAGTCTGATTAATTTTAATTACTTTATTTATAAACTCTGCATCCTTCTTAAAATTTTATTTTGGACGATCCTTTCGCCATTCTTTGTGGGTTATTCATAATTCCAAGTCTGATTAATTTTAATTACTTTATTTATAAACTCTGCATCCTTCTTAAAATTTTATTTGGATCGAGCCTTTCACCATTCTTTGTGAGTTATTCATAATTCCAAGTCTGATTAATTTAATTACTTTATAAACTCTGCATTCTTATTAAATTTTATTTGGGTCGATCCTTGCGCCATTCTTTGTGGGTTATTCATAATTCCAAGTCTGATTAATTTTAATTACTTTATTTATAAACTCTGCATCATTCTTAAAATTTTATTTGGGCCGATACTTTCGCCATTCTTTGATAGTTACCTGTATCAATTCTGCAGCAGCCAGTGTGTGAGATTTTACGACTAATTTATATATTCGTCAAGTTGGATAGTTTTGAAAATCTTTGAAGTTTCAAGGCTCTACGTGTTATTAGACCAAACAGAAATTTAGTATTATTTTCTTCTGAAGATGTTCGCGACTTGAGAAACTGTTATGCGAAAATAATGCTAAACATATTACAGAAATGTTTTTCTCACATTACGGATATGAGATAAAGAGGTCGGGGGTGAATAGGGAATGGCGACGTAAGAGATGTCTAAATCCACAGTATTTTACTTTTATAGTTGTGTGGAATTGGTATGCGGCGACTGCTTTTCTTCTGCTTAACCGACGTTCCAGCCCTTTGTGTGCCTCGGCCTCCTTCCTTCTTCTACTCCTATCCTCAGACTCTGTCCAACATGCTTTTATTCTCAATCTTCAAAGCTCCATTTAGCCATCTTAGCTAGGCTCTTCCTTTTCTTCCAAGCTTCTGACGTGTGCTGGACATTTAAGTTACAGTTTTTTTAAAAAAAATACAGATTTTGTTGCTCATTCTTGTAATTTATCCTCACAAAATATCACTTTGATTAAAAACATTTGTCCTGAAGTGATTTATTACTTCTGAAAACAGCGCACCCTTTACGAAGCAGTGTGACAACCCCTAAGTTCCCAAAACAGTTTAATGTGTGTAAATATAATGCCGCAATAGTAAACAAAATGGCGTACCAAATATATTTCACAGCTAATTAACCTAAGTAATTGTATGAAATCAGCAAGGCATTGCAAAATTAATAGTTGACGACATTTGAATGAATCAGTAAAAAAATACGTAATACCTCCAGGATTTTTTTAGTGTATTAAATTAATGATTTTTCATTTTGAATTACTGATGACTTCTGTAGAGGTTCTTTCTCGATATTTTATTCCTCTCCCGACTATAAGCACAATTAAAAAACAAAAGCTCATTTATGATGTTCGTCTACTCTTTTGGACTCCAAACGTATTCAAAGTACTTCTTAAGTTAACTGGGGACAAGAAACTTTCATGAAGGACTATAATTTCAATTGAAAAGAGTTCATTAAAAAATAAAATTTTCAGTTTGAGTAGAATTATTAAAAAATAAATGATACAGACTTACATTTTGAATAGATAATATCCCTTGTAGTTTACGTCATTCTGTTAATCTTAATTGTGTATTTAAAAACCTTTGGGCCAATATTTTTCCTATTGATTTTATTGTAAAATAAAGTGATCTTAGAAATGAAGTACATTTATGACGATACAAAATTTTTCGTCCATCAAAAATCTACTTCAAATAATTAAAATGTTTTACCTTCTTATGAACATATATTTACAAAATTGCTTCTTTGCAGCTCAGGTAAAGAACGAATAGATAAATTTAGAAGGAAGACAGGAATGTGAAAAATGTCGACCTGGGTTCGAGTCCTGGGTCCGGTCGACCATTTTACCATTTTTGTCCTTCCTTTAATCACAATAGGTCTGAAATTTTCTAATGTTTTTTCATTGTCTTCTTTTATTATGAAACATAAAAATATCCTCAACACTTTTAGTTATCACATTAAGTTTTTTAAAAAAATTATTATAATAATTCCTCATAATATTAAATTGGTCAGACCAAACGATCTCTGCAAATTATAATCAAGGAACGTAAATCAATTTAAATTTTCCGATTTATAAAGATTCTCGTAACAGAAATTATTTTCTGGAACTTAATAATTCTCCTAATTTTGATATTACTGTTATTTTAGATAAGGAATTAAATTATGGAAAATGATTAATTTCTGAAATGATTTAAATTTGAACTGTGTTGTTCCTGACTGAAACTTGAGAAAAACAAGTTTAACAAATTTAAGTTCCTGACCGAGGACAGACTGAAGGGAAGGCGGATGTTACCATCGTCGTCTCTTCTTCAGCGACAAGAGAAATGAGGGTTCAGCTTAGATGATAGGAAAGATTCGGTACGTGAGGTTCTTTTACTTAGCCGTCCAAATCTGAACGGAATCAAAGACCCACCCACGTCAGGTACACACAGACACACACACACAAATCCATCTGCCAAAGCAGATTAATCAATGGAATAACTACCTGCATGTCTGCATGTTAATTATATACTCTATTCTAATCTTGTAAACTCATTATTTTAATATTGTATGTACTGGAATCATTTATTATACCAACTGCTAATCTTAAAGATAAAAGTTTTTATATGAATTAGTAAAAAATATTGACGCTAATTATTATTATTATACTCTATAGTTTATTTTCGGTTCTTGCGGAGGGCAGGAGAGCTTGAGAAGTTTGGTTACCGTTGACAATTTGAATAAAATTTTAATTAGAGTGTTTGACTATTTGAGTGGGTTGTAAATAGATTTAAATATAATACTAATGTCTGTGAATTTTTTTGAGGGGTTAAAATGTACATTTAGGTGATATCGGGCGGGATCGTGAGTCCGGGGAATGGAAGGGAAGATGAGGTAGTAAAAAGGACGGGGGAGGGGGAGAGGAGAGTGTTTGCGCGGCAGGTGGCAGGAAGGTCTGGGACACCTCGGAAGTGCGCCGGACGTCCTGGCACTGGCGGCGGCGGCGTCGGCGGCAGCGGCGGCGGTCACCACGCACAATCGATAGCCGCCATCTTCACAGACCCGGCCGGACGGAATTCACACTCTCACTCACTCGACACGCGCTTTAATTTGAAAACTCGGAAACTGCTCCGAAACGCAGTTAGTCAGTATTCAAATGAAAGACGGAAAGTAGGATGGCGGTCGAGGAAGGAACACTCGGAGCCGTGTTGCGGACAAGTATGCTGCTTCCTCAGGAGTCGACGTCAGGTCACACAAAGCTGCCAACTATCAGGGTCGCAAACACTTCTATTTAAAAAAAACAACACACTTTTCTTTTCATCATGAAATCCCGAATTTAACCTCTGAATTATTTTTCAAAAGTATAAACTGAACATGAAAAGGGAATAAGATAACATAAATTATTTTGTTTCACGAACGTTTCGTGACCATATTTGGCACTTCTTCAGGTAATTTTAATTTTTTATTTGTGATGAAAAACGATGCCAAATGTGTAAAAATTCTAACTTGACCGCCTACGCGGGCAGCTTTGGGCGAAACGTCGGAATAACAATAAAAACGTTGTCTGTTAGTAGTCGGATTAGTATAAGGACCAAAATATAGACATCATAACATAAAATAGAATATAAATTATAGTAATAGTAAGATTATTCAAGTAATTATCTTAAACAAATTACATAACTCTGCTAATACAAATACAGTCATAAATAATTAGAGTATAAAATTAGTAAAAAAGTCTGAACCTACAACTACTCGACCAACGCGTCATGGAGATCCGGAAACACGTGGGGGTCGTAACCGGAAAACCGGAGTTGTTTCACAAACAAAATGTATAAATGTGGAAAGGATGAGGAGACAAAGAAATTAAGAATTCTCTCCTTCAGTCTCTCCACGAAAATAATATAATAATAAAACTAGTGTTATTGAATCTAGAAAACAGGTCAAGTAAATTATTATCAATAAAAAAAAAGTAGTCGTTAATTTATTTTATTCTAATGGAGGTGAATTTTTTGAAGGTGATTAAAAGTGAAAATGTTTAAATCTAAGCTATAGTACGGTGAGAGTGAAAAGTGTTGTTACTTGATAGCATAATTTGTCTTTATTCCCTTAATTTTTTATTCAACTCTGTCATACAGATTTGATAAATAAAATACAACCCTTAGATAAGATAAGATAAGATAAGATTTATTGGATCCATTAGTCCTCTATTGAGGAAATAGGACAAGTCAAAGAATATGTTACATATCACACTAAGAATACGAATATAAGAAACAAAATATGGATACAACATATGAGTAAAGAAAATTATGTATACAATGATAAATAAATAAAACAAAGCAGAGCAAACAAAATATGAATACAACATATCAAGAATATGAGTACAAAACAATAAGAGAGATAGTAAAAGAAACTATGTATACAATGATAGACAAATAAAAGAAAGTATACATAACATATACAAAAGATATAATTTCTGGATAAACAATGTCAATTTGGAACACTATAGCGGTATAATAGAGATCCACGCACTTCACAATACACTACACTTTGAAACACACGTGTGTAGATCCGTGGGAAATCAGGCTCCAGCAGATCTCGTCAATTTAGGTCATGAAACAAAGAAGAAAAGACCGTTAATGAGAGGATAACGTATAATATACACCTGATATTGTTTGCATATGATGAACACTGATTCAGCACTTTTGCAAAAATAGACTTTAATTACTTTCAGACCGATTGATAAATTCAGGAATAGAATAATAATAAACTCCTTCTAGCAGGAGATTCTTGCATGCTTTAGTGAACTGATTATAACTGTTTTATTCCGGAGCAGTGGATACTAAGGTGAAGGCGATGTTTATCAGCTCTGAGGACTGATAATGCCCGTTGCTTTGGAATAGGCTGAAATTACGTTTTACAAATTTTAGAATTTCTAGTATGTAGACGCACGGGAATGTTAGGATTCCTAAGCTTTTAAATAGAGGTTTGCAATGTTCCCTACAATCTTTCGCGCATAGTATTTTTATAACTCTTTTTTGTAACTTGAAAACGTCAGAACATGGAGGGCAATCACCCCCCAACTCGTTATTCCGTAGCACATATGTGAGTGGAATTAGGCATAATAGACCATGATCGCGGTTTTACGATCAACTTGCTGCATTAGTAATTTTATTGAGTAGCACGCGGAACTAAGTTTGCCTGTGAGTTTTTCGACATGACGATTCCACCGTAGGTTATCGTCAACTTGAAGGCCAAGAAACGACGCGTCATTGGCGAATCTCTTGTCTTCCACAGAAGAATTAGCAGTTGACGAAAACTGTAGTAGTTTTGTCTTTTCTAATCATCTAATCATACTGCAAGGAGAATAAATAAAAACCTTACGCTTTGCAGATGATATTGTAGTATTAGAAGACTTGGAAACCATAATGAATAACATTCTATGTGAATAGAACAAGTAACCAGAAAGATGTAAGCAGAATAAGGGAAGAGCGTACAATATGTAGTACGTTGACCAAGGAAGGGATAGATTAATAGGCCACGTTTTAAGACAAGAGGGTCTTGTAAAATTAGCATTAGAGGGAAGTGAACAGAAGACGGAGGCAAAAGATGGAATTCGATAAGCGGATTAGGAATATGGAAAGGGAATCACACTGCAAGGAGAATAAATAAAACCCCTACTGGTTGCCGACGATATTGTAGTATCAGGGAAGGCAGAAGATGACTTGGAAACCATAATGACATGAACGTGGTCATGGGGAAAGAGTTCAATATGAGGATTAATAGAGGGAAAACCAATGTAATGGAGTGTAGTTTGGGAAACAGTGGAATAAAAAAAGGGTGTTAGATTGGGGAGGGATATTTTGACGGAGGTTAAGGAATTCTGCTACTTGCGAATCGTAATAACTAGAGTAGGATAGCACAGGCAAGGAAGGCTTTCGCGAAAAAGAAAAATTTACTTTCGGGTAATATAAGTGTGAATATTTAGAAATCGTTGCTCAAATTGTTCGTATGGATCGTGGCGTTATATGGGTGCGAAACGTGGGCGATAAGAGTTGCGGAAAGGAAAAGAATAGAAGCCTTTGAAATGTGGTGCTATAGGCGAATGATGAAAATCAGATAGGTGGATGGAGTAACTAAGGAGGAATTTCTAAACAGAATAGGGGAAAAGCGAACAATATGGAGGACGTTGACCAAGAGAAGGAATAGATTAATAGGCCTCGTTTTGAGACATGAGTGCTTTGTGAAATTAACATTAGAGGGAAGTGATTGGGGTAAGAATGGAATACGCTAGGGAGGGTGTGCTAGGTATGTGAAAATGAAAAGGCTTGCGCAAGATAGGTTAGCATGGACCGTTTTATCAAACCAAGGACCGAATACGACAACAATGAAACAGTGTTTTTATTCTATAAAATTATTTCCTTCTTAAAAGAATTCACCAAACGGCGCATTTCATCCTCAAACTGTGGTTTTTAAGGCACGAGGGTCTTGTAAAATTAGCATTAGAGGAAAGTGTGTCGGATAAGAAAAGAAGAGGAAGGCAAAGGATAGAATACACTAAGCAGATTTGGGAGGATGTGGGTTGTGGTAGTTATAAGGAAATAAAAATGCTTGCGTAGATAGGTTAGCATCAGACCAGTCTTAGGACTGAATGCCACAACAACAATATTAATAAGGTATCATTTTCAGTGTTACAGAAATTCAATAGTAGCTTTGGTATGTAATTCGTGAACCAAATTGATTCTCGTAGGAAAGCTTCGTGAGGCAGTCGAGAGACGGGACTGCTATATTTCAATTTGCAGAAGTTGGCGGCTTTGCAACGTGGCGTCGCTGAAACAATCGTGATTCGAGCGGCGACGTTTGAGAAGAAGCCGGGTCCTTTGTTCCGGGAGAGTCCTCGATATGTACTCACTTCTCATTGTAGGCTCGGGAGAAGAATGTGGTCTAATGCCGGGCCCATGAATCAGCCTTAATTGGTGATAATTGCAGACCCGCGTCGCCAACAAAGCTGTAAAGCTCTTTACACGAGGGCGGGCGACCAACACCTGCGACTGCCGACCTCTATGTTCACCAACCATTTCTCCCATTCAAAACACGTATGATGGTGGCAACATACAGTTAATATTCCAATAAAGGAATATAAGTTAAAGAAATTTAAAAAAAATTATACTAATATAGTGTAAATGAGGGGGGATATTAATTAATGAATTTAATAATTGAGTTTAAATATATATATATATTTATTAATTGTAAACACAATAATTTTTAATATGGGTAGTGCGTAGATATATTAAGTTCAAAATAATTATTTAAAAATGGGATTTTATTAAAGATCTCAGGGTATTAATGGTTTGGGTGATCACGTGTAGCAGATCTGTTCGTTGACGAACCTGAGTTGTTTCATAGGCGTCTCGCTGTAATTTCCGTGTTGTGGAACTTATAACGGCCGGTAGACAATCGTACGAAGTCGTGCTGGCAAAGTAAGGAAACTCCGCTTTTTCCTCTTTCTTCCCTGCTTCCTGGACTGATCAAAGCATGGTCTCCGCTGCCACCTCACCAATCTGCTCTCGCCGTAACTTCTCTGCTGCCAATCTCCTTTCGCCACCACCTTCAAAAATCTCCTCCACCACTCTCCTTCAATATCCTCTCACCATCACCTTGCAAAATATGTGCAATCGCCTCACAAATTGTCTCCGCCAGCCTCTTTAAAGCCTTGTCCCCACTTATCCGACACCTTATCACTCAGGTGGCAGGGATGGATATCCTCCAATCATATCCCTTGTTTCATTTGGGGAACACACGCCACCAGGTCACCAAATTCCCAGGCATTCCGAAACGGCGACGGGATGTCCGAGCTTTATGGTCCAGGTATCAGTCGCAGTCCCTTTGTTGTTTTTCCGAGCCGCCGAGACGACGCGCGGAAAAACAAACCCCTTCTTCCCGACAAGCGACTTTGTCATTCCGGAATATTTGGTATTTAAGTTCCCGTAAATTGTAATAAAAATTTGGACGCGGGTTCTACTGCGCTACAATAGACATTCAATATACAAATACTTTAACACTAATTCTAAGCCCGAATAAATTAAGTTAAACCATTTCCCTAATTCTGTCCCTAAATATTTTTTCCACTCTTCGGAAAAGTCGCTAGTAGACTTGCAGGCAAATCATTCCAGCCTTTTACGGCCCTATTTACGAAGGAGTATTTACCCACGCCCGTTCGTTGTCTTCTCTGATTAATTTTAAATGGATGATCATTTCTCGCTACTGTGGTGTTCCTTTGCTTACTCCAACATAAATATTTTTGTACAATCAAACGAACAATAATAATAATAATAATAATGTATTTAATTTGAATAGAAATATAACTCAAATTAAGTTATAGTGGAAAAAAATATAAATTTACGAATATCAATTTAATCATTGGCTCAGTCGGTAAAAGCAAAAATAATAATCTACGCAGCTTCTTAAATGGCTGCTCCCGGGAACGCGGGTGACGAACGATATAGTTGAAAATTAAAATCGCGAATCAGACGAGAATGGTTTGTGTGGAAAAACCGGGTAAAATGCCGTTACTGGATGTTAACAATGGCCTGATGACGTCGTTTTTTGTTTTTGTTCGTATGCCGGTTGTTCCTTTGCTGGGTCACGTCTTCTTCATATTAAGATTCTCTAGCGCCTCTCCTTCAGATCAAATGTTATCTTTTTATTTTCTGTACTCCCACCAAATGAATCTCCTTTCTCGAAACGTGCAGAAACTAAATTTTCTACATGTCGCCTTGTTCTGCCACTGCTTCGTCTCTCCCTAGCGTCTCTCTCAGGCAGCCTCCCTGCACCAACTGTTTAATCTACAATCTACTCCAGGCCATCAACAATGTTGCAGCCAACAATGTTGCAGACGGTGACGTTTTCCCGCCGACATTTCCCGCCCACTCGGCCCCACCAAGCCATTCTCGTCTTCCGTCCTGTATACGTAAATAACAAAAACTAAATTATTTTTGCTTTACCCGATGAATGTAAGGGTCATGAATCACCACACTACATATGTTGGTAAATAAATACGAGTTTTGATATTATATTTGCTTTCCCTGCCCTGCTTTGAAGCCTGTATCAATTTTATATATAAGGTACAAGCTGTATGTCTTCTGTATAGAACGTAAGAAAATCTTATTATAAGTTAAAAATTAATGAATAGTTACAGTATATTTTAATATTAATAAAGCAACCTATGTAAAATCTCTGACTCGTTCCACATCCTTGAAGCTTGTGCTTCTCTATAGGATTTGTGGAATATGATTTTATACTTATACGCGTGTATCTGATCCCATACTCAAGGATAGGCCGATCCAAAGACCTATAAATGATGTCTTTGGTCTTTCGGGTACTTTTCCGCAGTATTCTATTGACTTTGTGAAGCGCCCTCCACCCTTCCCCAGTTACTGAATTTATTTGTTCTCCCCAATTTAAGTCATTGCTCAAAGTTACGCCCAGATATTTACAAGTGTCTACTTGTAATATATTTTCATCCCCTAGAGAAAACGTTTCGCATTTTTGTAAATACAATCGATATACTTTTTTCCGCGTTTACTTTCGTCCCTTTTTCGTCCGACCAAAACGATGAATTCTGTTTAGCTGAGATTGAAGAATATTTGCATCTTGGACGTTTCCAATTTTTCTGTCAGTGATACAGTCATCTTATCTGAGACTCAATACCTATCGTATGTTGGAAACGTTAAGCCACTTAGCTGATTAGAATCTGTTGTTGTTGTGCTATTCAGTCCTAGGACTGGTCTGACTGGTGCAACCCTCCATGCTAACTTACCTTGCGCAAGCCTTTTAATTTCCTTATAACTAGAATCTAATTATTAAATAACTTATAACAGCCTCTTTGACTGTTTTAATTTATTTAAATACTAGCTGGGGACGCGGCAGTTCATTATTTAATTCCTGGTCAACACATAACTAAACTGACAACGGAAACGTCACAATATGAACCTCAAATATACTCCCAGTATCTCGAGAGAGACCAAAATACCCCCGGCACAATATCACTATTCTAACAGAATAAAAATTTTTTCCCCACTTAATCGTTAAATTTATACCTAATTAAAGGTGATAGATAATGTAACGTCTCCTCTGTAAGGGGATGAACTGCAATTTAATTCGCATTCGAAATGTCGGAATCAAACTCCAATAGCACCGATTTCGATACGAAACTTGATTGTTATAAATTTTTATTTTCATATGACGACACCTACACTCCCACCCCTATGTGTTCTCCCTTTAGACGATTAATGGAGTAGATATTACACACAAACAAATTTACTGCAAAAGCTATCAAAATTAATTGGCCCAAAAAGATATTTATTAGAAGTAAAAAAGGACATTATGGATTTTTAAAAATTACCTCCCCTCCACTCCCGCCCCAAGATGTGGTAGCCGTGTGTTACCTTATTTATGTTGAATTCAATTCACCAAGGACAATTGTTCAAAATTTTGTTGAAACTGTTCCGTCCGTTAAAGATAATACTCGGAAGTCTCTTTTCTCTCCTTCCAACCCCAATAAAACTGAAATTGCATTTTTTTTGCTGTCAGAAATAAACTCAGCGGTTCACATTACACCGATTTCGACACCAAACTCCCCCGGGCTATAGTTTAAGGATCCTACCCGGGGTTTCACCTAAAGAGATAGGCATTATATATATATATATATATATATAAGGAAATGAAAGAGAGATAGAGAGTAGATGACTTACCTGAGGTTCATAGACGGTAAACACCTTGTGAGGCTTGGAGTTCTTTAAATTTTCGATGGCACCGCCCCCTTCATCAGAAAGTTAGTAAGACATTTCCAGTGATCGGCAAGCCGACGACTCAGCCTGTCACTGGAAATGTCTCCCTAACTTTCTGATGAAGGGGGCGGTGCCATCGAAAATTTAAAGAACTCCAAGCCTCACAAGGTGTCTACCATTTATGAACCTCAGGTAAGTCATCTACTCTTTATCTCTCTTTCCTTTCCTTATTAATTGTTTTAATTAACATGACAATGTCATTTCCTGACGCATATATATATGGTCGTTTCCGGCCAACTCTACCTCGATATTGGAATTTAATAACTTTTAGGGCAGCAGATAGTTCTTTGTCATAAAAACACCAAAAGATTCCGTTTAGTGTATTAATTAATATTTAGAGCATGAAAAATTATAAAAAAAATCAGGGCGTGGTCGTTCATTAATTCTTACTTTACGAACCACGACCTTCCTCTACCACTGACTGTCCGCTTCCACTTACATCAGCCAATGCGCCCCTTCGTCCAACACGTAGAAACTCGCAAGCTACAAAACCTGGCTTGCATTGTTTTTTTCTGGGACTGTTATTTAACATGTTACAATATATATATATATATATATATATATATATATTGTAATATATTTTTCAGGGTATAAAACATTAATTAATCAATTCAACAAATTATAATCAATTTGAAAATTTTTCATTTATTAATTTAAAGTGATTACATGGGCTTAATCTCAGGGGATTTTGGGTCTCTCGAGAGATGGAGTATGCAGTTACCGAAAATAGAAAGAAAAAATCATTAAATATTATTGAACCAGCACAATGAGCAAGTTTCACAGCTTTTTAATAACTTACCCCCAATTACTGGGCCTACAAACATCTAACTTCACGATTGTTTCCGCGTCTCTCTGGCGTCTTGCAGGATTTTTATCGATGAAGGTAGCATGAACAAGATCCGCAACTCATCTGCTTCCTCAAAACATCTGACCTCTGCAAACCTCTGACAGCATCTGATCTCGTCTCAACTCTCATTCCATCTGATCACGTCTGGACACGTCTGCTCTCTGCCCACCTCTCACAGCCTCTGATCTCGTCTCAACTCTCATTCCATCTCCTGTCGTCCATTCTCTCCTCAACTCCTCTGACTTCTGATCCCGAGCCACCCATCGGCTCCCCTTTTAAATTCTCCGACGGGAATTCCCCGCCATAGGTCTATTTCATAAAACTCCGGGGTTCCCCGCCTTAGGTCTTTTACAAAATTCCGGGGTTCCCCGCCAGTTTATTTCATAAAATTTCGGGGTTCCCCGCCCTCATTTTTTTACACACGCTCGACGGGAGTTTCCCGCGGGGGTTCACCCGCTTTCAGCCGCCTTGACATTGTTGTTGGCCGAACTGCGTCTCATAACGCTACAATATCACAAAAATCCGCGTTTTTCATCACAATATATATATATATCTTTTTTGGTCAACAGGCTACATAAGGGTGATCCTGAAACAGGTAACTCCCTTTCAATAGCATAAGAAGGGAATTGAAAAAGGGGATGCGGAAGGTAGAGAAAGGTAGCCAAGGGTTAACTAGGGCCCCCGGGCTATGATTTAAGGATCCTAATCGGTATTTCACCTAAAGAGATGTAGGGAAAACCCTAGATAACCTGCATCAGCCTATCCTGCATATTTGGACTGTAATTTTTTCTTTTTGGTTAACAGGCTACATGAGGGTGATCCTGAAACAGGCACACACACACACACACACACACATATATATATATATATATATATATATATATATATATATATATATATATATATATAGTGATATTCCCGTTTATGCTGAAAGCTATTTTCAGTATTGCGCGAGAAGAAGCACGTAGAATAAATACACATGCATGTGACGGAGCTTTCGGTTCACTGACTACACTTAGTCGTGAGCAGCGTCGAGGGTAGGGGGAGGGAGAAGAAAAGTCCCGTGACATTTGTGCTTTGAATATGAAAGTTGCAGAGGCAAGCAACCCCTTCTTGCTCCGTCGTTTCCCTCCTCCCAGTCAGTCAGTCAGAGAGAGAGAGAGAAAGAAGTCTCTCAACTTTTAAAGAGATCAGAAACGGGGCACTTATCGCGGAGTCCTCTGATACTCATCTGTTTGCAAACTTCCTCTGAGGAAAGAAGGCGCACGCAGACATGAGCAGCGTTTTATTTTCGCTCGCCTTGTCAACGTCCCTTTTTTTCCCCCCATTCACAAGTTACGAAGGAAGAAACATATCCTTACATCAGTTTTATTACCAAAATATTTTAATGTAGCAGGATATAAAATTTTTAGCGTAATTCCAACATGGTTTAAGTTTTCCACACTGCTGAAAGTTTGTAAAATAGTTCTTCATCTTGCATTCATATTTTATTTCCTCTGGCTTTGACGCAGAACCATATTACCCTTTCATAAACTTCTGTTTAAACAACACAGGTAATTAATAATGTTTCACACATTTCTTGAAGCCAACATCCGTCAGGTAGCAGCACATTAAGCAATGGTACGAATAAGTGGGAATATTCTTTGTTGTTGTTGTGATGGTATTCTGTCCTAAGACTGGTCTGATGCAAACCTCCATTGTAACCTATCTTGCGCAAGCCTTTCCCCTTCCGCATAACTACCACATCGCCATAATCTACTCAGCGTATTCCAGCCTTCGCCTCCCACTTCTCTTCTTACACCACGCACTTCCCTCTAATGCTAATTTTACAAGACCCCCGTGCCTTAAAACGTGGCCTATTAATCTATCCCTTCTCTTAGTCAACGTCCTCCATATTGTTCGCTTTTCCCCTATTCCGTTTATAACTTCCTTGTTAGTTACTCTATCCACCCGTCTGATTTTCAGCATTCCCCCATTTGCACCACATTTCAATGGCTTCTATTATTTTCCTTTCAGCAACTTCTATCATCCACGTTTCGCAACCCACATAACGCCACGCTGCATACAAACATTTTTAGCAACGATTTCCTAATATTCACACTTATATTACCCTCATTTTCGCGAAAGTCTTCCTTGCCTGTGCTATCCTACTCTTTATGTCTACTATACTTATACCATCCCTAGTTATTACGCTTCCTAAGCAGCAGAATTCCTTAAGTTCCGTCCAAATATTCCTTCCCTATGTAACACCCTTTATTATTCCACTGTTACCCACACTACACTCCATTACCTCGGTTTTCCATCTATTAATCCTCACACATTTCAGTATAACTACCACATCGTCCCTAATCTACTCAGCGTATTCCACCCTCGCCTCCCACCCACTTCTGGTCTTACTCACTCACTTCAATCTAATGCTAATTTTACAAGTCCCTCATGTATTATAACTTGGCCTATTAATCTATCCCTTCCCTTGCTCAACGTCCTCCATATTATTCGTTCTTCCCCTATTCTGTTTATAAATTCCTCGTTAGTGATTATCCGCCCATCTAATTTTCAGCATTCTCCTATAACTTTATTTATTCCTTTACTTTCCGCAACTCCTATCGTCCCCATCGCACCCATATAAGTGCCACGCTCCATACGAACATTTTTAGCAACGATGTTATAATATTTACACTTATATTAGCCGTAGGTCAATTCCTCTTCCTTACCTGCGTTATCCTACTCTTACGCTTCCCAAGTAGCAGAACTCCTTAAACGTCCTTCAAAATATCCCTTCCTAATCTAACACCCTTTGTTATTCCCGAAATTACACTCCATTACCTTGGTTTTCCCTCTATTAATCCTCATATTGAACTCTTTCTCCAAGACCGCGTTCATACCATTCATTATGATTTCCAAGTTTTCTGACGCCCCTAATACTACAATGTAATCGCCAAATATCGTTATTGGAATATTCGTTATGATATTAGTAACAACGCACAACACGCTACCGCTGATATCCAAAATATTATTAATTCCGTGATATAAATTTCTTAGCCAAAAATAAAGTGTGACTGTTAAAATAATTAAAAACTGGCAACTGGGATATTGGAGGGTCTGAGAGCAGCTTGTGAGGTTGGAATGAAAATGAAAACTAGAAAAAGTGTTATGATGGGTAATTGAGTAAGAAAGTCAAGCATTGAGACAGTGCAAAGAAACATCAGATAGGTGTGTATTTGGGAAGTGTGAAAACCCAGAACTTGAGATTCTGTCATGAAGTTAAAGAACACATTACCACAGTGAAGAAGGCTTTCTATAGAAGGAGAAATCAATTTTGTGGTGGATTGGATCAATGACTGAGAAAGATAGATTAATCAATGATTTACCTGGAGTGTGGCATGGTAGGGAACACAGACGCGAACGTTAAGAAGTTAGGATGAGAAAAGGTTTATATTCTTTCGAGTTCCTGATGTGGAGGAGGACGGGAAGGATGCGACGGATGGAGAGGGTGACAAACGAAGAAGTGTTGAAGAGGTTTGGTGAGAGGAAAGGACTGAACAAGCGGTAAGGCAACGGAAGATAAACGGGATACATAACTGTTGGATACAACTGCTTGGTGACGGAGGCTATGGAGAGACTGGTTCAAGGGAAGAAACGGAGAAGGTGAATCAAAAAAATTAAATTATAATTATATGAAAGGAGGTGAAAGATGCGAGAATCTGAAGGTGATGTCGGGGGACCGGGTTGTCATATGATGGCACCCGTGGGCCGAAGACGGATGATGATGAATACTTAAAGGTCTTCACATAAAAGAAAATGGAGTCGCGGTACATTATATTAAAAATATGACTGGTTTTTATAAATATGATGCGTTATTGTCGATGGGACGGGATTTTTCTTTTAAATTTGGATTATCATGTGTCCAAAAGTTTCAAATTCTATTATTAGAGTGGTTATAAGATATAAAATACCCATGAAAAGCGTTTTACACCGTCCACAGGAAACATGGTTAATTTGCTCTTATGAATTGTTGTTATGGTATTTAGTTCTAAGACTGTTCTGATACAACACTACATGCTAACCAATCTTGCGCAAGCCTTTTCATATACGCATAACTATCACACCCTATATCCTCCCTAATCTACTTAGCGTTTCCCTTCCTTGGCCTCTCTCATCTGTTCTTACCCCGCACACTTCCCTCTAATGCTAATTTAACAATACCCTCATATCTCAAAACGTGGCCTATTAATCTATCCCTACCCTTATTCAACGTTCTCCCCTATACTGTTTGTATCTTCCTCGCTAGTGATTTTATCCACCCATCTCGTTCTGCTATATCACCACATTTCAAATGCTTCTATTCTTTTCCTTTTCGCAACTTGCTATCGTCCACGCTCCATACGAACATTTTTAGCAACTATTTCCTAATATTCACACTTACATTACCCCGTAAGTAAATTCCTTTTCCTTGCCTGTGCTATCGTACTCTAGTTAATTACGCTTTCCAAGTAGGAGAATTCCTTAACTTCCTCGTAAATATCCCTTCCCAATCTAACGACCTTTGTTATTCTTATGAATAATTTAGACGACATCAAACACTTGGAAATTAAGAGACGCAAAGTCTCTCTTGTTTGAGCATGGGAAGTCATTATAGAATTAATTTTTTCTCTTTATTATTATTTTTTTGGTTAACAGGCTACATGAGAGTGATCCTGAAACAGGCAACTCCCCTTTAATAGCATAGGAAGGGAATTGAAATGGGGGGATGCGACGGTAGAGCAAGGTAGTCAAGGGTTAACTAGGGCCCTCGGACTATGGTTTAAGGATCCTACCCGGTGTTTCACCTAAAGAGATGCAGGGAAAACCCTAGAAAACCTGCATCAGGTAGGTCGGGCATTGGGTACTATTCTCACGCCCTTCCGAATGACGACAAACGAGTTTGCTGTGGGGTCGCAGCATTCCCTTCTCCGTGTCTCCACCAATTTCAGGAGGCAGTTGGCCTACTGATCAGCGGACAACTCTTGCCATATGCCCAAGGTCTTCGATCCTAGTACATATACCTCCCAAAATAGGTGAAGGTGTCTCGGCATATGAGAACTTTGATAAAAAGTACCCAGAGAGAGTGCGAGGCATTCCCGACATGATCAGGTGAGCCCCACAGTCACTCTGGGCTGAAGCGCCTGCGAGAAAACTACCGCAGCGCCCTGTTTTCTCTTTATTAATGTCAAAAAAAATATACAGTTCCTTTCATTGATATGCTTGTGAGAGAGTCTATATGATTAAAAATCTTTGCTAGTCACACTCTGCATGCGTTATCAGAAAAGTCGGTAATATCTTTATTTTCTGTAAACGCCATTTGTTATAATAACGTGTCACATACTGAGGCCCCGAATGCGGACTCGGGGGCGGAAAGGAAAGCGCTAAAATTCCGACCTATGATTTGCTCAGTGATATATACGCACAGTAACTTTAGACAGGGATAATTTCCGTGGGGGGATGGAGAAGAGATTGACTCAATATAAGTCATTTGAAAGTGCAGCGACCCCCTCCCTTGCCTGCCGTCATCGCCCGATCTCTGGTGGAGGTTGTGTAAGACGATATGGAGGCACGTGCGGCCCCCCGGGGGCGAGCGTGGCCGGGCCACTGTTCCGCAAGGACGCTCCGCTGCGTGACAATGCGTGCGCGTCCCCCACCCGCGATGGGCGCCATCGATAATACTTGTTGTCATCCATCCGGGGACCCGGCCCAACAATGCGCCAATTAAAAAGGTGCAAGAAGTCATTGTGCGGCGGCCGCGTGTCATCCTACTGTTGCCCCGTCGGCCGAGGAGAGGAGAGGAGCATAAGTCCCGCGTCACGACGCCGCCGCCACCGTCGGTTTCCCACGGAAATCCGATCGCCACCCGCCGGTCAAATGGCCGCCGATAAATATTTGCAGCTCGCTTTGTGTCGTGACTGCGTGCGTACGTGCGGGGTTGCACTCGAGTCGAGTGGTTCCTCCCTTTTCCACGATTCTCACAAAAATAAACCCCCACATTATACGCTAACCACTCGAGCCATGGAAAAGTAAACCTGCGACTCTGACTTTGTCACTAACTACATAAAATTACAAATACAATATAATCAGAGAAGACAACGAACGGGCGTGGGTAAATACTCCTTCGTAAACAGGACTGGAATGATTTGCCTTTCCGAACACTGTAAAATTAGGGACATGGTTTACCTTAAATTATTCAGGCTTAAAATATTTGTATATTCAATATTTATATTAGTTAAATTTTTTTGTACTTACATTCCTTTATTGTAATATTAAAGGTATGTTACCACCGGGCTCAGTCCATTGGAACAAAATAAATCTTCCTAAATAATGATATTAAAACGGCCTAATAACACATTAAAATTGAACCTTTAATCTTATTGCTGTTTAATCAAAAGAAAGTTAAAAAACGGAATGTTGTTGTGATATTCACTCCTAAGACTGTTCTGATGCAACCCACCATGCTAACCTATCTTGCGCATACATTTTCATTTCCTGTTTAACAAGAAACACCTCTTACCGATCCTTCCTTATCTCCTTAGGAGTATTAATCTTGGCCCTCCCTACTTCTGTTATTACTCCAACCACCTTCCCTCTAATGCTAATTTTGCAAGTCCCTCGTGTCTTAAAACGTTGCCTATTAATCTATCCCTTCTCTTAGTCAACGTCCTCCATATTGTTCCCTTATCCCCTATTCCGTTTATAACTTCCTTGTTAGTTACTCTATCCACCCGTCTGATTTTCAGCATTCGCCTATAGCACCACATTTCAAAGCCTTTTAATATTTTAATTTCCCCAACTCCTATCGTCCACGTTTCGGCACCCGTATAACGCCACGCTCCATATGAACACATTTAGCAACGATTTCCTAATATTCACACTTATATTACCCGTAAGTAAATCCGTCATTTTCGCGAAAGCCTTCCTTGCCTGTGCTATCCTACTCTAGTTATTACGCTTCCCAAGTATCAGAATTCCTTAACTTCCGTCAAAATATCGTTTCCCAATCTAACAGCCTTTGTTATTCCAAATTTATTCATATTTCTAATGGGTGGGGCGGAGGCGGAGAAATAAAAACCCTACGCTTCGCTTTGCCGATGACATTGTAGTATTAGGGGAATCACAACAAGACTTGGAAATTATAACAAATGACATGAACGTGATCGAGGAGAAAGAGTTCAACAAGAGGATTAATAGAGGGAAATCCAAGGTGATGGAATGTAGTATAGGAAACAGTGGAATATCAAAGGCTGTTAGATTGGGAAAGGATATTTTGAAGGAAGTTAAGGGAATTCTGCTACTTGGGCAGCGTAATAACTAGAGCAGGATAGCACAGGCAAGGAAGAGGAATTTACTTATGGGTAATATAAGTGTGAACATTAGGAAATAATTGCTAAAATTGTTCGTATGGAGTGTGTCGTTATAAGGGTGCGAGACGTGGCCGGTAGGAGTTTCAGACAGGAACAGAGTAGAAGCTTTAGAACTGTGGTGCTATAGAAGAATTAGATGGGTGGATAGAGTGACTAACAAGGAAGAAAAGGGGAAGAGGGAACAATATGGAGTAAGTTAACCATGAGAAGGGATAGATTAATAGGCCACGTTTTGAGACATGAGGGTCTTGTAAAATTAACGTAAGAGGGAAGTGAACAGAAGATGGAGGCCAAGTTTGGAATACAGTAAGCACATTAGGGAAGATGTTGGAAGCTGTAGTTACGCGGTAATGAAAAGCCTTGCACAGAATAGTTTAGCTTAGAAGGTTGCATCAGACGGATCGAAGGAGTCATTGGTGTGATTGATGGAGCTTTTGATAAGGAGGATATGCATGATTTCATTGTGGTGGAGATCAGTGGAATTTGGATGTCATTGTGAGTTTCGAAGGTACCATGAGGATTCTGTTTTGCTTGCTTTGAATTGGAATTTTCAGTTGATTCCCAAATGGAACATACGAATGACCATATGGGGCGGATTAGGTAGAGAGGTAAATGAGTCTTTTGTTGGAGATGGAAATTGGTGCGTTTTTGTTGAGCAGTGGGTAGAGTAGTTTTATTTTAGTGTTGATTTTTGATGAAAGGTGGGTACGATGGGGTTTCCAGGAAAGTTTGGAGTCTAGAATAAGTCCACGGTAAGCGATGGAGTTTTTTTATTGGTATTTGGGAGCCAAAAAGATAGAATGAATGAGTAAGGGGATGTTTGGTTTTGAGGGTGAATGGTACTCTGGTAGATTTGGAGGGGTTTATACTGACCCTCCAGTTTATGCCCAGATTTCCAGGTCATTTAGAGGTATTTGGAAGAGGTTTGGTGGAGGGTTAGATATGTCATCGGCAAAAAATATTGCTTTAGTGGATGGATGACGGGGGATATCATAAGAGTAAATGTTAAACAAGAAGGAGGAGGGAGGGGGGCTAATACGCTACCTTGTGGGACGCCAGAGAATAGTTTTGGGGAAATGATTGTTAATTTTGACAGATAACAAATGGTTAGTAAGATTATTTGAAAGGATTCTGAAGAGTGTGCCGTTAAGTTCATTTATTTTGGATAAGAGGGATGGATGGTGGACTTTGTCGAAGGGTTTCTCTGCGTCAATGCAGGAATCGGACAACAAAAGAGACAAGTAATATTTTCGGTACGAAATTATTAAAAAAATAAAATTTCCATTCTAATGTTTTGGACAGATAGTCGGTGATTAATGGGGAAAATATAAGCGGTAAGCCTTTGAAACGTGAAAGCCTTCCGTGGCTTTAATTGTGAATTAAAATAATTTGATTTACCACAGATGGGAGCATCGGAGATATTTTTGTAGCCTCTAAAATGTGGACTGTAATGATCTTCCTCTTGACGAAAATAAAAATCTGAGTGGAGGAGGAGGAGGAGAGGGGGGGAGGGGGGATTTGAGCCATATTAAGTCCTTGGCGATATCGCCTCTTCATCACCATTTGAGGAATAATGACGGCAAACGTTTATACCTCGGCAAGAAACCATACAACCCCCTCCCTCCTTCCCAATTTTAGCTGTGACACTTTCTCAGAGTAACTCTCCGTCGTCGTCGTCGTCTTCTTTTTCTCCTCCAGCTCCTAATGACTACCTATACTAATGATGCGCGTAACAATGAAATTAATTGTTGCTTTCACCGTCGCCCATTACGCGCCATCTCGCGTTCCCGAAAGAAAGGCGTCGGAGCCCCGCAGTATTCCTCGGCCAATTCCGGACTTAATGGGTTAGAATAACCGCGCCTGCACAAATAAAATCACTCAACCGCTAGGAGATTTCTTTTGGAGAAAAGTCTGGGGCCCAGGCAAGAACAACAAAACACACACATAATAACGGCCGCTATTAAACCCCACGCAGGAGCAGAAAAATGCGGTCCTCGTATTAAAATGTGAAAAGAGCGAGGAGCGGTTCTTCTTGTTGGCGAAGGGAGGATAATTTTAATAACGTGTTGCAGTGTCTCATTGTGCGCGTCTGAATGCACCTTAAGGGGCGTATTGATTGCTGGCGTAGCTTACGAGTGAGGAGAGAGAGAGAGAGGAGAGGAGAGGAGCGGGAGAGAGAGAGAGGGAGCCGCTCTAATCCCGGCCAATTGTCACTCCGGACCGACGCCGCTTCGCACTTAAGCCAAGGGGTAATGAATAGCAACCTGATTGATGCAATTTTCAAGTCCCTCCTCCGCGGGTAATGACGGGCAATCACGGCCGACAAGGAGTCGCCCCGCCGAGGCTCTGGGGATGCAAACCGGACATGTCCCTTACCGGTCCGTGGCCGTAATTGTGCAGGCGCGGCTATTGGCTATCGATTGCCCGGAGGTCGTGCGGCAAATACCGTCCCACACAAAGCTCGCCCATTTCCTGGCTATTACTTCGCGAACCTCCCGGGACGGCCTCGGCAGCTCCGCGGGGGAGGGGAACATGTACGTACACCACGTTCCTTAATCAACACGGGGGAAAAACTACTTTCCCATTCTTTCAATCTGATTCACCGGGCCAATTTATTTACCTCTACTGAAAGACACAATAAGGGGATAGTAAATTCCAACCGCTCTTCCTTTATAAACTAACAGTATTTGGTCACCACAAACGTCCCGGGCAAGGCTCTGGGTAGGTGTTCGTGTCTTTCTTCCAACTACCCTGACTGAGTATATCCGACAGAGAAAAGGAAAATTAGGTTATCTTAATAACAAGTCGCTAATGGCCTCGTTGTTGGTGCGACTATCAAAACAGAATATTAGTATTTTTTTTATAAAAAAAATACTATTCCGGTTATCGTTACAAATAAAAATATACCGTTTTTCCTCGTCCATATTAAATTTTTTTTAATATGTGTTAAGTCGTCTTCCCACTGTATCACGGTGAAAATCTAGATCAATCAGTAATAAAAGAAAAAGAGGAGGTGGATAATGAAGAGGCCAAGGAAAAGAAGTCTATAGGTGACTGCTGAAAATCAGATGCGGAAAGGAAAACAATAGAACACTTTGAAATGTGGTGCTATAGAAGAATTCAGATGGGTGGATAGAATCACAAGCGAGGAAGTTCTTAACAGAATAGGGGGAAAGCGAACAATATGGAGGACGTTGACCCAAGAGAAGGGATAGATTAATAGGCCACGTTTTAAGGCATTAGAGGGAAGTGTGCGGGGTAAGAAGAGAAGAGGGAGACCAAGGATTGAAATCGCTAAGCAGATTAGGGAGGATGTGGGTTGTGCTAGTTATCAGGAAATGATAAGGCTTGCGGAAGATTGGATAGCATGGAGGTTGGCGTCAGACCAGTCTTAGGACTGAATACCACAACAACATTTGTTTTTATTTCCTGTATTTTTTGGGGGTTAACAGGCTACATGAGGGTGACCCTGAAACAGGCAACTCCTCTTTAATAGCATAGAAACGGAATTGAAAAGGGGGGTGCGGAAGCTAGAGCAAGGTAGCCAAAGGTTGACTAGTGCCCCCCGGCTTATAGTTTAAGGATCCTACCCGGTGTTTCACCTAAAGAGATGCTGGGAAAACCTTATAAAACCTGCATCAGGTAGATCACACATTGGTTACTATTCTCACGCCCTTCCGAATGACGGGAGACGAGTTTGCTGTGGGGTCGCAGCATTCCCTTTCTCCGTGTCTCCAGCAGTTGTAGGAGGCAGTTCGCCTACTGATCCAATGGGATCGGCGAACAACTCGTACGGTATGCCCAAGGTCTTCGACCCCAGTGCATATTACTCCTCAAATAGGTGAAGGTGTCTCGGCATGTCTCGTGGTAAAGCCGCCATCATATTCAAAAACAGAATCACATTGTTTTCTTTCTTTGACAGAATAATGTTCTGTATTGTTCCTGAGTCCAATGGACAAAAAAAATAATTATCCTAAAAATTTGAATTTAATTTAAATAACCTGTGGGCGTAAAAGAGTTTGTAAAGATTTGAGTAGTAACATGTCCTACAGTTCCTTGCACCCGAAGGTAGATTTAGTGAGCGATGATCAAGGGGGATTTGAGCTATGCAAAGCAGGTTTTAAGGAGGAAGATTGAATCTAATATGACGGCAGATTATTGCTGGACCACTAGGAGGGTTGTTACAGAGGTGAAATAGAGCAGGAAATGGTCATTTCATTGGCCAGGGGAGTCAGAATTTTTTAATATCGTGTATAAAGTAGTTAGTTATATTTGACATTTGAAATACCTTGCGTGTGTGAGGGGGAAAAAATCCGATTTCATAATTGAATTGAGGAGAAATTTTACTATCAGAATCTCATATTTAACTTTCATTGACCGAAAATAAATTCTTGTCTGTCTCTCAGAGTTTGTTTGCGAATGGGGAATATTTTATTTGTCTCGCTCTTCGTTAAGCATTGAAGTCCTTTTCTCTCATTTAATTAAAGAAACTAGACTAGAAGGCGTCTCTGCAAACTCTGGCCGCGGGGGTTGGTTGGTCCGTCAGCGTGAAGTTTTTATTAGCCCCGGGGGAATATTGTGAGACGGACGAGGCGAGGCGTGGAGAAGAGAGGAGAGGAGAGAGGCGAGGAGAGGAGAGGAGAGGAGAGGCGAGGAGATGAGAAGCGAGAGACCGCCCGGAGGGAACCTCGCCGCGACTTCTGCCAGGACAACACAGGCTTGGGCCCACAGCGCCGCCGGAAGTGTCTCCATGGCAACCCCAACATCGATTTAGAGGGAGAACAGCGGGACCCAGGAATTTACACTGCGCCCGCGTGTATCGGCGGCGCTGTAACACCTTCACCTTGACGTGGCGCCGTCTTGGTCAGGCGCTCAGCTGCACTCGCCCAAACTAACAAGTGCACCTGCTGACAAACATCAACAAACAATCGTCAATCACTAAGGAATACTTACACCTTCTCCGCACTAAAAATATAGTGCGTAATGACTTATTCTACTCTCTAGAACATAAAATGTGTTTACATTCTTACTACAGAAATGGGATGATTTTGTAACTAAGGAGGAAAAATGCTTGTCTTTGCCAACTCTCCAACGGCCCTACAGACACATAAAATAGTACTCCCTTAATGCCCGTATTATATACACGCCTTATGAATATTTAGCAACGTCTATTTACAGCGCCAATTCTAATTCTTCATCAGTTGTGGAGTATCATTACGTCATCCGTATTCGACACATATCCATTGTAATGTATACGGGGCAAGATATATTATTTTAAAATGAGTAATTATTATAAAAAGAGAATAAAATATATTAAATTTAACATTTATTAATGACAATATAAACTTATTGGATCACTTTTAATCTACAAAGCCTGCCCTTTTTTTAAAAAAATTATTGCTGTTGCGGTATTCACTCCTAAGACTGTTCTGATGCAACCCTCCATGGTAACCTACTTTGCGCAAGATTTTTCATTTCCTACACCCTTCGTCATCTGCTTAGAATATTCCATTCTTGGCCTCCTTCTTCTGTTCTTACCTCAAACACTTCCCTCTAATGCTAATTTTACAATACCCTCGTGTCTTAAAACGTTGCCTATTAATCTATCCCTTCTCTTTCTCAACATCCTCCATATTGTTCGCTTTTCCCTTATTCTGTTTACAACTTCTTCGTTTGTGATTCTATCCACCCATCTGATTTCCATCATTCGTCTATAGCGCCACATTTCAAAGTCTGCTATTTTTTTCCCCTTTCCGAAGCTACTATCGTCCACGTTTCGCACCCATATAATGCCACGCTCCATACGAACATTTATAGCAACGATTTCGTAATATTCAGACTTATATTACCCGTAAGTAAATTCCTCTTTTTCGTGAAAGCCTTCCTTGCCTGTGCTATCCTAGTCTATACTTCTATCATCCCTAGTTATTACGCTTCCCAATTAGAATTCCTTACCTTCCTTCAACATATTCCTTCTCAATCTAACAGCCTTTGTTATTCCACTGTTTCTCATACGAAACTCCATCACCTTGGTTTTCCCTCTATTAATCCTCATATTGAACTGCTTCTCCATGACCACGTCCATCCCATTTATTATGGTTTCCAAGTCATCTTCTGTCTTCCCCGATACTACAATATCGTCGACAACCAGTATGGGTTTTATTTATTCTCCTTGCAGTGTGATTCCCTTTTCATATTCCTAATCTACTTAGCGTATTCTATCTTTGGCCTCCCTCTTCTGTTCACTTCCCTCTAATACTAATTTTACAAGACCCTCGTGTCTTAAAACGTGGCCTATTAATCTATCCCTTCTCTTGGTCAACGTCCTGCATATTGTAAACTTTTCCCCTATTCTGCTTACATCTTTATGGTTACTTATTATGTCCAAATTGGTTTGAAATATTAAGTTTCATTTCAAAACAGAAGGTTAAAAGTCTATTGAGTTACCACTGGTAGGTTTGATGAAAAGAAAAAAAATTATACTTGACGTTTCATTCGTTGATGGCATTAATCTTCAGGTCATAAAATAGGTTAAGTTATAGTGGTATATAATTTATAAAAGTTGAATTAACACTGAGTTGATTTCAAGTGTATTCTTTGTACCGAGGTTTCTTTGACGATGTACGAAGATCGTTAGTCAGGGAATATAAATCTTTGAATGATGTATTCTTTTAATTC
Source organism: Eucriotettix oculatus (assembly GCA_034510155.1). NCBI lineage: Eukaryota > Metazoa > Arthropoda > Insecta > Orthoptera > Tetrigidae > Eucriotettix > Eucriotettix oculatus. Next base: position 198,775,360 of record CM067377.1, on the reverse strand, counting down.
TGTTAAGCTTATTGTTCCGATATAGCCCGATGAATATGTCTTGGCTATAGGCGGAAATTTACAGATTTAAAGTAAATACAATCGTGACTGTAAAAGGTTATTCTGTATTTATGCTAACTTATACTTATACACCCTAATAGTGAAAGAAATGCATCATCATGCAAGAGCAAAGGGAAGACCAAGATATAGGTGGATGGATGATGTAATTTTAGACTTGAGAAAGATGTGGAAAAGAGGATCGAAGAGAAGAGTTCGTGATCGAAGAGATTGGAGGATGATTGTGGAGGAGGCCAAGGCTCACAAAGGGCTGTAGTGCCAAAAGAGACGGAAGGAGGGGGGGATGTGTGTGTGTGTGATATTAATACTCTCAGTGTCTTCACGGTTTAGAAACTTGAATATTTAACCCTTAAATCAAATAAGATATTTCCATAAATAAGCTTAGAAATTATCGTGTTGGTCGGAAATTACTGTAAGCGCCTTGCACGTTTATTATATATATCTCATATGGGCGATGATGGTTTTGATTGGTGCCGTGGCATCGGATGTTACCGTTTCTGAGTCACGTATTTTGCCAGGGAGGTGTCTGTTTTGATAGCCGCCGCCTCTACACGTACCGCTCTTATGAAACTCCAACTGCAATATTCGAAATGCGAGGGAGAAATCTCTCTCTCTCCCTCCCTATCTCTCTTTCTCTTCGTTGGAGGTGTGAACTAACTTTTTTTGTCTCATTTCCATTAATATTTTTTTTTGTAATTTATGATGGCAATCAATTTAATTTTAGCGACTGTAATAATAAAAGTGTAAGAATTCAAATACACTTCAAAAGCCGAAAAGAAAAAGAAATGGTTAAAAAGCTACGTTAGGGTGAATCTGAAGCAGGCAACTCCCCTTCAATAGTATAGGAAGGAAATTGAAAATTGCGGATGTGGAAGATAGAGCAAGGACAACCAAGGGTTAACTCCGTGTCTCCACCAGTTTTAGGAGCAGGGTGGCCAACTGATCCGACTACCCTATGCCCTAAGTTCTTCGACTCCAGCACATACACCTCCTAAAATGGCAACTTTCATTTAATAGCATAGGAAGAAAAATTAAAAGGGGCTAAAGATAGAGGAAGGTACCAAGGGATATAGTTTAAGGATCCTACCCGGTGTTTCACCTAAAGAGATGCAGGGAAAACCCTAGAAGATCTGCAACGAAGGGAGACGAGTTTGCTGTGGGGTCGCAGCATTCCTTTCTCCGTGTTTTAGGAGGCAGTTGGCCAACTGATCCTATGCGATCAACGGAAAACCTTTACCGTATGCCCAAGGTCTTCGACCCCGGTACATACACCTTCTAAAATAGTTGAAGGTGTCTCGGCTTGCGAGAACCTAGAAAAAAACAGAGAGAGAGTACGAGGCATTCCCGACGCAGTCAGGTGAACTCCGCAGTCAATCTGAGGAGAAGCACCTGTGAGAGAAAATTCGCAATAGAGATATCATTAATCTCTCGTATAACCTGTTACATCCAACTGCACCAGTTATTGGTCGGAGGTTAACGGTTAAAAAGTTGGTCAACTGAAAACAGAGCTGCATTAAGTGATCGCTAATTGAATACTCTTCTTCCGCAAAACAAATTAAAATAATGATAATTATGACATAATCCCTTTGGGAACTTGTTTGTGGTGTTCATGTTATCTTAAAAGTTAACTCACTCCTTATAAGAAATGTTGAAAATAATGTAACAAGAGAAAAAGTCTGCAAATTTCTCAGAGCAATGACTGTTTCATTTCTTCCTGGTCATTTAAAGAAGATACCATGAGTTTTATGCACCAATAGCCTGAATTACTCACAAGTATGTAATTCACTGTCCATACAGTGTTGCTTGTTCACCAACCCTTCGCATATATAGGTTACATTATATATTTTTTAAAAGTGGTACAATTTTTATGAAAATCTTGAACAATTTTATCCGTTTGAGCTTGAAATGAGAGGACGAAACGTTGTAGGAAATGATTATAAAGTTGGTTAATTAGGAACTTGGTCGTTAAATTTCATTTTGTATATGTACTTTTGGAAAAAAGACTAGCGCAGTAGGACACTCGCCAATTTTATTCTAATTTATGAAATTTTGAGTGATATAAATTTTCAGCAAGACATTGCTAACTGTCGACAGCCAGGTAAAAAGAGGTTTCCTCTGCGCCAGGCTGGTGGTCGGGAGACATACCTGTCTGCGTATTTATATCGTTAAGCTTGTTTTTTTGGCTGAAAGAGCATTCACCCTTCAAAATTTCCGATAGACACTGTTCCCTGTGTCATGGATAATTCCCGCGCCGGACGAAGGACTCACGAGGATTGGCGGAACAATCGTCACGTGGGATAACGTTTTCTCTTGGAGAAGGAATATACGGAGTAGAGCTGGAAGGCGAGAAGCCGAAAAATATTAAGTATAGTGTAAGACGTTGAGAAGGCGAGAAGACAGAGTAGCAGTACGGTGAAATATGTTGAAAAGGCGAGGAGGTAGAGATGGAGAGTTGATCAGGACGTGGATGGGAGGAGAAAGCTAGAGAGTCGAACGGATTTTGAAAGAAAGGAATGAGCTGGAGTTTGCAACAAGAGTTGAAAGTGAGTTGTGAATTGTTACTCTTTAGTGAAAAGGTGTTTAGATCAGAGGAAAGAAGAAGGAAAAATTAAAATTTGCTCAATCAACGGGAGTACAAGTTCATCCCACTTTCCGCCGGCAGAGGTGTACAAATCAACCAGAAGGAAGAAGGAAGTTCCGGTCGCCTAGTAACATGCATCAAGACGCGAATGGAAACCAAACAAGTTTATCAAGTGAACTTAATCTATGCTTCACGTGGTCACCCCAATGAATAATTATCCCTGAAAATTAAAAATCGTCTCCTTGAATTTATTTATTTGTAATAGCGCGCAGAACTCTTGTTAAGTTATTTTTTATAAATAAAATTATTATATCATACCCTTCAAGCGATTTCATTAAATAATTAAAAGAATACCACAATATTCATTTACAAGACGTTATTTTATATGTAATATTATCATGGTTGCTCATAGATAAATTAAGTTGACGTACAAAATAAAAAATGGGACAGTAGGAAAGAGACCGTAGTTGTGCAGAACAAGGGAAATTACTCGGATATGGTGTTGCTCGAGGATTTTTCAATTTAGTCTCAGTAAAGGACTGGTAAAGAGAAGAATAAGTGGACTTACAAAACGGCAAGATAGAATTTGTGTGTGCTCAAAGTGATACTTATTTTAATATTTTATTTTAGCGTAGTAGTGCGTAATTACCTTAGTTCCGCGTGACGTGAAGTCTGCGCCTCGTCCTCCTTCTCCGCCTCCACGGGAGCCGGGGGCTGGTCAGGGTGTGGGGGTGGGGCGGGGGCGGGGGGGCAGGGACCGCTCATTTCCTGCGCCACAGCAGCCGCTGCCGCCGGCAACAGATATTAATTCTAAATTAAAGAAGCGCCAGCGCCAGATGTCGCCGCCGTCTCTCCGCTCCTTGGAACAGCCAGACCCTTTCATAAATTGTCCTGCGGATTTTCTCAGCTCCAGTTAAATTCCCATCTCCACGCATTATTCCTACAATCTACTGAATGCAAATTATCGATTAGTTTCTCTGATGCTCATTTAGTCTGGGACTTTTTCGAGTTGTCGGGAAGGGAATCTCCGTCGACTAACGTCCTGAAACAACACTTCTGCAGGTTGACCAACGGTTGTAAAATTGTCTCCAGGAAACATCTAACCCCCTGAATGCCTTTCAGTCACAAATAAATCAAGTATATAATGTTGCTGTTCCGGTATTCAGTCCTAAGACCGGTCTGCTGCAACCCTCCATGCTAACTTATCATGCGCAAGCCTTCTCATTACTTCCTAACTAGCACAACCTCCCTAATCTGCTTTGCGTATTACATCCTTTGCCTCCCTCGTCTGTTCTTACCCCACACACTTACCTCTAATCCTAATTTTACAAGACCCTCGTGTCTTAAAACGTGGCCTATTAATCTATCCTTTCTCTTAGTCAACGTCCTCCATATTTTTCTCTTTTCCACTATTCTGTTAAAAACTTTCTCGTTAGTTACTCCATCCACCCATCTGATTTTCAGCATTCGCCTATAGCACCACATTTCAAAGGCTTTTATTCTTTTCCTTTCCCCAACTCCTATCGTCCACGTTTCGCACCCACATAACGCCACGCTCCATACAGACATTTTTAGCAAAGATTTCCTAATATTCTCACTTATATTTACCCGAAAGAAAATTCCTCTTTAAAGAGAAACCCTTCTTTGCCTGTGCTTCCTAAGAAGCAGAAATCCCATTTAACAGCCTTTGTAATTCCACTGATTCCCACAATACACTCCGTTACCCAGGTTTTCCATCTATTAATCCACATATTGAACTCTTTCTCCTTGATGACCTTCATGTCATTTATTATGGTTTCCTTTCTTTCTTCCGACTCCTCTAAAACTACAATATCGTCGGCAAAGTGTAGTGTTTTTATTTCTTCTCCTTGCAGTATGATTTCTTTCCCGTATTCCGTTTTCACTTTCTTCATCGACAGTTATTTATATATAAGTTAAACAGAATTCTTGTCTTTCTTCTATCTTGAATTTTGCATTTTTTTCTTGAACTTCTATTCTAATTACAGCAATGTGTCTTTTCTACAGGTTATGTATAAGCCTCTTTCTCAATATTTAGATTTAGATTATTGTTGTCTCCATTAATCCTCGATTGAGGAAATAGGATACGTCATACATTAAAGATTAAAAATGAACAAAATAAAGTACATAATTAAAGACAAATAAACTTAAAATAAATTAGTAAAAGAAAGTGTATATAGACAAAAGTCAATATAAACACAACACGGACACACACTGGGAAACACAAACAAGCACACACTGAGGAACACGCAATGGAGTTTTAACTACTTGGACCAGGAAACTGTCCTTCCCTCTGTAGTAGCTCCAGGCAAACAAACAAAAGAGCAGAAAAAACTGAATAGAAATTTAAAAGATATGTGATGTGCAGCTCATTCAACACTTTTTGCAGGAACCTTGATTTAAATACTAGAAGGACGATTAAGAAAATCCTGTACCGAGTAAAACCCGCCATTTAAAAGAATAGTTTTACTCTGCTTCACGAAGCTTTTGTAGGTACTATTTTTAACCTCTGGCGGAAGGCTGTTGTATAAAATTATCCCGGTAGCAATGTATTAATTAGAGAGACTGCAAACAACCTTCCTCAACCCAAGCACCATAGAAGACTAAAACGAAAACGCCCTACAGACTTTCTGGAGTAGTGAAACCAGAACTTCAAATACTCATTAATTCCTATAATAATCATCTCCTTAACTAAAAATTTCTATAATAGTTCTACATTTAAATACGTGTGCTGAATCTCTTATTGCTATTGAGCAGTTTCCCCATTACATGTGTCAAGTTACGTTACTGAGATTATCATCATAACTAAATTGTACATCGTACAGTTAAAGTTTTTATTAAATCAAAAAGAAAAAACAGTCAGATTTCCCTGTGTGTGTGGTGTTTCACAGAGTGGCTGCGAGTGTGTGTCGCGTGCGTGACGTCACGGTCCGTGAGAGCGATGTTATCGCGGAGAAAAATTGCTCGCGGATTTAACGGTCGGAATAGGGAATCGTTATAGCGAAGGGCGCAATTAACAGCAATGTGCTGCTGTTGCTGCCCTTTAAATAAAACCTCTCCACATTTAGACCTCAACAACCCCCTCCCCCCCCCACCGGCGATTTCTCTTTAAAACGAACGACTTCCACTCGAATATTATTTTTGGTTATATTAGTAATTTAATTAATTTTTTTCCCCATGTTACGCCTTTACAGCAGCATCGTCATTAAACAATACGTTTTCGTTTGTTGTAACTTTATTTTTTAATTATATGTTAACAAAAAATAAAAATAATAATTGAAACAATATCTGTGGCTGGTTGTGAGAAGTAATCGTTGGAGAGAAAGAGATGAAGATCAGCGCGCGGGCTGTATTGTTAACTCGTAGAGGTTTGCAACAGCAACGAGATTACTGGCGGCATTTGTAAGTCAAATTTTAATTTACTAATACAGCGATATAATTATTAACAGTTTGGTTTGTTTATTCTTCGATTAATTAATTGAACGCAGATAAATATAAGAAATTAAAAAATCAGAACATATAAGTAACAATTAGCTCGGCATGTCTTTCCTTTCTTTATGGATCTTCTTCATGGGGAAATATCAAAAATATTTTAGTCAGAATACAAATTATGTATCGAAATTTCGTACATAATTTAAATTGCGTGCATAAACTTATAGCACTTTCAAAACCAAAAATTGTAATAAAGTAATTTAAATCGGTCTCTGTTTAGCTGATACTACACGTAGAAATGCATGAAATTACACATGGATGTTTTTAATTTTATTTTATTATTGGACAGGTTGCTGGATTAATTTGTCTGTTTCACTCGTCCCTTTAAAGCAATTCTCTTATGCATCTGCATTCGTTTGGGGAACAGATTTTTTATTGTAAACTTTAAGAAATTTTAATATGAAAATTTCCATATAACGTCTGTTTTTCAAAACTAGGCTAGTCAATAAAATGAAATCACTGAACCTATTTCTATTCAACTCCTTCAACGTTCAAACTTGGTTAGTCTGTGAATTGATAGTTTCATTTAATTTTTATCAGATAAAGCTTAATTATAAATTAAAAACTGCACAACTGTTCCGCATCCCTTGTTGCTTTCGTCAGGAGATTCATAATCATAAGAGCTGTCGAAGAAACGTGTGCTGGCATTTGAATTGTCCATTAAATTTTCCTGATGTTTGAATAGTACCTCTTTATCTGTTTAATCTTTAGGAGAGGGGAAAGGGAAAAAGGCTACATGAGGGTGATCCTGAAACAGGCAACTTCCCTTTCATAGCATAGAAGGGAATTGAAAATGGGGGATGTGAAAGGCAGAGCAAGCTAGTTTAAGAAACCTACCCGATGTTTCACTTAAAGAGATCCAGGGTAAACTCCAAGAAAACCTGCATCAGTAACGGCAGTCTAATACGGGCCTTTTTATATCAATTTTAATGCGAATAATAAATGTTGTATTTTTAAATTTGCAGGAGTAGCATTTCTTTTAATTTCTATATTTTACAATGGTGACAGAACAGAAATCTCATCTGCCGTCATATGGACGGGCGTGGGAATAGTACCCAATAGCCCGACCTACCTGATGCAGGTTTTCTAGAGTTTTCCCTGTATCTCTTTCAGGTCAGTAAATTAGTAGGCTCCTTAAACTGTAGCCCGGGGGCACGGAGTTGCCTGTGGGAGTTTTCTCTCGCAGATATTTCTCCCCAGAGTGACTGCGAGGCTCACCAGATTGTCGGGAATGCCTCGCACTCTCTCTGATTTTTTTTTTCAAAGTTCTCACATGCTGAGACTCCTTCACCTATTTTGGGAGGTTTATGTACTGCGATCGAAGACCTTGGCCATATGACAAGAGTTGTCCGCTGATCCCATTGGATCAGTCAGCCAACTGCCTCCTAAAACTGGTTGAGACACGGAAAAGGGAATGCCGCGACCCCACAGCAAACTCGTCTCCCGTCATTCGGAAGGGCGTGAGATTAGAGCCCTATGCCAAACGTACATGATGCAGGTTTTCTAAGGTTTTCCCTGCATCGCTTCAGGTGAAACACCGGGCAGGGTTCTTAAATTATAGCCCGGGGGCCCTAGTTAACCCTTGGCTACCTTGCTCTACCTTCCACTTCCCACCCCCACTTTAAATTCTCTTCCTAAGCTATTAAAGGAGTTGCCTGTTGCAGGATCAACCTCATGTAGCCTGTTAACCCCCCCCCCTCCCAAAAAAACTGAGTTGCCTGCTTCATGTAGCCTTTTAACCCAAAAATAAAGCTACTCAACCCTTGGCTACCTTGCTCTACCTTAACATTCCCCCTTTTGAATTCCCGTCATATGCTATTAAAGGGGTGTTGCCTATTTCAGTAACACTTTCACGTATTCTGCTAACAAAAAAAAACAGAATATTGCCCCGTAATATAAATTCTTCTGAAATATATAAATTCAAATAACTCATTCGTAATATTTTATTGTTAGCTGTTTGATAACATCTATTACTGAAAAATTGGAACGATTATATTATCTCCAAGGTTTATTATCACCGTTTGCAAATCTTCTTCCCATATTGTTCTTTGGCTGTTTTTTTTGTGTGTATTTGAATCAGCATCCTTTTTTATCGTGAATGGCCAATAAATCTTGACGACCAGCTGATCCATGCATCATCTGCTAGGATTGTTTTTTTTGGTCTCGTCCAGATATTAATTGAGTCTGAAACGTTTAAGTTAAGGCGTTCCTTACCGAAGGCAGGAACTGTATACTTCCCCAAAGGAAAATTTTTTGTTGTTCCAGTAGAACAAGACAGAAACACAGATTGATCTTTAGCTACGTCATTCTATTTCAGTTAATAATCATTCAACTTATTGCTAATTTTCTGACAAATTCGGGTTAATCTCGTTGGTAGGTTTCACGGAGACGTTACCTGAAACAGTTGCACCGCTTTTCACGCCACATTCGTCTGTTAGGGAATATTTACCGGCCCGCAGAATACCAACACACAGGAATGGCCACGATAGGATTGCGTGATCAACAGCTACATTATTCCAGGAAACACGTTCGCGTGTTCCACCCAAGAGAAGCTTCTTTCATCTCTCCCCCTCCCCCTGGTTGGGGTAGAAAAGCTTAAAGAATTTCCTGTGATTGGCATTCAGGTAAGTAATCTGCATAAAAGGAACTAGTTCCGAAGACTGAACCGTAAAGTACAGTTAAATGATGCCTTTAAGTTTTTATCTTCGCGTAACGATTGCCGTGCACCGAGGGAAACTTTTACACTGCGCCGTAATAAAAATGCATTTCGCCTCTGAAATGAGCTGTGATGCATTCTTTAAAAATCAGATAAAATGACAAGATGGCATTAACCGACTTTTAAAAGTACATATATTAGTCTTATTATTTAAGATCTATCAGACATATTGATTATATAACCAGAGAGTAACAAAAATCTACCATTCGCTCTGGAGGATTTTAAGTGTGATATCGACATTTAGATTAATAGGCCACGTTTTAAGACACGAGGGTCTTGTAAAATTATCATTAGAGGGAAGTGTGTGGGGGTAAGAACAGAAGAGGGAGGCAAGGGATGGAATACGCTAAGCGGAATAGGCATGAAGTGAGTAGTGTTGGTTATAAGAAATTGAAAAGGCTTGCGCCAGATAGGTTAGCATGGAGGTTCTTACGACAACATCGTCTAATAGTTGGCAATGCTGTTGTGGAGTTCAGCCCTAAGACTGTTCTGATGCAACCCTCCAAGCTAATCTACATTCCGCAAGCCTTTTCATTTACGCATGAATACCACGTTTCACATCCTCCCTATTCTGCTTAGAATATTCCATCCTTGGCCTCCCTCTTTGTTCTTACCCCACACATTTCCCTCTAATGCTAGTTCTACAAGACCCTCATGTCTCAAAATGTGGCCTATTAATCTATCCCTTCTCTTGGTCAAAGTCTTGCATATTGTTCTGTCTTCCCCTATTCTCCCTCGTTAGTGATTCTATCCACCCATCTCATTCGCCTATAGCACCACATTTCAAAGGCTTCTATTTTTTTTCCCTTTCCGCATCTCCTATCGTCCACGTTTCGCACGCATATAACGCCACGCTCCATACCAACATTTATAGCAATGATTGCCTATTATTCACACTTATACTACCCGTAAGTAACTTCCTCTTTCTTTGCGAAATCCTTCCTTGCCCGTGCCGTCCTTCTCTATTTATTGCGCTTCCCAAGTTGCAGTTCAAAATATCCCTTCTCTATCTAACAACCTTTGTTATTATACAATTTCCCATACTACTTTCCATCACCTTCGTTTTTCCCTCTATTAATCCTCATGTTGTCTCTTTCTCAACGACCATGGTCATGCCATTTTTTATGATTTCCAAGTCTTCTTCTCAGTCGCCTAATACTACATTGTCATCGACAAACCCAAGGGTTTTAGTAAGAAAAAACTTTAAAATTTCTACGTAAATAAATAAGAAATTAATTAAAGATAGTAATGTATCTTTTGAAAATTTGAATGACATCGATGTCTAAGCTTCAACGCAAACAAAAATTATTAATTCAATATAATTTAGAAACCTTAAGTACTTATAGATACACAATGATTCGTTAATCAGTTATATTCGCCATTTTTTAAATTATCCTAAGCAACACGATTGCTATAAATTACAGGGCAAATATTTTCATCACGAAATAATTTCATCAAAAGTCCGTACCGAAATGTCACAAGCTACTGAGATGTTCCAAAACAATTGTTATTTTCTTATACCAGACCACAGTGAAATTCAACCGAAGAGGATGCTTTTTTTAATTACATATAATCTAAAACTTATATCAAGAAAAATTCAAACGTCAGATTACAGAAGTCATAATTTTTTTATTCAATTAATACTTCGTTTCGTTCCCATCATTTGAGACATAATAAGGTAAAACCCCCGTTTCAGGTTTTATTAAAGACAAATAAAAATTTGTAAAAAAGAAGATAATTTAGGGTGATAATATTTGGTGAACAATAAACTACTCAAATTTCCACATTTTTAATTCCCTTAAAATAAATAATTAACATAATTATTACTATGTTTGTGACTTCATCAGGTTAAAATAAATTTTTCCTCCAAGTTTTCTAACCACAAAAATATTTAAATGGAAAATAATTTATTCCAATTTCAAGTTTATTAATTCTTTTCCTCAAAATAAATAAATGATTATATTCAGATAAATTCAAAGGACCAGATGACTGAAGTAATAAATTTCTTTATTCAATTAATACTATGTTTCGTCCCCGCATTAGAGACATTATCAGGTACAAACCAAATTCTTCCTGTTTTCTTTTTCATTATAAAGAATTGTAGGTAAAAATTAGGAATAAAAGAAAGTTTAGGGTGACAATATCATCGAACAATAAAATATTCACATTTGCTTTTTTTAAATTTATTTCCTTAATTTACTTATAAATTTTTTACATTACATAAATCTTTAATTGTGTAATTCAACACAAATGCTGACAAAGATTAATTTTTAATATAACGATTGTGAATCTTTATTTATTTTAATTTCTACAAATTCACAATTTAAATGTTTCAATATTTTACTTTGTTTATTCCTTATTTACTTTAACTTAATATTTACTGTGACAGGTTAAGCATCCTATAGTTACTATGTTCTGTATTCTTAAATCACATTTCCGTGAAAATTTTATATTTCGACTTTCATTTTACGTCAAGAATAATGTTTCACTACATACATCAAACTTGAAGCAATATTTATTTTGAGGAAAATAATTAGTAAACTTTGAATTGGAATAAGTTTTTATCTTTAATTTTTTACTGTATAATTTTTGTAGTTATAAAAATTGAGAAATTTTTTATTTTTATATGATGAATTTACAAACGTAGTAATAGCTATAACATTTATTTATTTTAAGGGAATTAATTAAAAAAATGGAAATGTGAAAAGTTTATTGTTCAACAAAATATTGTAACCATAAATTTTATATTTTTTCTACAATTGTTTTAGAACCAAAAAACACTGAAGACTTTTGTTTGTATCTAATAATGTCTCAAATGCGGGGTCGAAACATGGTATATTAATTGAATAACAATTTTATTATTTCTGTAATCTGCTCGTTTGGATTTATCTTAATTGTAGTTGTTGTGGTGCTGGTCTGATGAAACCTTCCATTTTACTTTGAGGGAAAAAATTAATAAACTTGAAATTGTAATAAGTTATTCTTCATCTTTAAATTTTTTGTTACAAAAAATAATAGTGAGTTAAAACAGTCACTTTGACAATTTTTATTTTATTAAATATTGAAATATACTACGTTTCGTCTCTCTTTTGAGACTTCTTCAGGTATAAAAAATTTAGCTGTGCATGGAGTGAGGTTACACGATTTTTATACCTGAAGAAGTCTCAAAACAGAGACGAAACGTAGTATATTTCATTATGTAATAAAATAAAAACTGACAAGTAGGCTGTCTTAACGTATTTAAGGATTTGCGGTACTTTCCTGCATTTTGGGCGGAGAAACGGAGTGAGGTTCAATGAACAGCTAAATTTTTTATACCTGAAGAAGTCTCAAAAGAGAGACGAAACGTGGTATATTTCAATATTTAATAAAATAAAAACTGTCAAAGAGATTGTTTTAACTCATTATTTTTTGTAACAAAAACATTTTAAGATGAAGAATAATTTCAGTATTTAATAAAATAAAAACTTACAAAGAGGCTTTTGTGGGTAGAATATTCGTCAAGAATTATGTTTCGTTACGTACTTCAAATCTTTGAGCAATATTATTTATTTATTTGTTTTGAGGAAAGGAATTAATGAACTTGAAATTGGAATAAGTTCATTTTGTTTTGTTGCAATTTTTTGTAGTTAGAAAGCTCGGGAAAAATTTATTTTAATCTGATGAAGTCAAAAACGTGGTAATAAATCTAATAAACCTATTTTGGTCTGCTAATTTGTTCGCTTTAATTTATTTTTATATAAATTTGTAATTATATCTTGTAGTGAATTCCGTCCCCTAGGCGGGAAAGAAGGGCTGAAACACTTTATTTGTACACCCTGAGAACCCAGCAATAGTGATTCCTGAAATGAAGAGGAAATGGTAGAGGAGGCGTTAGAGCAGAACGCGTCACAACCCCAGTCGCCCCTGACCTCGCAGTCTATTTCCGTCGAAAATCCTTCAACTTCTGGACAGATATCGATTAAAAGCTGCCATCACTTTTACCGGAAAGCTCATTAAAACCCGTAATCGATTTCTTCCAGCTGTCCGACATGCGTGAAAATGTCTCATTCTGGAAACGGATTTTTTTTTTTCAATTTTCTTGTACGCTTTAGCTAGATGGGAAAATATTTTTAGAAGCCGAGAGTGACAACATAACATTGCAATATTCAGCATCCCTTTTTTAAAAATTCAATAATTAAAACAACCACTTAAATTTATTTTATTTAAACACGTTGAAAGCTTTCGACATTTGTCGTAATCATTCTGTAAAATTCAATGAAAAAACATTTAAAGCGATTACATGGATTATTATTATTTCTTTAGTATAACATTATTTTATACAACTTATTTAAAAGACTTAATTACGGTAGTGACTAGTGGGCAGTAGTCAGGTGCTAAAAACACTGAATTAAAAATTTATCTTCCCTAGTAACCTAAATTGGCAAACAGAAGGTACATAAATAAGGACGCATTATGCTGCTATTATAGAAAAGCTAAGGCAATATTATTTTAAAACGTAGGTATGTGGTATATTATGACGATAATATATTATCGATCATTGTCGACTTATCGATTGACTTCTGTAACGTGTTTAAGGAAACACTTTAACGGTCAGTTGGCGGAGCATTTACACAGCAAACGGTTTTTTTTCTTCAATTTTCTTGTACTCTTTAACTTGATTGGAAAATATTTTTAGGGGCCGAGAGTGACAACATATCATAGCATCCTCTTTTTAAAATTAAATAATGAAAACAACCATTTAAAACAGTCTCACAATTTATTTTATTTAAACACGTTGAAAGCTTTCGACATTTGTCGTAATCATGCTGTAAAATTTAATGAAAGAACTTATAAAGCGATTACGTGGATTATTCTAATGTCACTAATTACGTTTAGTATAAAATTATATGCTACACGCCTTATTTAAAAGCCTAAATAACTGTAGTGATTAGTGGGCAGCAGTCAGATGGAAAAAACACTGAATTAAAAATGAAAATGCTCCGCCAACTGACCGTTAAAGTATTTTCTTAAATTCGTTACAGAAGTCAATCGATATCGTCATAATATACCACATACCTACGTTTTGAAATAATATTGCCATAACTTTTCTATAATAGCAGAATATTGCGTCCCTATTTCTGTACCTTTTGTTTGCCAATTTAGGTTACCAGGCAAGATAAATTTTTAATTCAGTGTTTTTACCATCTGACTACTGCCCACCAGTCACTACCGTTATTCAGTCTTTTAAATAAGGTGTGTAACATAATTTTACGTGTCACTCCAAATTCGGAATGTGTCATGCGAGATGACAGTCCGCAGTCGACTCGGTAGGCCGAGGCCCCTCAATGGGCTGCAGACCCAAGGAGGAAAGGAAAAAAACATAATTTTATACTAAACTCAATTAATGACATGAGAATAATCCATGTAATCGCTATATAAGTTGTTTCGTTGAATTTTACAGAATGATTACGACAATTGTGTTTAAATAAAAAAAATGGCGAGTCTTTTTTAAGTGGTTGTTTTCATTATTTGATATATACAGAGTGAGATATTAAGAAATGGATCATTCTTTTTTTTACTGGAACGTATGTCATGTAAAAGTCTTTTTGGAGGTGTAGGATAATGAATGTTCCGTATCAACTGCAAATCGTTCGAGCTTGTTGTCTTAAAAAGGAAAACACAAAATCCTTTCCGTCCCGGAAAAATCTATTTGTGGAAATATTTTCTCGGGCGCAATAACGTAAAAGGACGCTAGCCTGTTGCAGTTCCTCTTCCATTTTTCAGTCGACAGACAAATTACTATCGATCTACCGAGCTCCAATTGGCAGCCTCATTTCCTAAAAATAGTTGCGTTTCCGCGCACTTCTTTTACAGATGTTTCTTTACGCTGCCTTCTTCTTCTTCGGTGGTGATGGTGAATGGCCCGGGGCGGGGGGCGGGGATGGGGGGGTGCGAGGGAAGGGTAGGTGAGAGCGACGTTGCCATTAGCGCAAATGAAGAGAGAATTCTAGTGAGGGCTCACGCGACACCGCTACGTAAAATGGAGCCGTACTTTGATTAACCCCTCGAGCTCCTTTTCTTCAACCCTTCCACGGCGCGCAGCACTCGATCGACGCCCCCCTCCCCCTCTTTCACCACCCCCGCACCACCCTCGACAGGCCCGAGAGAAAGGTTTGTGCTGCGAAGGTGGAGGGGGAAGGGGAAGAGACACTTTTGTTGTTTCCTATCTTTTAAAGCTAAAGGAAGGAAAAGTCTATCTCTATAACATGCACGCGTGTTTGTCGGGCGGCGGCACTTGTTTCTGTCTCCCTCCATCGCGCGCGGCGGCGGCGGGCGGAGGGGACGAGTGTAGGGGCGACGGGGAGGGGAAGACGGGAGGGGGGAAGGTCGCCGCGTGACGCAATATGGTAGCCCCGCGCGCGGATTGGCTGTCGCCGGGCGTGCCCCTCCCCCTCGCCACGCCACGCCACGCCACCCTGGCGGCGCCCAGCAGCGGCAGTGCGATGCTCGGGCCCGCACAGGTGGCCGTGGTGTTGTGGTGCCGAGTGGCGAGTATGCGCCGCGTGTAGTAGACGTTGTCCGTGTCCTCCTCCGCCGACGCCGCCGCCGCCGCCTCCGCAGCGCAGCCATGCTCGACATCAAGACGTCTGCTGACTACCTCAGCAGGACCGGGACCTTCACCAATTTTTCCATGCTTTTCGCTGGTAAATGAATACTTTCCATGACTGTGGCTTTTGGTCCGTCGGTAAACATTTGTAGAACTCCGTCCTCCTGGTACTTACCGCGATTTTTTCATTTTGCCTGCGTTAACGTCTTACTCTTTATCAGAGAAACCACGTGAAACTTATTCTCAGTCTCCCGCCTACTTTACCTGCATGTCAGTCACGTTCACCAAACATTACCATTCTTCTGACTGTACCTCGAATAATCAAGGCGAAAAATTTCATCCCAAATTGGTCAGAATTAATATCGATCTGGTTAGTCGTTCAACAGCAACCCTCGGCTTCAGTACAAATTAGCAAATAAATCTTTCTGCAATCTGAGATCATACAACTTTTTTTCGGATTATTTTTCTATTTTTTTTTCACACCTGACGAAGTTACAAACAATGGAACGAAACGTCGTGGTTGTAATATAATAAATAAATAATTTTAATTCTGACCAACTTGGGCCGAAATATTTCGCCTTCATTATTGTTCCCTCTTAGTTCCTTGAGACGCCAGCTACGTCTCCGAAAATCCTAACAAAAATCTTTTGACGAGCGATTTAAAGTAAATATTTTGGATCTCGTTACAATGTTAGCAAACCCCATTTTTTTTCTCTCTGTCTCACTGATGTAATTGTAAAGCGCCCTAGCTTAAAAATGGCAAACAGAAACAACGATTAACAACTAATTATTATTTTTTGCTCATTAAAATAATACGGTCAGAAATAATATACCAATTAAATTGAGGTTGGGGGAAGGGGAAAACGATGAAAATGTCTTATAAATATAAAGCCAGCCATTTTGTCTGCAAACAGTATTGATATTTATTTAAGACTTCTATAACGTTTCGTCCTCATTATTCGGGTAATTAGACAAAGATTTAAAAAAATATTATAATTTTGCCTACAGAATATTTTCGGTCATAGTCCTTCGCTGGACGCAGCAGTCCACGACCCACAATTACCACCATTCAATTTAAAATGTCTGTTCTGTTTATTTTATTGAATACAATACTTTAACGAAATTTTCTGTACTAAAAATTATAATTTTTTTTCAATTTTTGTTTAGATACTTGATGAAATCCACAATAGTAGGCGAAAATAGATGTCTTAAATAATTATTAATATTGTTTTCTGATTAATTGACTATATATATATATACATCATTGAAGATGTCTGATTATTGTTTATCTGAAAAAATCATATATTTCTCTATATACAAAATTTTTCTTTGTCAGTGTTTCTGTCACTTCTCTATTACATCTCAATTGATATTATTTGTGCTTTCTCCTACAAGTATTTATTTTCACCCCATTTTTATAGAACCCTCCGATTGAAAATTAATGATTAATATTGTTATCTTTTCTCTTTTTGCCGTTAAACTTTTAACTGTAACATTTTGTTATTTCTTGTAATGCTATATTTGACGTATCTTATTTCCTAGACCGAGAACTAATAAATTGAATAATAAATTATATTAAAATTTCATGTTTTGGTTTTATCGGTTAATGACAAATCCAACTGGATAAATTCTAAGATTGTTCCTTTTTTCCCGTTGCCTTTTTTTTGGAATATGGAACAAAGGATCCGGTTTATTTATTCAATCATTCGCCCGTTCCTTAATTCCACTTCTGAACACACACATGACAAATCTAGAGAAGCGTATCTTTAATATTTTTCTTTTAAACTATTCTCTGTTACATTATATGCATACTATGATGTATCTTAAAATTCCTGTCATCCACTGAATGGTTAGAAAAAAATCAAATCTTTACAGAAATCTTTAGAAGCGTTTTTTTCAGTCATTTACTTGCAAACTATTCTCTGTTACCTTTATTTACGTAATGTGATGTATCTTAAAATTCCTATCATCCACTGTATGCTTAAAAAAAATCTTTACAGAAAGCTTGAGAAGCGTTTTTTTGAATCACTTGCTTCCAAAATATTCTCTGTTGCCTTTTACTTAATGTGATGTATCTTAAAAATTCTATCATCCACTGTACGCTTCAAAAAAAATCTTTACAGAAAGCTTTAGAAGTGTTTTTTTCAATCATTTGCTTCGAAACTATTCTCTGCTGCCTTATTTGTATGCTATGAAGTGCCTCAAAATTCCTATCTTCCACTGTATGGAACATCGGAGGTTCCAGAAAGATGCATTTATTTCCCATGTTTAGCCTAGCCGAGCAACATTTTTTCTATAGTATTACTTTTTTCGGTTCAGATTTAATTATTTATAATCCAGTACTGCAATTATAGGAAACGAATGTATTCTTTTCTTTTTTTTAAAAAAAAGAAGTTATTACATCCTTCGCAACTAAATCTACTCCTTGCTGAAGTTGTCTGCAAGCCATGAAGCGTTACTCATATAAGAGGCATATTTGCATAAGAATCGTAATAAAGTAGGAATATATATTTGATCATGCAGCGAACAAGTTGACAACCAAATAATACAATTTTCTTTGTTACGTCTCATCGACGTTTCACCTAAAGACGTGGCCTTTGAAAAAGAAAATTATATTCAGCAGGAAAGTGGAAAATTCAGAGTGCCGAAAAATCTCGATTACGTCTGATTGTCTCTAAAAATAATTTGTAATTTCCTGGCTGCATTGTCCTGACCCCCAAATGTATTTAGGTCTGTCCTCACGTCATCGAGCCATGAATTTACCGACGGACTCATATGCCACAGTCCAATCTATATTCTTACATATTAATAATATTATGGGTGTAGTTTCTTTCGCAGTGAAGCAGAACAATCCTCGAAAAATAACAGCATTAAAATTAATTTAGGAAGAGGATTACATCTACAATTTAGTCCTTATTTTTACGGGTAGATTTATTCGTAGGTCTAAAAAAAATTTTAAATGAGGAATTACATACGTTTTACTGCACAAGGAATACTCAAATTACTGAAATTTAGTAATAAGTGTCATTTACGTGTTCGCATAAATTTATTTTGAACCTTTACAACATTATTAATGTACGTTGTACGTAGCTTTTTCATTTTAGCAGACACTAAATTCCACAGGAAAATTCTACTACCTGTAGTAAACGGGATGTTTTAAAATTCATTTTATCATATTTTTTTGCATATTGTTAATTGGTTAACTATATTTAAACGTTGATAAATGTTAACCTATTCCGTAATAAATATTTCTTTATCAAGCAAACTGTCTTTAAATGTGTTAAAATTACTACTCTAATATTCTTCTTAATGGGGTATAAACGTTACAGTATTTGCCCATCATTACGAAATCATTCTTAAATATCTTAATTTTTCATGCTATATTTTTTTCAATTTCTCTCCCCCAAGCTTAAAATTCGTCTAGTCATATTTACCTTACTTGATTGAAATACGTGGAATAAAAACAGGCAAATTAGGAAAAATAAATTTTAATAACATATAAAAAGGGGATAAACGTATTAATATGTGAACCACACATGGAAATTTATCTGTTATATAGTATGAAATGAATTTTTTATATAAATTCATATAATTGCATCTGAAAAAGTTCTGTCGCGCAATTTTTTATTAATGTGCTATAATCTTCTTATTTCATTAAAATTTATTTCTGACTTTTATAGATGTTTTACGTCTGTTTTTAAATTAGAGGAATTAATGAAACAACCTTTAACAGAGAAGTTTTTATTGTATAATTTTTTTGCTTCTATCGTTTCATGTAGATTAATTAATCTGACTTAATATTATAAATAATATACGATTATATATATATATGCATATATAATTTCACAGAATGGTTAACCTTGAAGTGGATACAAAGAGGTACCGAAACGTCGGTTTATGTAATAAAAACTTGTCTGTTAAAGGTCATTTAATTAATTTAATTGTTTCTGACTATTTGACATTTTTATACAATTATTAAAACTATGTATCCATAAAAATACGTGGTTTAAACATATATAGTAATTTAATTGAAATTACCACATGGACAGAGCGTTTTTAGAAATGCGTCGCAGTAATTTATTATTATATGTTAGTTCTCTAGTTGGAGAGGAACCTCTAAATTTAATTACTTTTCAAACAGTTAATTAATAGAAATGGTTATTTGAAAATTCGCCTCGTCTTTATTTTTTTTAGATCTTATGTTTTGGATGTTATATTTGAATACGATTTAAAGACGTTTATTGTGGAGTTGTATTCCGTTTAATGTTAAAACAAATTTTTAGCGGAAACCAAAAGTTCATGTTTACGACTAATTGTAATTAAATTCAAATAGGTGACAAATAAAATAGTTGTTATCTATATTTTAATGTTTCCTTACTGAACGATTTAAATTTGGAACTGACAGTTACCTCAGTTTTTCCTTAATTTGAGATTTTTTATCCACCCCCTATCCCTAAAATATCGCAAATATTCACAAAAATATACAACAACCTACTCGTCGAAAATAAAAAAAGTAATATAATTTTCTATTAAGCGGCAACACACGACGTTGCGTCCCTTAAATTTGGAATCTCACCTTGTGTGTTTTGACCTCTAAATATCTTAATAATATAACATTACTTTCTTGATTTCGTAAGTAGTTATTCATTTCATTTTATAGTTGTGTTAAACGCCATACATAATTTATCGTGTTTCTTTAGTATTTTTTGAATTCTAAATATAAACGTGGTCTATTGTTTTATATTTTTTGATTGATTGATTTTCTTTGCAATGGGCATAACCCGGTGTCAATGCTTAAGATACTTAAAATTAATAAAAACACAAACTAAATTATAAAAGTTATATTAGAAAATAGGGGAGACAGGAAAAGAAGATAAAAATAAACAAGAAACGTATGTATTAATTTTTTTTCGACAAATAGGCTGTTGTGTTACTTATTTTCAAATAGTCAGATATTTTACCTGATAATATTGAAATGCTGTTTTATATTCACATAATTTTTTTAAAAAAAATCCCCAACTTTCTCCAGTTCCTCAATTAAAATCTTTATTCTATCCCGAACGTTAAGAACGAAACGTCTTAATTTAAATATCTCCTGTTTCTGTCTTTCGGCCCTTTATTGTATTTTGTTTATAAAAATAAGTAAGATTAATTTAATTAATTTAATGTTACTACCGCAACATGTAGGGCCGAAAAAGAAGTTTCAGAAGTAACAGTAAATTTGGATAAAGATTTTAATCGAGGAACTGAAATGGTCCCGAAAGTTGAGAACGAAACGTCTTAATTTAAGATTCTTCAATTTCTGTCTTTCGACCCTTTATTGTATTTTATTTATAAAATTAAGTCAGATTAATTTAATTATTTTCATGTTACTACCGCAACATGTAGGGCCGAAAAAAATGTTTCAAAAGTAACAGTAAATCAGGATAAAGATTTTAATCGAGGAAGCGCAATGGTCCCGAAAGTTGAGAACGAAACGTCTTAATTTAAAATTCTTCTGTTTCTTACTTTTGGATATTTATTTAAAATTATTTATAATATTAAGTCAGTATAATTTAATTATTTCGGTGTTACTACTGTAACATCGGGACTAGAAAGAGAAATTGATGTTGCAGTAGTGTCATCAAATTCCTATTAAGACTTAAACTGACGATTTGAAATGGTCCAGGAATTTTAGGATGGAACGTCTTAATTTAAAATTCTCCTATTTTTGACTTTTGGCCATTTTGTTTGTATTTTATTTATAATATTAACTAAGATTGATTTAATTATTTTATTTGAAAAAGTATCTCGTTAAAATTACTAGTTAACTCAACACTTAAAGTTACAAATTTTTCATATTGTGGTGGTACAGAGGGGAATATTAGATTCGCTGTGCTTCTCATCGCAGAGATTGTTTTAAATAACTGTAATAATATAAGTAATTGTATTCTAAAGGTAGTGAAATAATTGTTAAACAATGAAATGTCAGCCAGTATTTGAAAAAGAAAACAGCAGGAATCTATTCCTGTAAAACAATCTCTCCCTCTAACATGACTGGTAGGTGTCCTTCAGTCAACAAATCAGTTAATAAATCTGTAGTTCCTCATGAAAACGCACTTTCTTGTCAATATTTCCTCTCGGAAAACTTAACTTTTAGACCGTATTTATCTGAGTGATATCTATTTTGAAGGGTGTAATGTTTATCTGTGAGGGTTGGGCAGAGCAGGGCAGAGGCAGAGGCAGGGTTGTGTGTAACGCGAGGTGTACGTGACCGTGTCTGATGGAGTGGCGTATGCAAATCAGCCCCAAACAACCTGTTCTTCTTCACCCCAGCTGCCTGCACGCGACGACACTTCACCTTTGCAAAGAACTCCTTCCTTACCATCGAACGCTCAAGATAACCTTTAAAATTATATACGTCTACTCTTCCAGTCATTCTAAAACATCGTCGGTCACGCACATTCTAATTTCTTTATTGTTTCACTTCCTATAGTCTTAAGACTGCTTAAAAACATTACTCCTTCGAGAAGTTTAGATACAAAGCATCTTGGTCAGAAATACTTTTCCGTTTACATTCTTCTTCTTCTTCGTTGGCTCTGCAGCCCATCAAGGGCCTTGGCCTACCAGGACGACTGCGGACTGCCAACTTGCATGACACATTCCGAACATGGAGTGACACGTGGGCAGAGTATCGACTCTCCTTCAGTCTGAACCCCAGTCTCCGTGATCGTGACATCACACACATCCAAGCCCATGACAGGATTCGAACCCGGGACCTCTGGGTTGTGAGGCAGCGACGCTAACCACTACGCCACAGGAGGTCGGCTTTCCGTTTATATATGAGAGCAATATGAATTTACATGGCTATATATATGGGCTATTGTGACGGGCTGAATTCGATCAATTAATTCAGATCCAAACAAAACTACCTGAATAGTAAAATATATATGAAAAAAGTTATAGGAATGAGTAGATTAGATAGATATATAAACTAGAGAAAATAAAAAAATCGTAAAATTTAGGTTATTATTTTAAGGTTATATTTGCATGCTAGAACAAAAATTTGAAGGGCGATGCAAACATTTACGTCATTGAAAGACAGTATTTTATATTACATCTACCGTTTAAATGTTATTTAATTGAAGAATAGAACCTTTTGTGCTACAGGAGAGTGACATGGGAGGATAGAATCACTAACCAGGAAATTCTAAGCAGAACAGGGGGAGAAAGCGAACAATATGGAGGACGTTCACCAAGACAAGGGATAGATTAATAGGCGACGTGTTGAGACATAAGGGTCTTGTAAAATTAGGATTAAAGGGAAGTGAACAGAAGAGGGAGGCCAAGGATTAGAATGCACATTAGTGAAGATGAGGGGGTTTTGTTTTTTTCATAATGGTCCTTAAATGAGTATATTTATGACTTTATAGACACGTCTAGAAGAATTACTTAAAACATTTATGTAATCAATGTAATTTAAGGGTACATTCATAAATTAATAGTATGGTATAATATTTTTTTTATACTCCACTTTGCTGGTATATCTGACTTTTGCCTACAATTCATAGATAATTACCCTACATTATAATGATTATTCCTATCCTTTATGGTTGGTATATCTCTTTTGCTCAATTTTTCTTCTCTACCAATTCAATACTTATTGATGTAGAACGTGATTAAATTGTGTTAAAATTCAGTTTTAAATAACTTAAATCAACTCCTTTAAAGTTTAAGTTATAAATTAAGAAATGTAATGAAGGTCTGAAATGAGACAATATACTGTCAACAGATTTAATATTTAATTCTGTAACTCTCAAGACTGGGGTTGATAGATGCGAACAGCACAAGACAATTAGTTCAGTATTTCATTAGTATATAGGAGGATGGAACGACAAATTGAATGCGAATTAGAAGAAGATCAGTTTGGTTTCAGGAAGAATGTAGGGAGAAGAGAAGCAATATTGACTTTGCGTCTCATTTTTAAGAAAAGGAATTTGTACATTTAGAAAATGACTTTGAACTACAACACTCTATCAAGGATATTGAAGAGGACAGAAATAAAAAATCTTGAAAGAAGTTTATACATAACCTCTGCAGAAGGCAGTCAACAGTAATTAGAATTGAAGATCAAGAAAATAAAGTAGAAATCAAGGAAGGAGTTAGACGTATATATAGAACGGGAGATGAATTAATTTTTAAGACAGTTTCCCTTTGTTTGTTACTTTTATATCATATCCGATTTAATCAGTGTTCGTTATTTTTTGTTGTTTTGGTATTCAGTCCTAAGACTGGTCTGATGCAACCCTTCATGCTAACCTATCATTCGCAAGCCTTTTCATTTCCGTATAGCTAGCATATCCTACATATTCCCTAAACTGATAAGCTTATTCCATCCTTGGCCTCCCTCTTCTGTTCTTACCCCACACACACACTCCCCGCTAATGCTAAATTAACAAGACCCTCATGTCTTAAAACGTGGCCTATCAATCTATCCCTTCTCTTTGTCAACGTCCTCCATATTGTTCGCTCTGCCCCTATTCTGTTACAATGCCTGAATCTGAATATTGTTCTCCGATTTTGACTTTTTGCGATCTGTCGTTTAAAAAATTTTCTACCCATAGTACCACTCTTTTATCCATACCGGTTTTATTTAATTTATCCAATAGGATATCATGAGGCACTACATCAAAGGCTTTGGCGAAGTCTATGATGATAACCCAGTCTATTCCACTTTATCTGATAACTCGTGAAATAGATTTTATCATTTGGCTTCGGCACGAGAACGCTTGCCGTAAACCAATGTTGACCTTAAAAGAACCACCCTTTTTATGTCAGTTTAAATGTTATAATTGTGTTTATATAATAATAAAACAATTATTGTATTTATTACTCATATGTCGGGTAATTTATTTTTTGTCAGACTTAATAGATGAGAAATACAAAAGGGGCAGCTGAATTTCTTTCCACGCCGCATTACGTCACGAATTTTCTTGATGGTTCCGCCGTTCTCTTTCTCCAGAGCTTACATCTCGATCAATAAAGTTTCAATTATCATGCATGGCAGTAAAATACTTCCTTTCAATAATGGGAATTATTATTATTTTTAAATAATCACCTTGTAGGACTGAACGCAAGAAATTGTAAAATAATCAATATCCACACTGTGGTGAGTCCTTTTACATTTCGCTTCCGTCCCCCCCCCCCCTCCTCACCCCCTTCTCCTTGACAGATGTAATCCGAGTCGGGCGTCACGTCTGAAAGATCCTGCCAAGTGATTTCCTACACGCATCAAGTTCGCCGAGACCGTAAGGGTTAAACATTCAGAAAAATGTGGACAATTATATTTGGAAATCAACGAAAAATTTCGATGGAGACCGATAATTTATTTTTTGCAATGAACTAACTGATATTTTTCCCACAGTCAATTTATTTTGTGTATCGAGCTTTTTATATGCGTCTAGGATCATTAGATGAGAAACAGAAACTATTTATATATTAAAAATTGTGTAATAATGGTTTTGTTTCTAGATGTCGGAAAATTTTTAATTCTATTTGAGTGATGTAATTGTTACGTGGATTTGATAATTAATAAATACATTAAAAAATTAGAGTTATTTTTAAATGGGTGGACGCCAATAAATCTCAACTTTGAAATTTAAAACCTTTTTAATTTAATAAAAGTAAAAGATTCAACAATGTTACGCCATTTAGGGATTTATTAATTTTAATGAGTTTTATTTTGCCGAGCTGAACCCTAACCGAAGAAATAATATTGCAAGAGACTTTAGTAAATTTAATTTACTTTTCTCAGGGCTGTATGACGTGTTTATACGCGTAGCAGAGCGTGAGATTATTGCCTTTTGGTTCCTTACATTACATTAATCCTCCCCTGGTTTCCTTATTGACCGGCAGTCCTGGATTTAACGCAAAGGCAGTTTTCGGGTCAGCATAGAAGCGGGAGACGTATATTGTGGTGTCGTTTCCTTGTGATACTTGCAGCCAGATCGCCTCTCCTCTCAGACTCGAAGCCAGCCAGTCCGACTTTCCGTTTCCTCGTGCTGAATTCTCACTTCTAACTCTCTTTTCCGAATGCTTTTTTCCGAGGTCCTCTCCACCTCGAACTCGCCTCTCCTAAAACGTGATTGGTCCTCCAATCCTACCCTTCCTCTCTCCAAAAATTCAAAATTTGGGAGGGGACACACCCTAGCAATCTTTTGGGTCAACCACCTTGCGAACCTCGGCTGATCTGGGGTTTTTCGCCGGGCGGCATAAATATTTTCAGACAAAGACTGCGCCTGTCAGGCTTCAAGTTATGTCTGTGTTTGTCTTGCTGGGTTTTCCCACTGAAGGGTGCCTTGTGAATACTCCAGGACACTTCTCTACGGGATTTTGTACAAATTGCTTAAATTTCTAAAGTTAATTTATATGAATAAAACAAAATACATTACAAAATTTTATACGCGTCATAGTATATAAATTAAGAATTAACGACTCGTGTATAATTCTACTTATTTGGTTGTTTAATGTTGCTGTTGTGGTATTTAATCCTAAGACTTGTCTGACGAAACCGTCCATGCTTTTACAAGCCTTTTCATTCCAATATAACTGCCACATCCTCCCTAACCTGCTTAGCGTATTTCATCCATGGCCTCCCTCTTCTGCTCTTACCCCACACACTTCCTTCTAATTTTACAAGCCCTTCACGTCTTAAAACGTGGTCTATTAATCCTTATTGTCCTCTCTTCACTTATTCTCCTTAGAACTTCCTAGTTAGTAGCTCTATCCACCCATATGATTTTCTAGCATTCTCCTGTAGCATGATGCACACACTCAAATATATATATATATATATATATATATATATATATACTGTTTAATATCGATATAATTTTATTGGATGTAAAAGTAGTTTATTAAAATATTTACTTTAACTGGGGAATTATATTTTGATACTTTTATTTTATGAATATTAACTTGAGTGTAATTATTCTTATTTGACTGTTTAACATGGATATAATTTTATTAGTATTTTTATTTTTAATATTAAGTTGAGAATAATTCTGCTTATTTGACTTATTATTATTCAATGTATTTGTAATATATTAAAATTTTTACCAGGAAATAATAGTTTGATACTATTATTTTATGAGTATTAAGTTGAGTATAATTCCGCTTATTTGTCTACGTAATATGGGTTTTAATTTTAATTAACGTACGTGGAATATTTTGAAATATCTTTTTTAACTGAGAAATTATAATTAATGTTTTTATTTTATGATTTTTTTGAAATAACGAGTTGAGTATAATTCTGCTTATTTGACTGTTTAATATCGATATATATTATTTGATGTATTTGTTATGTATTAAAATATTTCTTCTAATCGGTAAATTATATTTTCATATTTCTACTGCAATGTCTAAGTTTAAAGCGTTTTCTTCCTTGTAGATAATTGATGTGATATTTTTGTGTTGATTGTTCCGTTAAGTCGCAGCTTGTTGGCTGAGAATTTTATCTTTTAAACTCGTAGCTTACTAGTGAAACCAATCAAAGATTATGTTGAAGATGTAGGCGCTGCGGGAGTTTTCTCGCAGGCGCTTCAGCCCAGAGTGACTGCGGGGCTCACCTGATCCTGTCGGGAATGCCTCGCACTCTCTCTGGTTTTTTTATCAAAGTTCTCACATGCCGAGACACCTTCACCTATTTTAGGAGGTATATGTACTGGGGCATATGGCAAGAGTTGCCCGCTGATCCCATTGGATCCGTCGGCCAACTGCCTCCTGAAACTGGTGGAGACTTGGAGAAGGGAATGCTGCGACCCCACAGCAAACTCGTCTCCCGTCATTCGGAAGGGCGTGAGAATAGTATCCAATTCACGACCTACCTGATGCAGGTTTTCTAGGGTTTTCCCTGCATCTCTTTAGGTGAAACACCGGGTAGGATCCTTAAACCATAGCACGGGGGCCCTAGTTAACCCTTGGCTACCTTGCTCTACCTTCCGCATCCCCCCTTTTCAATTACCTTCCTATTGCCTGTTTCAGGATCACCCTCATGTAGCCTGTTAACCCCCACCCCCCTCAAAAAAAAATTCATTCCTCGAGAAGCGAGTTTCCATCGGAAGTTAATTGTAGTTTAGTATCTAAGCGTCTTGGTGTGTTAAGGAAGGATGTTATGTAGTTACCCTTACGTCTTGTTCCAGATACGTCCTACAAAGGAACATGGACTGCACACTCAGCAGCTCAGAGCCAAGGTAAGATGAAGGCACAAGCTTTAAAAGGAACACGCCTAATCAACTTCAACAAGTGAATATTGTTCGCGGAACCTGTTTAGTGGTTTCACTTCTTCTGTTCGTAAAGGCTAAATTGGTACCGATATTTTAGACCATGGGTCTAGGACGTTTCATTCAGATCCAACCCCAATGATTATTGGACAGTTAATTCAATATCATTTGGCTGGAAAGTTCCATGTGACGCGTTCCAGACTGTATGTCTTCTTCAATGGCTCTACAACCCGTTTAGGGCCTGGGCCTACCGGGTCGACTGCGGACTGTCAACTTGCATGACAGACTGTATGTGACATTTTCAAATTCACCGATTCAAAAAAAGTTTCCTGTCTATAAGTTAACAATAAATTAAAAAGACGGCCAATGAGTCAGTATATAATTTTATTGCCATTTAATTAATATGAATGCGACTTTTCGTCTCCCTTTCGAGACTTCATCAGGCATACTGCAAACATTATACAAGATTAAATATGCGTTCAATGTTACAGTTTTTTAATATATAAAAACAAGGTTATAAAAATTACTAATTTATGCTGACTTATATGACCGTCTTTTTATTTATTGAGTCTTATTAAATTTTAACTGTCGGTCTAACGAACGTTAATTATACACAAATACAGACTATTACTTTTTCACAAGATGACCTTGGGGAAAATTTATATTTCACTCAACGCTGTGGTAGAAGTTAGTCATCTAGGGGGGGAAAGCAAAAAATTACAAAAACAAACACTGATATACAAATCACGTTTCGTCCCTTATGTCGTGACCGCTTCTGGTTATACAGAAAAAATATCTTAAATTGTTATAAGTGAATTAAGGCTTCCCCGTTTTAGTTGATGCAGAAACGCGACGTTTCGACGACCTCGTGCTCTGTCGTCATCTTCAGCCTGAAACGTCGCGTTTTAATCGCACCTGCACCCGAGTGGGAACCCGAGAACGATTTCTGCATCTTAAGTTGTTAGTTTTAAAAATAAAACTCTTCTATCTTGTTAGATATAAATTTTTGACTAACACTATTTCAAAATTTCATCTAATTTAAGTCGCATAAAACAACCCTGATTGTTCTATAATTTTTCGACATTCCACAGAATATCGTTGGAACAAATTTCACGTCGAGGAATAAATTAATCTTAAAATAGATTAATTACCTGAGATAATTTTTAATCTGTATCACCAGGAGAAACTATGGACGAAACGTTAGGATTTGTTTCCAAGTAGAAGCAAAATTAATAAGTGAATAATTAAATTAATCTATTTGGTTTAGTAGCTATTGCATTTATTCCGTATTCAGTTTTCAATTTCTAATAACCTCCACCCCAAATTGAAAACTTACTTTAACCTTAAATATGTCCGGCTTGATCGCTGATGACGTCTTAATGAGTGACGTGACCAATATTTCCCAACTCTTTTTTTCACGGGGTAATTAAATCTCAGTTTAGAGCTACATTTTAGTGTTACAGATTTTAAGCATCTTGAGGTTAAAATTTTGTTTCACAAATGAATTCCGGTAATAATAATTCATTTACTTTTATTCTAACAGGATTTCTGGTGAATATATTACCTCCTCGATTTCTTTGGTAAACCACTATTACATCACCAAATACTATAAAAATGGCGTAAGGAAGTACCGTATTTCAGTAGAAATTGCAATCAAATAATTTTGTGAAGATACAAATTACTTTCTTAACAATATATATTGAAAAAGTAAACCTTTCATAACATCACCACAAACAAATGTACCAATTAAACCTCTTTGCCATTATATGAAATCAAACAGTACGCAGTCGCACCAGAGAATCCTCTCCCACTCCCACTCCCCCTCCCTCGAAATCAATTCATTCTACTGATTTGTTTTAAATCTCCAAAGTAAAAGGACGTTCCCCCAGCAACGATACTCCTCCTCTCCAGGGTTACAGACAGTGGTAAAAAAACAGACACAACGGCGCTACTTGGGTTTTTTCCCACGTCTCGTGAAATTTGACGACATCGGTTGGTAAAGAGTTTGGTGTTTCTCCGCAAATAGGTCGGGGGGTGGTAAAACGGCTCCTCCCAGAGAAGACAGACAATAATTTTTATTGGACAATATCGAGCCACGCCAGCGACGGGATACGAAATAAGGCAGCGGAGGAAAAATTATTATAAACCTCTGCAAAACAGAATTTTGGGACATTAATGGCGTGTAGGATGTTACGATTTGATGATTAACGACGAGGAGAGGGATAAATACGGAATTGTAGATTGTCCGCGCCGTGGACATCTAAATAAAGGAAGGAAGGCGTGATCCAGTCCGGATCTCCAAAGTGTATATTGGTTTAACGCGGAATTCCAGAGGGCTCAGCCACAAGTTCCAGACAAGCTGAGACGACACGATTAATACCAATTTCCTGATACTGCCAGATCTGAGTTATTCTGCTATATTAAAAGACCCTTAATGTATTTTAATTGGAAATTTTATTTGTATAATTATAGTAAATATATAAATACTGTTTCTCTTAAAACAATTGCCGGGTAATAACTTTAAAGTGAGCCAATTGTAGCATATATGTAAATTTGATGTTGTTGTTGTTGTGGTATTCAGTCCTTAGGCTGAGGCATCTTGAGCAACCCTCTTCATTTCCTCATAACTAGCAGATCCCACATCTCACTAATCTGCTTAGCGTATTCCATCCTTAGCCTCCCTCTTCTGTTCTTACCCCACACACTTTCCTCTGTTGCTAATTTTACAAGACCCTCGTATCTTAAAACGTGGCCTCTTAATCTAGCCCTTCGTTTGTTCTAAATCCTCCATATTCTTCCCCTATTCTGTTTATAACTTCATCGTTATTGATTTTATCCACCCATCTGATTTTCAACATTCTCCTATAACACCACATTTCAAAGGCTTTTCCGCAAGTCTTATCGCCCACGTTTCGCAGCCTTATAACGCCACACTACATACGGACATTTTTAGCAAAGATTTCTTATTTATCACACTTAAATAGAAAGTAAATGGTTTTGCTTTATAGATAAAAAATTGATAATAATTTTTATTATATAATAATAACTCCTTACCCTATTCGTTGCTACGTACTAAGCAATGATGTTTATTTTATTTTTTGTAGTCATATTACAAGGTTTGTTTACTCCATAAGTTTAGTTTTTTATTCACAGTTGGTATAAATTTAGCGTTCACATTTTAATACTTCCTCTTTTACGTGTCTGTTCTTGTGTCGCACCTTCTGAATGAAACGTTTGCTGATATTTCCATACAATTTGTGTTGTTTTTTTTTGGAAGTATTTGTACGTGACGGATGACGTCCGCCCCCGCCCCCTGGCATTTGCCAAAGTAGCGGCCAGTTTCCTCTCTGCTGCGAGCCCTATTGAGGAGCGTAATGAAACGTTAATAACTGCTGTGTACTTTATTTGTGATGGTAATTGATTCGTTTAGGTTTGTAAGCTAAAGAGCGGCGCCAGCTTGGCGGGGCGTGGTAACTGCGTTAGCGAGGGGTGCATGTGGGGCGGGGGCGGGAAATAGACTCGAAATTGGGCACACGGATAACTGAATTCGGAGCACGCCGATTGCAATGTTGCAGCTCCTCTAATGGCATCAAAAATAGATATGTCTGTGTAATTTTTTTATCGGCGATGGACGGTCACTCGCCGTCGAGTCAATTACAGGAGTATTTGTGATTCGCCTCCCCCTCTTTTTTTTTAAAAAAAAAGCTGGAATCACAAATATTTTGTCATAATGAAAGCGTTACTGAACATAGAGTCTCGACAACTCAGTGAAGAACTGAATTATTCTCGTGAAAAGACGACCCTGAACAGTTTGCTAAAATTATGGTTACGTTTCTTTCAGACGAAACACACATTTCGACGTAATCCGTCTCTATTTTTAATCCGCTCCATCGACACCCTGGTTCATATTTTATTCTCACAA
This sequence comes from Eucriotettix oculatus, assembly GCA_034510155.1. NCBI lineage: Eukaryota > Metazoa > Arthropoda > Insecta > Orthoptera > Tetrigidae > Eucriotettix > Eucriotettix oculatus. The sequence continues at coordinate 198,743,725 of CM067377.1, read as the reverse complement.
ACAGTCACACCAACATTCATTTCTCTTTCAATCACGATACTAATTTACCATGGTAAGGTCTCAAATGCTATAGTCACTCATCCCTCTTTTATAAAAAACAGTTTAGCTACGTTATGATGATAATTTTTCCATTATTTATATCAGTCACTTCATAAAACCCAAATATATTTCAATTTTTATTTCCACCCTTTTCGATTCCCTTCCTGTGCCATTAAAGAGGAGTTGCCTGTTTCAGCATCACCTTCATGTAGCCTGTTAACCCCCTCAAAAAAAAACTTTATTCTGAAGAAGCTTTCTGCAATTGCCATATTCATCTACCAAATAAATTTACAATCTTTGAAACATTACAATTTTTTATAAAATATATATGTACATAAATATGGAAATTTCTTTCGAAATACATGAAGGTATGTATAATATTTTTAAACATTGTATCATATAACCGTAATTTTAAACAAGGTTCCATATTTATGTACATATATATTTTATAAAAAAAAGATTGTAATGATTTAACTATTGTAATTTATTTTGTAGATGAATATGGCAATTGCCGAACGTTCCTTCAGAATAAAGTTTGGAAATCAAAATTGAAATATATTTGGTTTTTATGAAGTGACTGATATAAATAAGGGGAAAAATTATCATCATAGTAAATTAATTATCAGTCTTTAAACAAAAAAATTAATAAATTCCTTGAAGAGTTTCGCCACGTTTTTAATAATGTAACCTCCAAGTATCTCCATAATATGTACATTCATTTAATTTTTTCCGCAGAGTTTCCGGCTCTACGGCCGTCAACTGCAATATAGGGGAACACGGGGTAGAACGGGATACCCTACTTTTTTTTACTGAGTATTGCTGGAGGTTAGTAAATAGGGGTGGAACACGGTCACTGGTCAAGTAAGAAATCCCGGCAGCCAGCTTGACCATGTTCTAACATTTTAATGTAATATTGATAAATTAATAATAAGCTTTTATAATAAAAACCTTACGCTTTGCCGACGGCATTGTAGTATTAGGGGAATCAGAAGAAGACTTGGAAGCCGTAATGAATGGCATGAACGGAGTCCTAGTGAAAGAGTTCAATATGAGGATTAATAGAGGGACAACCAAGGTAATGGGGTGTACTTAGCGAAACACTGGAATAACAACTTTGGCATCTTCATATGTAAAAAAAAAGACAACAAACTGCAACACAATATAGAAATTGTGATATAACAGGTGAATTAACTGATTTTAAATGATTAATTATAAAATGGATGACGTAATTTCTATATTGTGTTGCTGTTTGATGTTTTTTTACAGATGAAGATGGCAAATTGTTGTAATATTTATTTTAGTTTTTTAATTGAAATAATCTTGAAGACGGAATTGGTTTTTGTGGATTATTGATTACTGAATAACCAATGGTAATTGTTAGTTTAAATTCATTAAAATTTCGAAACTTATCTTTTATGAAGGGTAGAATATGGGAAGGAACGTTTAAGGCGGACCCGAGTGGTTTAAGCGTTTCCAAGATGGCCGAGAAAACTTTGAAGATGACGCATCTCCGGTTCGCCCGTCCACGCCAAAGACGAATGAAAATTTTGGCCGAGTCGGTAATATAATTGCAGAGCTGAAACATCAACATTGGTTCCTCCATCAAGACGAGGCGCGGTGTCGATGTGCACGGCCTGTTACGACTGCAACTTCCCAGTGTTAGACAATCCGTTCTTATTCGGCTGGCCATGCGATTCTTCCACCCGGGTCAAATATGCTTTAAAAGGAACAAAATTTTCAGTTGTTGAAGCTGTTGAAGGAAAAAGTGGCACGCATCTTGAAGGAGTTCGCGCAGCACTGTTTCGATCAATGGAAAATTCACATTGTAGGGATAGAAGACGAATTTATATTGGAGGTGTTAATAATTTAAAAAATTTTGAATTCAAAAAATGCAGCAATAGTCTCTATTGTTGCTCTGATCAGACCTGCACCTACTGCATATTCTCTCCTCTTTCACCCTCACTAAAATCTTTAAATCATTCCAGTATTATTAATTATGATTATAAACGTATATGGGTGAACTTTCTTTATACCTCGCCTATTGTAACTTTTTTTAAAAAAAACTCACTAGGCGTTTCAATTGACTTGTCTTTTACACCCCAACTAACCCGTATTTTCTCGCTCATAAATCGTCGTCCACAGCAAGCGCGCAAGGCGTTCCCAAACGTTTGCAAGAGATCGTGAATCAAATGTTCCAACAGTGTTAACATGTTCCCGCGCTTTTCGCAAACACCGACGACCGCACGTTCATGTTTTTTTCCCCTTTGTTCCCAAAAACGTCGGTACTTGAAAACATTTCTCGGAATGTGCGGTGGATTATTATTGTATCTAAATGAAATTTATAATCTAGTATTGCGTAAGGGAGAAATGAAAATATATTTAGCAGGGGACAACAGAACACTCAAATAACTTCAACTATTACATTCGTCTAGTTTACAATGTTATGTATCATTTACTGTTGTTGCTGTATTTAGCCCTAAGACTGGTCTGATGCAACCCTCCATGCTAACCTATCTTGCGCAAGCCTTTTCATTACCTCATAACAAGCACAATCCACAACAGGATCTGCTTAGCGGATTCCATCCTTGGCCTCCCTCTTCTATTCTTTTCCACACACTTCCCTCTAATGCTAATTTTACAAGACCCTCGTGTCTAAAACGTGGCCTATTAATCTATCCCTTCTCTTAGTCAACGTCCTCAATTTTGTTCGCTTTTCCCCTATTCTGTTTAGTACTTTCTCGTTCGAGATTCTATCCACCCATCTGATTTTCAGCATTCAGAATAGCACCACATTTCAAAGGTTTCTATTATTTTACTTTCCCCAACTCCTATCGTTCACGTTTCGCACCCATATAACACCACGGTCCATACGAACGTTTTTAGCTAATTGCGGCAATATTCCATCCCACCTTTTATATACCGACAATCGCCAGTCCATCTCAATTATCTGTATCGCTCCCCTTTTCCGCCACAAAATTTTCACAAGAATCTGTCATTCCACCGCTAGATTAACTCCACTGCACACGACGTAAAAACTAAAACCCTTTCACCAACCAAAAATTCATAGTCATGCATGCAATCAAGTTATAATCACCAATACATATCTGTATTGTGAGCTTTTGATTTTCTGCTGTTACTAAACTTCTCCACTCCCCTTCGCCGAGGGGAAGGAAGAACAATTTTTGAGGCATGAAGGTCTTGTACAATTACATTAGAGGGAAATGAACAGAAGTGGGAGGTCAAGGAGTATAGGGAGGACGGGGGTGTGGTAGCTACATAAAGATGAAAAGGCTTGCGCAGGATAGGTTTATCATAGACGGTTGCATCAGACCAGTGCAAGGAATGAATATCTCGACAACAACAATTAATATATAATTGATAATTAAAACCTTCTATTGTAGCCTTTGTGTTTTAACTTTGTGTTATCGTTGTAGAATAAACTTCTTAATCGTTCTCTAAAGAGCCAATTTTGTTAATAATTATGTAATTTGAAAAGTAGACGCTCGGTAACATATTTTGATTTTATTAATTACCAGTTAGCCCCCACGACTTCGTTCGCGCCAAAATAGCTATTTTTATTTTTCCCGAAAAACGAAACAACGGGTACATAATTTAGATAAAATTGAATTAATTGAATATATAAAAAGTACGGTATCATCTATTTATGATGGCGTCTGGGGAAACCTTATAACTCGCAGTTGGTTTCGTTTCGGAGCCAATCCGCAACCTCCCTTTTCAATTCCCTTCCTATGCTATTAAAAGGGAGTTGCCTCTTTCAGGATCTTGCTCGTGTAGCTTGTTAACCCAAAAAAGAGAGCAATTTGCGTGGTAATTAAATGGAGTTATAAATGTTTGTATAAATATAATACTGAATCCTTCAAGATGTCGAAATGAATCATACACGAAGATTTAAGTTAAAACTCCTGTTTCAATCCCTGAAATTTTCATTGAAATCCGTTGAACCGTTTCGAAGTATAAAAAAATGAAGAGTTCAAAAAATTGCATTCATTTCGGAGATTTTAGCACACGTATAGCAAAGAAACCTTCACGTATATATAATATATATATATATTAATATCATTATCGAAATGAAATATTTACTTCATTTAAGTTAAATTTCCTTTCTTTTAAACCCTCAAATTTTCATTAAAAATAGTTGAGCCCCTTCGGAGCCTATTCGAGACAAACATACGGACAGACAGTCAGACGAATTTTTGTTAATAGGTTAATTAAGGATTATGTGACTGTTCAGACTGTTAAAGGGGTTTATTTTCTTTTATATTACTAAAATCACATAATACAACATTATATAACAAACTTTTCGTATTTAAAAATTAACAGTAAATAAAAAGTTGGCCAAAAAGTCAGCATTAAATATATCACAATTTATTTTCAAAAGCGACGTTTCATCTCCATTTTGAGATTTCTTCAGGCTTACTACAAACCTAAGTTTACAATAAATTAAATATAAGTTCTATGATACAATTTTTTAATTTATATATAAAAACATCGTAAAAAATTTACAAATTTAGGCATTTACTTCTTGACTCCATCTGCTGAAAAGGTTATAGCGCGGCATCAAATTCTTCACATGTAAATTAAATAGTATTTTTGGCTATTTTGGGATGCATATGTACTGGGGTCGAAGACCTCGGGCATAGGGCAAGAGTTGTCCGCTGATCCCATTGGAATCAGTCGGCCAACTGCCTCGTAAAACTTGTGGAGACACGGAGAAGGGAATGCTGCGACCCCACAACAAACTCGTCTCCCGTCATTCGGAAGGGCGTGAGAATAGTACCCAATGCCCGACCTACCTGATGCAGGTTTTCTAGGGTTTCCCTGCATCTCTTTAGGGTGAAACTCCGCGTAGGATCCTTAAACCATAGCCCGGGGGCCATAGTCAACCCTTGTCTACCTTGCTCTACCTTCCGCATCCCCCCTTTTCAATTCCCTTCCTATGCTATTAGAGTGGAGTTGCTTGTTTCAGGATCACCCTCATGTAGCCTGTTAACCCAGAAAAAATCAGGATTCAAAAATAGCTTTGGTCAATAATTTTAGTAATGAAAGTGCCACTGTGTGAAGTTTAGAGGACATTGGTGAAATTTGAAGAATATGTACTTAACGGCTATTTTAAAGAGAGTTTATTATTATTAATATTCGAAATATATATATATATTATTAAAGGGGAGTTGCCTGTTTCAGGATTTTTTTTTTGGAAAACGGGCTACATGAGGGTGATCCTGAAACAGGCAACTCCCCTTTAATAGCATAGGAAGGGAATTGAAAAAGGGGGATGCGGAAGGTAGAGCAAGGTAGCCAAGGGTTAACTAGGGCCCCCGGGCTATGGTTTAAGGATCCTACCCGGTGTTTCACCTAAAGAGATGCAGGGAAAACCCTAGAAAACCTGCATCAGGTAGGTCGGGCATTGCTGGGTACTATTCTCACGCCCTTCCGAATGACTGGAGATGAGTTTGCTGTGGGGTCGCAGCATTCCCTTCTCCGTGTCTCCAGGAGGCAGTTGGCCGACTGATCCAATGGGATCAGCGGACAACTCTTGCCTTATGCCCAAGGTCTTTGACCCCAGTACATATACTACTTTAAAATGAAGGTGTCTCGGCATATGAGAACTTTGATAAAAAATACCCAGAGAGAGTGCAAGAGGCATCCCCGACATGATCAGGTGAGCCCCGCAGTCACTCTGGGCTGAAGCGCCTGCGAGAAAACTCCCGCAGCTGTGTTTCAGGATCATCTTCATGTAGTCTGTTATCCCAAAAATAATAATAAACGGCTGAGGGAGTCAATGAGTAAATTTGTATGTTTTTAAAAAAGTTTTTATATATAAATTAAAAAATTGTAATATAGAACTTATATTTGGTTTATTGTAATCTTAGGTTTGTAGTAAGCCTGAAAATGGAGGTGAAACGTCTCTTTTGTAATTAAATATTGATATATTTAATGGTGACTTTTTTGCCTCGTGTGTTTATTTATTGTTAAAAGAACGTTATATAGAAATCCCAGAAAACAGCACGTTGTTTAACGTAAGTGATTAGTAATTGGTGCGCTGATGAAGGTTGCTTACTGTTATTTCCGTGGTTGTTGACTTGAGAGGTAGGAAGGCGACGCGTGAAGGTGAGCTCGTTAACGCAGCGCCGACGTCACCGAGGCGGGATTAGTTCAGGATGCGCAAGAAAATTGCGTTGGCCGCGCCTGGAGCAGCACAGCCGGCAGAAAACGAGCTTCGCTGAGACAAATTGACTGATGTGGACCGCATTTCCGAGATTGCGCGCAGTTGCAAGGGCTTTGTAACGACAGGAAATTTGCCCCGGCGGTTGCTGCCGGGGACTTCCCCGCCCTCCTCCAAGGCAATCTATTCCTGCGAGGGACGGCAGCCAGCCAGTCCAATCAAGGCCTCATTACAAACTGCAGGTGAGCAAAAACTGCAACTCCCAACTTGTGGCCAGGGATTGTTCCGGTTTCACACGTCACCTGACCTCGTTCTTTCCCCCCTCCTGATCAACAAAAAAAAATATTCCTCACGGATATACCATTGATTTTAGCCTGCAGTCAACATTGATTTTTTCAAAGACGCTGGCCCAGGGATCGATGACCCGCTGTACAAATACGTATTTGTAATTATTTTACATTAATTATAATGTTGTGCAATAGGCGAATGCTGACAATCCTATTAATCTCTCCCTTCTCTTAGTCAACGACCTAAACATTGTTCACTTTTCCCCTATCCACCCATCTCATTCTCCTGCAGCACTACATTTGAAAGTATTCTATTCTTTTCCTTTCTCCAACTCCTATCGTCCACGTTTCGCACCCATATACACTTAACATATTCAGCTAAAGGTACACGGTTTGGATTAAAGTGCAATGACTTCCCTCGGAACCCTTGTTTAATTACTGTGCTTTTAACTCAATATCTTAAGTGTATATGGCGTAATACAGGAACGAAACGTGGTAGATAGGAGTTGAAGAAAGGAATGGAATTGAAGCTTTTGAAATGTGGTGCTATAGGAGAATAAGATGGGTGGATAGAATCACAAACGAGGACGTTCTCAATAGAATACGGGAAAAAAGCGAAGAATATGGAGGACGTTGACTAAGAGAAGGGATAGATTAATAGGCCACGGTTTAAGACACGAGGGTTTTGTAAAATTAGCACTAGAGGGAAGTGTGTGGGGTAAGAAGAGAACAGGGAGGCCAAAGATGGTATGCGCTAAGCAGATTAGGGAGGATGTGAGTTCTGCTAGTTATAAGGAAAAGAAAAGGCTTGCGCAGTATAGGTTACCATGGACCAGTCTTAGGACTGAGAACCACATAATCAAATCGTCATGCAATACTTAATTAAGTTTAGTATTATATATACACTAATATTATGGCACTACATTAATGTCTAGATGATATATTTGTATATACTGGTATCACTTATTCAGCTAACTATGTTGCGCAAGCCTTTTCCATTTCCTCATAAGCACCACATCATTATTCCTCCCTAATCTACTTAGCGTATTCCATCCTTCGCCTCCTCCCTCTTCTGTTCTTACCCAACACATTTCCTTCTACTGCTAACTTTACAAGACCCTCACGTCTTAAAACGTGGCCTATTAATCTATCCCTTCTCTTAGTCAACGTCCTCTATATTGGGTTCTCTATTCACTATTCTCCTTAGAACTTCCTCATTAGTGATTCTATCGGCCCACCTGATTCTCCTATAGCACCACATTTCGAAAGTTTCTATTCTTTTCCTTTCTGCACCTCGTATCGTCCACGTTTCGCACCCACATAACGCTACACTTCATACGAAAATTGCCTAATATTCTTACTTATAGTACCGGTAAGTAAATTCCTCTTTTTTACTAAAGCTTTCCTTGCCTGTGAAATCCTACTTTAGTTATTACGTTGCCCAAGTTGCAAAATCCCGTAACCTCCTTCAAAATATCCCACGTTTTAAGACACGAGGATCTTTTTAAATAGCATTAGAGGATATTGTGTATAGGGTAAAAACAGAAGAGGGAGGACAAGGATGGAATGCGCTTTGTAGATTAGGGAGGATGTGCTAGTTATGCGTAAATGAAAACACTTGCGCAAGGCATTTTAGCGTGGAGGTTTGCATCAGTCAACTCTAAGACATGTATGTTATAAAACAAAATTGATAGAAAAATATAATTAATTGAAACAGTACAAAGCAAATTTTTAATTACTTGATAAATTGACATACGAGGATGTATGAAGCAAAATAAAATATAAAGACAGCAATTATTAATATTAACACTCACGAACAAATAAATTAATTATTACAACGAATACTGAAAATAATCCTGTTGTAATTAAGTGCTAATGTATTACTGTATTCATTTCCCGCACTGTTTGATCTTCGACGAACTGTTGGATGAATTACGAGTAAAACGACTGACGTGGAAACGATTTCTTGTTTGCGGCGACAAGAATCGGATATCACAAAAATAAAACTTTTTTGATGCTCCACAAAGTGACGCGCAAATTGTGATTGAAAAGTGTCTGCCATTGTAGATTTTTAGATGGCAGTGAGAAAGGGGGAATATTTCCCACGTCAGTGAAATTGCTCGTATATGGCCGCCAGGTACTTCCCAGATCCGTCGTATAAATATTTCTGAGCCTCCGCCGACGGTCACCATTGACTTTCAATTGGACAGTTGCTGGCTGCTATAAAAGATTTTTTACTGCACCGCCATAAAATGACGGGAACGACCAGGTAGGAAACAAAAGGTAAAAAGAGAGAGACAGAGAGAAATATGCTGCATCGTAATAAAAATACTCAAGCGAAGTCCTTTTCTGCAGTACAGGAGATTGTTAGTCCTGGAAGCTTTCATTTCAATTTGCAACCGTAATTCGCTTCTTCGCTATCATTAAATGAGCTATAAATTAAACATAGAGTTAATGAACAAAATTAATACTGAATTTCTAGATAGCGAATTATGCATTATTCTCCACGTTCAATTTTCTGGGCTACCAATATAGTTTTCATTACGCCATACTATAATGGGAACTGTGCTAAAAGTTCATTTTTAATTTAAATAAGGATAATTTTTTAAATTAATGCTAAAACTAATATATTAAACACGGATTTAGTATCCCTTAATATGCTACTATTATCTCAGCAAGAGACTCAATCTAATACAGGGTCATGAAAATGGAGATTCTTGCGCAGCCGAAAGATAGTCTTTACGCGTTTTTATGCATTAATTGGCAGTGACACACCTTGTTTCCGTGTTTGTGAGGCAGCTGCTTCCTTCGTTGGCTCTCACTCGATTTCCTGGGGCTGGTTCCCGGAATTCTTCTTCCACGAATTCTGGTTCAACGATGACGTTGACGGACGTTATTGCCGCTTGATTGACGCCAATATGAAATTTCTCGACCAGAGTACCAGCCACTGGTTAAATATAATGGAAATCGCCATCTTAATTCATTACAATAGTTGCCTTTTCACGGGAGAGATGATTAAATTTTCAAATCCTTTGATTTATAATCATGTATTTTTCGTATATATATTCAAAAAAGTCTCAGTATTCACTAAAATTAGTTCTTTTTTCCTTAAACTCCACATCCATGCAGGAAATTTGGTTCAACGGTGAGAGGAAGGACATTCAGAATCCTTAAAAAGCAATTACCAGCCCTTCCTCCTCAATTCACCTAAAGAGAGAATTCTAGCAAAATCTCTATTACAGCCATTCCCTTAGATTTAACAAATGTTCTATTCTTTTATGGAAAGGCAAAAAGTTACAAGAGCTTCAGGAAACCCATGTCGACGTATGTGATTTCTGCCACAGTAAACTTGAAAATTCGTAGAGTAGTATCAGGATTCAAAGAAAAGACTGTGAGAGTTTACTGCGGGGCTCACATTACTATGTCGGGAATGCCTCGTACTCTGTTTTTTTTTATCAAAGTTTTCACATGCAAAGACACCTTCACGTATTTTGGGAGGTCGAAGACTTTGGGCATATGGCAAGAGTTGTCCGCTAATCCCATTGGATCAGTCCGCCAGCTGTCTCCTAAAACTAGTCCAGACACGGAGAAGGGAATGCTGCGACTCCACAACAAACTCGTCACCCATAATTCGGAAGGATGTGAGAATAGTGCTCAATACCCGACCTACCTGATGCAGGTTTTCTAGGGTTTTCCCTGCATCTCTTTAGGTGAAACACCGGGTAGGGTCCTTAAACTATATTCCGGGGGCCATAGTTAACCCTTGGCTACCTTGCTCTACCTTCCACACACCCCCTTTTCAATTCCCTTTCTATGCTATTAAATGGAAGCTGCCTTTTTCAGGATCACCCTCATGTAGCCTGTTAACCAAAAAAAAATCCTTCCGCATGCACCCTTTTCAATTCCCTTCCTATGGTGAATTTCAGAATCAGGATTCAAAATAAACTTCGGTCAATAATTTTAGTAATGAAAGTGCCACTGTGTGAAGTATAGAGGACATTGGTGAAATATAAAGAATATATATGTAAAGGCCATTTTAAAGAGAGTTAGTTATTATTATTATTATTCGAAATATACATATTATCAATCAACAATGTTTCCGTACATTTTTTTGTACTCACCCTTTTTTAAATTATTATCTATACAAATAAAAAAAGAATTTGATAATTTTCACAACGTGTCTTAGGAATCATTGTTGATTGATAAAATAATGTATTTTGGAATAATGTTAAAGTTTGTCAAAGCGGCCGTTAATAGTAAATTATGAATAAAATTGCAGTCGTGAAATTGAAACTTTAATTTTTTTTAAATTTATTTTTACACATCTACAATATATAATGTTATTAGATTATGAAGTAAAATTAAATAAATGACGTTCATCCTTCGCTACATTATTAACTAACAATTCACTATTTCCCAACTTTGCCGGTCTAACGTTGTTCTACGATTCCTCTCCAAGTTTATTTTTTGTTTAAGCGACATCTTAGTTGACATTTATTCTGTGACTTTATTTTTTGCTAAAATGGATACTTATGATCCAATGTAATATTTCTTTTTTGTATCACGAGCCATAGCGTCTTAATAAACGCATTATAACTTCCTTTTAGAAATAAATATTTTGAATAAAATACAAATAATGACCAGAGGGCAGAAAGAGATTAATTTTGAATTTTCAAAGCGTTTCGTCCCCGACTATGAAGAACCCCTTCAGTTTGTTACGTAAAATCTTATTAAAGATTTCGTGTTTCTACCGCAACATCCGGGATCGCAAAAAATATTAAGTCAGTTTAATTTAGTTATTATTTTTATTTGGCGTTATATGGGTGGGAAACGTGGACCATACGAGGTGAAGAAAGGAAACGAATAGAAGCTTTCAAAATGTGGAGCTGTAGAACAATGAGATGGGTGGAATAACAAAGGCTGTTAGATTAGGAAGGGATATTTGCAAGGAAGTTAAGGAATTCTACTACTTGGGCACCATAATAGCTAGAGTAGTATAGCACTGACAAGGAAGAGAAATTTACTTACGGCTAATTTAAGTATGAATATTAGGAAATCAATATTAAAATGGTTGATATGGCGTGTGGCGTTTTATATGGGTGGGATACGAGTTTACGAGCTGCAGAAAGCAAAAGAATGGAAAATTTCGAGGAGAATGAAATAGGATAACTAACCGGGAAGTTCCGAACAGAATAAGGGAACAATATGGAGGACGTTGAGCAAGAGAAGGGATAGATTAATAGGTCACGTTTTGAGATATGAGGGTCTTGTAAAATTAGCAATGGATGGAAGTGAACAGAAGAGGTAGGCCAACGATGCAATCCGCTGAGAAGATTATGGCGGATGTAGGGCGTGGTATTGATGTAGATATGAAAAGGCTTGCGAAGGATACGTTAGCATGGACAGTTGCATAGGACCAGTGTAAGGACTCAGTGTCACCACCACAACAATAATAGGTTTATTTGTAAATAAATATTTTATTGTGCGTCCGCCTGCATTACGAGTGTGAATCACCTTACGGTTAAAAGCAATTTAGATTTTTCCATTGTGTGACCTTTCCTGGATAATTGTGACTAACCCTGCAGAAACAGTTTAACTCCGGTCGTGACACGTTATGAAATTTTCGGGAAATAACGAAGCGTAAATGAAGTTATCAAGAAAGGGTGGAAGATATTAAGTATTGAAAAAAGCCTGTAACCTAATACTGGGGACGTCCCTTAATAGAGGCGTTTCCCCTATTGATGAGTGCAGCTGTCATAAGCAGCTTCCCACATCCCCTAATCCCAAGCCCCTCGTCCTCGTCCTCCTCCCCATACGCAAATATAGCGCGTAGATTCCAGGCTCCGTAACATACGCTTCCGTCGGCAAGTGAACTTCCCTCTGCGAATACTTCGTGGCTCATAATTGACAGAAAAATTTCCATATAGCTCCGAAATTTGGAAATGAAGTATTGTCTGTCCACGAGTGTCAATGAATTACCGTGTTTCTTGCTTTCATGTGTGATTATATTTAACTATTAACGTCCCTGGTATGAAGGGAATTCTGCAAGTACAAAAGTGAGCTTTGGGAGTTTTTCCCCCAAAGTGACTGCGGGGCTCACCTGATCATGTCGGGAATGCCTCGTACTCTCTCTGGGTATTTTTTATCAAAGTTCTCACATGCCGAGACACCTTCACCTATTTTGTGAGGTGTATGTACCTTGGGCATATGGCAAGAGTTGTCCGTTGATCCCATTGGATCAGTCGCCAAGTGCCTCCTTAAACTTGTGGAGACACGGAGAAGGGAATGCTGCGACCCCACAGCAGACTCGTCTCCCGTCATTCGGAAGGGCGTGAGAATAGTACCCAATGCCCGACCTAACTGATGCAGGTTTTCTAGGGTTTTCCCTGCATCTCTTTAGGTGAAACACCGGGTAGGATCCTTAAACCTAGCCCAGGGACCCTAGTTAACCTTTGGCTACCTTGCTCTACCTTCCGCATCCCCCTTTTCAATTCCCTTCCTATGCTATTAAAGGAGAGTTGCCTGTTTCAGGATCACCCTCATGTAGCCTGTCAACCCCCCAAAGAAATAGTATTAGTATTATACCAAAAATACTAAATTAAAAATTTAATCTTGATAATAAATACTAATTTAAATCTTCTTGGGTTTCTAGTGTTGTGTTGTTGTATTCAGCCCCGAGACTGTTCTCCTGCAACCCTCCATAGCAACCTGTTCAAGTCTTTACAATTTTACTTAGCGGATTCCATCCTTCGCTTTCCTCTTGTTTTTACCCCACACACTTCCCTCTAAAGCTAATTGTGCTAGACAATGATGTCACAAAACGTGGCCTATTAATTTATCTCTTCACTTGGTAATAGTCTTCCGTATCCGTTTTCTCTTCCCTACTTTTCTTAGAGATTCCTGGTTAGTTACTCTATCCACCCGTCTCATTCTCCTACAGCACCACATTTGAAAGGCTTCTATTCTTTTCTTCTTGCAACTCCTACCGTCCACGTTTGGCAGCAATGTAACGCAACGCTCCATACAAGCATTCTTAGTAATGATAAATTTAAAAATAAACTGAAAAAGAGGCTGATTTAACTCATTTATTATTTATCATTTTCAAACTTTCCGTCACAATTTTTTCTCACTGTTTGTTCTCTGTACGTATTAATCATTTTTAACTTACGTATTTTGATGTTTGAATTTATTTTCGCATTTTCAAATTGTCTATTTTACGTAAGGATTAATAATTTTTCCTTTATCTTGTTACCCATTTAATTTATGCTCCCATTAGTTATTTCTGTGTTCTGTCTCTCTCTCTCTCTCTCTCTCTCTCTCTCTATATATATATATATATATATATATATATAAATTTATAATGTGTTATTTAGAATTTTCGATTACATCTATTTTACGCGTTGTTCTTCCTTGTGCATCCTTGAGACATATTTTTATGACTCTCATATTTTGATAACTTTTTTCATTGTTCTGTCGTCTTATCTAGGCATGCAATGGTCCTTTTTCCTGAGTCGAGGACTAATTAAATGCACGACATATCAAGTCGCCATCTAATTTTTTTATTGTAATGTAACTACTGTTGGGGTATTCGGTCCTAAAACTCGTCTGATGTAATCCTCCATGCTGACCTATCTTGCGGAAGACTTTTCATTTCTTTATATCTAGCACAACCCACATCCTCCCTGAACTGCTTAGCATATTCCATCCTTGGCCTCCCTCTTCTGTTCTCACCCCACACACTTCCCTCTAATGTTAATTTTACAAGACCCTCGTGTCTTAAAACGTGGCCTATAAAACTATCCCTTCTCTTGGTCAACGTCCTCCATATTGTTCTCTTTTCCCCTATTCTGTTTAGAACTTCCATGTTAGTTACCCTATCCACCCATCTGATTTTCAGCATTCGCCTATATCACCATATAACGCCACGCTCCATACGAACATTTTTCTCAATGATTTCCTAAGTAAATTCCTCTTTTTCTCGAAAGCCTTCCTTGTCTGTGCTATCCTACTCTTTATGTCTACTATACTTCTACCATCCCTAGTTATTATGCTTCCCAAGTAGCAGAATTCCTTAACTTTTGTCAAAATATCCCTTCCCAATCTAACAGCCTTTGTTATTCAACTGTTGCCAAAACTACACTCCATTACATTGGTTTCACCTCTATTAAACCTCATACTGAACTTTTTTGCAGGACCAAGTCTTCTTTTGACTCCCCTAATAGTACATATCGTCGGAAAAGCGTAAGGTTTTCATTTCATCTCCTTGTAGTATGATTTCTTTCCCATATTCCGTTTTAAGTATGTAACTGTTAGAGTCTTTAATTTAGACTGCAAGCAGGAACCATCTTACATACAATATTATATTCATGAGTTTCAGATTTTCAGGGTTGTACAATTAGTTTCGGAGGTCGACGTTTAATGACAATGGTGGATTTAATTGAGAGATAATATTGTCCGACTGTGTCCATTGTCTGATTTACGTCTTCTCCCCGAATCAGACAATGGGACTCGCCCGAACAATATTATCTCCGAATTATTTGTATGGAAGCGTCTAATGTAGAGTCCTACATGTCGTGTCACGCACAAACTTCCCCTACAAGGAAATTTGTTTAAACGGACAACACGTATTTAATGATTTTTCGGAAAAATAAAACAACAGAATATTCCAGTATGAACACGGTTTATTAACATTTTACAAAACAGAAATTTTCGACTTCATTCAGTCCCAATAATCGTGAATCGGCATTTTCATTCAATATTTAAAAGTGTTTTACTTTTAATGCCAAAAAAACGTTCAACAGCTGATAGATTATGAGAGTCATTTGCATTGCACACTATTAGACAAAATGTCTTAATCAAAACTTGAGATAAATACTTAGTAGTATTCCATGGTAGTAAAAATCTGTTTTCTTTAGGTTTTAATATATATATACAAAAGTAGTCTTCCACCTGAAGAGGTTACAAAAAATTTTTTTATTAGTCGAAATAAATACCCTGTGTTATTCTTTTAGAAATCATTAACTAAATATTTCGTTCTATGTTAAAAAAGAGGAAACATTCGTCAAGTTATTAACTTTTATTACATTGTACCTGCACAGGAAAAATGTATCGAGAAAGATGTCTTATACATAACATCTACAGAAAGCAGTCAGCAGTAATTAAATTGAAGATCAAGGATACGAAGCAGAAGTCAAGAAATTAGTAAGACAAGGATGCAGTCAGTCTCCCATGCTCTTTATCTTATGCATATATAACAGGCGTTAAAGAAAGTTAGAACGGAATATGGAAAAGGAATCACATTGCAAGGAGAAGAAATAAAAACTCTACGGTTCGCCAATGATATCATAGTATTAGGGAAGACAGAAGAAGACTTATAAACCGTAATAAACGATATGAACGTCGTCCTGAAGAAAGAGTTCAATGTGAGGGAAAACCAAGGTGATGGAGTGTAGTGTGGGAAACAGTGGAATAACAAAGGCTATTAGATTAGGAAGGGATATTTTGAATGGGGTTAAGGAACTCTGCTACTTGGGCAGCAGAATAATTAGAGTAGGATAGCTCAGGCAAGTTACCCATAAGTTATGGGTAATATAAGTGTGAACATTAGGAAACAATTGCTAAAATTGTTCGTATGGAGTGTGTCGTTACAAGGGTTGCGAAACGTGGCCTGTAGGAGTTGCAGACAGGAACAGAGTAGAAGCTTTCGAAATGTTGTGCTATAGAAAAATTAGATGGATGGATGGATAGAGTAACTAACAAGGAAGAAACGGAGAAGAGGGAACAATATGGAGGAAGTTAACCATGAGAAGGGATAGATTAATAGGCCACGTTTTGAGACATGAGGGTCTTGTAAAATTAACATTAGAGGGAAGTAAACAGAAGGGGGAGGTTAAGTTTGGAATACACTAAGCGCATTAGGGAGGATGTTGAAAGGTGTAGTTATGCACAGAATAGTTTAGCATGGAGGATTGCATCAGACGGGTCGAAGGAGTCAATACCACAACAAGAAGAATTATTTAAATAACAATGTTTCGTCTTACTTTTGAGATTTCATGAGGCATAAAATTTAACAATTTATGACTCCCTCTGCCGAAATTATTATTAAATGCATGACATGATAGTAATTTCCTACCATGTAAATAGTCATATATAGGGAGTCAAAAAGTGAAAATCATGTACTTTATTTTTTGTCTGTTCAAGTCTTAAACGGGAGACGAAACGTCGAATTTGGATTAATTCATTAGTAATAAAATGAATTGCTGTCTTATTGACCTTTTTAATTGATTTAAACTTAAAATCAGAAAATTATGTTAGAAAACTGAATCTCACTCCAACTGCTAAAGTTCAAGAATTATTGAAAAAATTATTACAGCTATGATGTTAATCACATAAGCACATTTTGCCAATGAAGGTTGATTGTCTAGGCCACAGATTTATCTATAAATTTTTATGAACTCTGAAATTACGGAAGTTGTCACGAAATTCTCATTCGTCCCCAATAAACAAAACAGAGTAAGTGTTCCACAGGGTTCCATTTTCGACCCATACTTCTTCTCATAACATCAAATTTACAGATTTAACCTTTCGTGGCGTTTAATAAATTTGTTTGAAAGACAAGAATCAAAAAAATGTCAACCGGATAGCTCAGGGAAGGAAGTCTTTAGTGCAAATCAGGAATTTACGTACGGGTAATATAAGTGTGAAAATGAGGAAATCAGTCCTAAAAATTTTTGTTTGGAGCGTGGCGATATATGGGTGCGAAACGTGGACGATACATGTTCGTGAAAGGAAAAGAATAAAAGCGTATGCTGTATTAATTTGTATCTGTTTTGGCCTCATTTAAAGATTTTTTTAAATTTACATACGTTTAACACATGTACCGACTCAAAATATTTTATTTTCTGGTTATAAGTAGCTCTCAACAGTCAGCATATAATTAGAATTAAAAATCAAGAAAAGAGGGGAGTAAGACAAGGCTGCAGTCTGTCGCCCATGCTCTTTAATATACATACAGAACAGGCGATGAAGAACGTTAAAACGAAATAAAGAAAAGGAATAAAAACTCTGTGGTTAGCCGATAATATTGTAGTATTAGGGGAGTCAGAAGAAGACTTGGAAACCATAATAAATGGCATGAACGTGGTCCTGGAGAAAGAGTTCAATATAAGGATTAATAGAGAGAAAACCAAGGTGATGAAGTGTAGTACGCGAAGCAGTGGAATGACAAAGGCTATTGTTAGATTGGGTAGTAATATTTTGAAGGAAATTAAGGAATTCTGCTACTAGAGTAGGATAGGACAGACAAGAGAGGAATTTACTTACGGGTAATATAAGTTTGAATATTAAGAAATCGTTTCTAAAAATATTGGTATGGAGCGTGGAGTAATAAGGGGAGAAACGTGGACGGCAGGAGATGCGGAAAGGAAAAGAATAGAATACTCTTAAATGCCGTGCTATAGGAGAATACTGAAAATTAGATGGGAGGATAGAGTAACTAACAAGGAAGTTCTAAACAAAATAAGGAAAAAGGGAACAATATGGAGGACGTTGACTTGCTCAGGCAAGGGAGTCTTTAGCGAAAAACAGGAATTTACGTACGGGTAATATAAGTGTGAATATAAGGAAATCATTCCTAAAAATGTTTGTATGGAGCGTGGCGATATATGGGTGCGAAACGTGGACGATTCGTGTTCCTGAAAGGAAAAGAATAAAAGCGTATGCAACGTGGTGCTATAGGAGAATGAGATGGGTGGATAGAAACACAAACGAGGAAGTTCTAAACATAATAGGGGAAAAGCGAACAATATGGAGGACGTTGACTAAGAGAAGGGATAGATTAATAGGCCACGTTTTAAGACACGAGGGTCTTGAAAAATTAGCATTAGTGGGACGTGTGTGGGGTAGGAACAGAAGAGGGAGGCCAAGGATGGAATACGTCAAGCAGATTAGTGAGGATGTGAGTTCTGCTAGGTATAAGGAAAAGAAAAGGCTTGCGCAGTATAGGTTAGCATGGACCAGTCTTAGGACTGAGAACCACATCAATGTCAACATCTTAATTTTGTATATATATATCACTTATTAGCCTAGAAGTAGGAGGAAAATGATGGAATAAACTGAGCAGATGTAAGATGTGGTAGTTATGCTAAAATGAAAAGGCTTGTCCTAGTTAGGTTAGCATGGAGGGTTGCATGAGACCAGTCTTAGGAATGAAAACCACAACATAAATGACAAGTTTTGAAATGAGGAAAGAAGAAGAGCGATTGTCTTCTTCCCTTAAGGGCGATGTTTCTGGTGAAAGTAGCGTTAGTCAGCAAAGTTAAGTGGAAGAATAACGATTCTGTTGGAGGCAAACAAGCTTTTCCGGTTGATCGGGAGCCGGCCCGTTGCCATCCAGTGATTGGTCATTGTTGCGAGTGTGGGAGGTGTGGGGAGCCGGGCTGATTACAAAGTGAGTTTCCCCGGGCCTCCGTCGGACATACGTGATTATAACGCATCGGCTGACGAGAATGTCGACAAGAGCAAGCGAGATCAAACGAAGACTCAAATCGCGTTACCGCGGCCTTGTCTTCTACCCCTCGGCTGGATGACAAGGTCCCCCTTCCCTCCCCCCTTCCCTCCCCTCCTCCCCCGCAAACGGCTTCATTTAAGGAACCAGCAGCGACTCAACTAGCTTGCCAATCCTGCGACATGTCAACAAAGACTGGCTTCCTCCTCAACTCAAGGTGCGATCAATTCAAATATCTAACATCTCTTGCTCCATACAGAACGCAGACATACATGCCTTATTTATTGCCCATATCTATCACAGAAGCTTTCTTAATTACAAAAAAAAATAACCAAACATGTAAAACTACTGTAGGGTGTCTCAGTTCCAGTCTCGGTTAGTCCAACCATTTTCCACTCTGTCATGTATTATCGGATTTTTTTTTGAGATTTTAAACTTATTAACCGCAGTATAATTACTTGTGTAATCCAATCTCCGGACGTCGCCGGTAAGAAACAGTGCAATTGGAATCCTCGAAGCAACGTCCACAAGAAAAATTTCACGGTTAAATTACGATGCTAAATCGATAATTAGAATTGAAGAGTAATGGAAGAAGAAAAAAAAGCAGAAATAAAGAAAGGAGTGAGACAAGGATGCAGTCTGTTGCCCATGCTGTTTAACTTAATAATAGAACAAACGATAAAGAAAGTTAAAACGGAATACGGAAAAAAGTAATAAAAACCCTGTATCTGTTTTTGGCCTCATTTAAAGATTTATTTAAACTTACATACCTTAAATACATGTACCGACTCAAAATATTTTATTTTCCGGTTATAAGTAGCTCTCAACAGTCAGCATATAATTAGAATAAAAAATCAAGAAAAGAGGGCAGAAATCAAGAAATGAGTAAGACAGGGATGCAGTCTGTTGCCCATGTCCATAAATATATATACAGAACAGGCGATGAAGAACGTTAAAACGAAATAAAGAAAAGGAATAAAACCCCTGCGGTTAGCCGATGATATTGTAGTATTAGGGGAGTCAGAAGAAGACTTGCAAGCCGTAATAAATGCCATGAACGTAGTCCTGGAGAACGAGTTCAGTATGAGGATGAATAGAGGGAAAACCAAGATGATGGAGTGTAGTTTGGGAAACAGTGGAATAACAAAGGATGTTTGATTAGGAAGGGATATTTTGAAGGAAATTAAGGAATTTTGTAACTTGGGAAGCGTAATAAGTAGGGATGGTAGGAGAATAGTAGACATAAAGAGTAGGATAGCGCAGGCAAGGAAGACTTCTGCGAAAAAGAGGAATTTACTTACGGGTAATATAAGTGTGGATGTTATGTGGTAATTATGCTGAAATGAAAAGGCTTGCGCCCGATACGTTAGCGTGGAGGCTTGTATCAGACCAGTCTTACGACTGAATACCACAACAACAAGTTAATTTTAATTTATCAAATTTATTTTTATTTGCAGAAGTTCTTGCATAATAGAAATGTGAGTTTTTTGAAATTTGATAATTTTTTTCTGCAGTTCCTTTTTACTACTGTTAATTTTTAGGATTTTTACTTCAGTTCTTCTTTAATTTTTTGGCAATAAAGCAAGTTACAGTTTCAACGTTGTAAAAAAATTTATTTATTACACGTCGTATATTAATTTATTTTTTTTGCAGTAGTAAGTTTTCATTAAGTTGCTTACTCAGGAGATCTGACGGAACCTTTGTTTGTAAAAGTTTCGTGGCTTGCAGTGAGATTTTCTTTTCTCGTACGTACTATGGGAAATGAGAACAAAGCCTCAAACAATGACGGGAAGAAATTTTTATACGTTAAAATGCGACGTAGAATATTGAGAGAGTCTGAGCCAAGATTGCGTCGCGAGGAAATAAAGGGCTGGCTGGCTTTACGAGACTGTTTGTTCGCTGGGAAGACGCCAACAGCGCCCCTGGCGTCACTCCCGCAGATCCCAATGTGTTTGTTTGTTTGTTTGTTTGCCGAGCTCTGAATTAGCTCTGGTCCTTGCTTATGTGTAAACTTCTCGTCGTCATTGCGACTTCTTGAAAGAAAATGCTCTGTTTACAAGGGCGGAGAAAAGGAGTCGTCACTTCACGGTTGGGTCTTGGTGCGACATCTAGGGGGTTGTTTCTCGTCCCTCGTCAAGGATGATCTCTAGTACACAGATTTTAAATTTCTTATGACTGATTTTTATTTTACCATCATTATAACAACGTAGCACAATGGCAATTCAAAACAAAAATCTTGAAAGAGCTACGTGTTGTTGTTGTGGTATTCGGTCCTAAGACCAATCATTCGCAAGCCTTTTCATATCCGTATAACTAAACACATCCCCACATCCTCCATAATCTTCTGTTCACTTCCCTCTAATCATGATTTTACAAGAATCCCCCACGTCTTAAAACGTGGCCTATTAATCTATCCCTTTTCTTAGTCAACGTCCTCCATATTATTCGATTTTCCCCTATTATGTTTAGAACTTCCTCGTTTGTCATTCTATCCACCCATCTCATTCTCCTATAGCACCACGTTGCATACGCTTTTATTTTTTACATTTCAGGAACACGAATCGTCCACGTTTCGCACCCATATATCGCCACGCTCCATACTAATATTTTTAGGAATGATGTCCTTATATTCACACTTATATTACCCGTACGTAAATTCCTGATTTTCGCTAAAGACTTCCTTGCCTGAGCAAGTGAACGTCCTCCATATTGTTCGCTTTTCCCCTATTCTGTTTAAAATTTTCTCGTTAGTGATTTTATCCACCCATCTAATTTTCAGTATTCTCCTATAGCACCACATTTCAAAGTATTCTATTCTTTTCCTTTCCGCATCTCCTGTCGTCCACGTTTCTCCCCTTATTACTCCACGCTCCATACAAACATTTTTAGGAATGATTTCCTAATATTCAAACTTATATTACCCGTAAGTAAATTCCTTCCTTGTCTGTCCTGTCCTACTCTAGTGGTAGAATTCCTTAATTTCCTTCTAAATATTAGTACGCAATCTAACAGCCTTTGTCATTCCACTGCTTCGCGTACTACACTTCATCACCTTGGTTTTCTCTCTATTAATCCTTATATTGAACTCTTTCTCCAGGACCTCGTTCATGCCATTTATTATGGTTTCCAAGTCTTCTTCTGACTCCCCTAATACTACAATATTATCGGCTAACCACAGAGTTTTTATTCCTTTTCCTTGCAGTATGATTCCTTTCCTTTATTTCGTTTTAACGTTCTTCATCGCCTGTTCTGTATGTATATTAAAGGGCATGGGCGACAGACTGCAGCCTTGTCTTACTCCCCTCTTTTCTTGATTTTTAATTCTAATTATATGCTGACTGTTGAGAGCTATTTATAACCTGTAAATAAAATATTTTGTGTCGTACATATGTTTAACGTATGTAAGTTTAAGTAAGTCTTTAAATGAGACCAAAAACAGATACAAATTAATAAATAAAAACCAACAATAATTTAATAGAACTTCATGTTTCGGTTTTGATCTAGAGCCTCTTCTGGTTAAACTACGATTAACAATACGAATAATAATGAAATATGTTTTTCTGGCAATCAAATGTACGATAAATGAGTTAAATCAGCCTCTTTGTCAGCTTTTTTAATTGAAATATTTAACATTACAAAGTTTCGTCCCTTATTTGAAACTTGTTCAGGTAAAAATTGTTTTTCAGCTGAAAGATGCTATGGAGTGAGGTTCTACGTGTACAGAAAAATTTTTACCTGGAAAAGTCTGAAATGAGAGAACGAAACGTTGTAATGTTTAGAGTTTAAATTTAAAATACTGAGGAAGAGGCTGATTTAAATGATTTGTTGAATACACAAAATTATTACATTACAAAGATATAAACGTACAGCCAAAGAAGGAAATAACTAAGGAACCAAAGATTATAAAAATTTAACAGAGATCATCAGTATACATTTGAAACATTATATTTCATTGATTAAGACATTATACATCGTACTACTGAGCAAATCCGTCTCCGTTTTTACATTCAGTATTACATTGGTGTTGTGTTTAATGTGAAGCATTTCGGAAACTAAACGGGATTTGTAATGTCTGTCTTTGTGTAAAATTTAGAAATTATCGCAGTTAGATTCTATGATTTGTTTTGAAATGGCGGATAATTTCCCTTGTGGAAGCTTGATGTTAGATCTAAATCTAATATATGACTCGTTTAGTTTGGCCTATGTATACAAAAGTACAGTCATTACAGATTAATTAATTACTACTTTGTGAATTTTGTTTTTCTCAATTGGGTCTTTCAAATGTTTGATAATAATGGATAAATTATTGGATGATTTAGTAATGAGATGGTTGTTATAGGTGTTCAAATATTAAAAGGAATGAATTAGAGAAAAAATACAGAAGTTTGGATTTATTGATCTGAAATTAAATTTCGGTAACTATTTAAATTTATAATCGATAAATAAATAATATCACTTACCCATTAATTAAAGCTCATATGGACATTAGGTAATTATTACTATCAATGTGTAAAGGTAGTTTATTTTTACAATTAAAATAGAAAATTATAATAACAATTAACGTCTATGAGTAAATTATCTTTTTAAAAAGAAAGTGTAATATATAATTTTGTGAGTATCAATAAGTCTGAAAAACTCTTAATTATATTTTAGGGATGTAATTGGGGACTTATATAAATAAAAATTAATAACCCGTATGTAAGACATATACAGAAAATTTTTGAAGAATTTTTCAACTTAAATTATAGACTTGTCGACCATCAATTGAGGTCCTTGTTAATAATTGTAACAAAACATAGTTGCGTGCGGGGTGGAACGGGATACTACTGTATAAGGGAAAATGTTACGTGTTCCTCAAGAAAAGAAATGAAACACTGACAGTCTCAACTTATGAGAATTAGTAACAGAATGCAGTACTCAAAAAAGATTAAGATAGAAAAGGAGCGAAATAAAAGGGAAGATAAATGTTACCGAGACTATACAGTTGAATAAAAAACAAACTCTTTGCGAAAAGAAATATTGATAAAGGGATCAACCGTGCGCTAAAAATGAATAAGGAAAGAAATGGATGGTGTTACGATTTTTCTCAAATTAAATGTAGCTTTATTGCGCTAATTGTAAATATAAAACATCCCCCGGGGGGGGATCATCTAGGAAAATATTTAAGTTTCTTTTTAAAAATTAATAAAAAATCTAAAATTGTTGTTTTAAGTTATAATGTTATTATATTTAGTAATATAATAAATTAATGTTTTATACTTTTATGAAGGGATTTTATTTTTTTCCATAATTTCACAAAATAAATTAAACAATAAGTGTGTCGTTCCGCCCCGACTTCCCCTATATTTGGTTATAGTAACGTCAACAATAGGGTCGTAATTATGTTATTAATTCTCAGTAATACTACGATGTTTCAATAAATATTTAACTTTGGGAGGAAGTTTCTAAATGTGTGCGCCTTCCATTCGTAATGAGACATCTTCATTGGCCTAGCATCGTATTACAGGAAATATATTATATGCATCACTGTTTTATTTTAGGATGTAATTCTTTATTAAATATTAAATTGTTGCCCAGTAATTGGCCATTCGATTTATTTAATAATTAATTTACGTTTGTGGAAACACATTTAAGGGTTTTTGAGGGTGAGCATGTAATTACAGGGGTAAACGGTGAGTTCCCTCGCCTGCCTGCCTGCCGTATGCAAATGCTTGACCGCCGCATCAACTTTGCGGTGTGATGTTACTTCACCCCGGGACCTGCCGAGGTTTATCTTGTAAAGCGGAGATTGCACTACCCTATCAACTCCTCAAATGACGCATTAACGAGGGGAGCGTTACTGCTAATTCTAACCCCCGTGCCTTCCCGACATACAACCATCAAAGCAAAAAAACCGCTTACGTAAAATTGTAATTAAACACCCTTTCGCCGCAAGTGCGGTGAGCTCCTTCCTATTTCATTTTTTCCGATCAAAATTCGACGTGTCAGATATTCTTTTATCATTTCTATATACATTCACATAACATTCTACTAATTTTTTATTCATTTTTATCACTACGGTATGCTAAGTAGTTATGAAATGAAAATATTCTACGGTACAGAAGAAATTATTTCGTTTTAATTAAATTTTTTATTTACATTTTCTTTTCTATCTTCTTTTCATCTGCTACTTAAAATTAGTATCAATAAAATTCTTACGGAATTCTTCTTAACACAATCAATATCAAGTATGATATACTTATTCCAAATTTATAAACCCTTGTCATACATTGAATATTTAAAAACGTTTGAATCAGGAGCAAATTAAAAAGAAGGTAATGGCCAATAAGCAGAAAAAAATGGACTTACAAAATACACACTTAGTTTCTACAATCCTCGTAGCTTTCGTTTTATAGGAGAGGAGAATCCTTTGATTAGGACACGGCAAAAGAAAAACAAGTGACGGACTCGAAGGAAATATATACAAATCTATTTAATAAAACTTGTGTATGTTTGTTTGGAATATCTTTCAGAGGTATTTAAACCCTGGGACAAACATGGCGTTTATATTCGTAAAAATCTAGAAAAAAGCACTGTGGGGTGATGAACCTATATCATAAATTTTGAAAGACTTTTAGTTAAAAAAAAACTTTGAAAGTGTCAGCGCGTAGGTCTGTGACGTCTCCGATAATTGACAGTGACAAAATGCATATTAATGGCGCCCAATATGGCAGTTCTTATTTACATGCTCCTAGGTCTTACTCAAGATTGAGTATGAAATGAAAAATCCATTTATTCTATTTATAAATTCACAATATACTATAATTTGATAAATTTTAATTAACAAAACTGAATTTCTTAATCATTAACAATTTATAAATTCGCAATATTTACACACATTGAATTACTTACTAACTAGAGACATGAGGGTCGTCTAACAGGCCTTATGCAGCAGGACACATATCCTACTCGGAATGGTGGTACCAGGAAATCGGCAAAAGGTTACAAACAGTGTAACCACCCTTTCTCCTGAGCTTGACCTGGAACTTGTCGCTCAACCCATTCGAATCTCCGCGTTGACGGTGATGAGCCCCTTGGTGCCCCGAAATCGAACACGCCTTCCTCCCGTTCCTTAACTGTCCAAGGCCAGGACAATCTCCAATTTCTTATTTCTACACTTAATTTTCACTCTTACAGCTTACTCTTCAAATTCAATTTTTAATATCTCAAAAATCTAACCGTCATGCTCAGTCTTATCACCACTCTTATCATTTTGAAATAATTTTCCAGAAGACATGTTCGTGGAAGCTTCCTCTCGCAGCACTTTCTCCCCAGATTGACTGCGGGGCTCTCTTCTTTGGGAATGCTGCTGTCTAGTTTTTTCAAATTTCTCACATGCCGAGGCACTTTTATCTACTTTAGAAGGTGTATGTACTGGAGTCGAAGACCTTGGGCCATACAGTAAGAGTGTCTCCGCTCAACCCATTGGATAATACTAAAACAGGCGGAGACACGGAGAAAAGAATGCTGCAACCTCACAGGAAACTCATCTCCCGTCATTCGTAAGGGCGTGGGAATAGTACCCAATAGCCCGACCTACCTGATGCAGGTTTTGTAGGGGTTTCCTCCATGTATTTTAGGTGAAACACCGGGTAGGATCCTTAACCTTAGCCCGGGGTCTACCTTGCTCTACCTTCCACATCCCCCCCTTTCTACAGGTCCCATCCTATGCTATTAAAAGGAAGTCGTCTGTTTTAGGATTATCCTCATGTAGTATGTTACCAAATAAAAACAAATATATATGTGTGTGTGTGTGTCAGAAGAAGACTTGGAAACCATAATAAATTACATGAACGTAGCTCAATATGAGGATTAATAGAGGGAAAACCAAGGTAATGGAGTGTAGTATAGAAAAAAGTAGAGTAACAAAGGGTGTTACATTGGGAAGGGATATTTTGACGGAAGTTAAGGAATTCTGCTACTTGGGAAGAGTAATAAATACGGATGGTAGAAGTATAGTAGACATAAAGAATAGGATAGCACAGGGTAATATAAGAGTGAATATTAGGAAATCGTTGCTAAAAATGTTCGTAATGGAGCGTGGCGTAATATGAGTGCGAAACGTGGACGATAAGAGTTGGGGAAAGGAAAAGAATAGAAGCCTTTGAAATGTGGAGCTATAGGCGAATGCTGAAAATCAGATGGGTGGATAGAGTAACAAACGACGAAGTTCTAAACAGAATAGGGGAAAAGCGAACAATATGGAGAACGTTGACTAAGAGAAGGGATAGATTAATAGGCCACGTTTTAAGACATGAGGGTCTTGTAAAATGAGCATTAGAGGGAAGAGTGTGGAGTAATAACAGACGGAGGAGGCCAAGGATGGAATAAGTTAAGGAGATTAGAGAGAATGTGTGTTGTGGTTGTTATAAGGATATGTAAAGGCTTTCGCAAGATAGGTTAGCATGGAAGGTTGCATCAGAGCAGTTATAGGACGGAATACCACAACAACAACACAGCGATGCAATTAATAGGTATTAAGCAATTTTCGTTCGTTTAGGATGTTTAATTCTCCCTGTTCACAGTTAAATGTTCTCAAATTTTCTGAGAGCGTACCTTTAAGTATGGCTTCCCGATTTGGGAAGCCCTATTTTTAAATGCTAGCCGTGCAATTTACGTCCGTGCTTTTATCCGTCGCTTGCGTCTAATTGCCGGCTGGCAGAGGTCTGTTATTAGAGACACGAGTGGATATATTTTAAGTGATACGGCTCGTTTCGCCAGATTCGATTGAGTCGAGTCGGTAAAATTGCAATCAGATCTCGCAGAGATTACATCCGGCCATGAACCGAATGCAAAGAGAGCCGAGACCACCCACCTCGTCTAATTACAGACCAATCATTCCAAACGGCCAATCCCCTCCGGAAAAAAAACAACAGTCAATAGAGGCTTCGATAGAGAGAAAAATAAATAATTCACCTTCGTTCAATAAATGGATTCCGCTTAGCCAGTGAATGAAACGTCAAAGGTAACGTGGAACGACAAAGTTGACCTCGTAATAAAATTAGAAGCTTGTGGAGGAAATCCAAAATCGTTGAGAAATAAGACGGTTTCATTACAGTCCCATTAAGGTCTCGGCACTTCTTCGTCTTTCTTCCCATTGATAAATTTAAATAACGAGAATGATGAAAAGAACCTTCCATTTAGTGATTCACCATTATCTGTAGCCGCGCATGATTTGGACGAACAGGCATTTTCATTAGGCTCCAAGAAAAGAAACAAGTGGTACAGAACATTCAGAAAGTTGAATTTACTGAAAATATAGCAATTGATTGTGACTTCTTTCACAATGGATAATTTTGAGATGCGCTAGAAATGTGTTGTATTCTAACTTTAATCTTTTAAAAGTTTTTTTTACTAAGATACAAGCTCCGTTACAATGTTGATCAATCTTCGTCTGCTGCAAAGACTGAACTAGAAGCTAGTTCACAAGGAAACTATGAAAGGTTGCATTGTAAGATAAAGATGCATTCATAGACAAAGTTTTCTTTTTTATGCTTTGATTTGGCGTATATGCTGTGTAGATTACATGAGCGATGTGTGTCAACACTCGATTATACTTATAACGTCTCGTTTCGGTTAATCATGGAACTTATCTGAAAAGTTATGGAATAGGATGAAAACTTACGGCTTCATTTACCTCTCTTTTATGTTTTTCTTTTTATTAAAGTATCAGCTATATATTTATTTTTCAGTTTATAAATTTTTTACTAATTTTATTTGTTAGTTTCTCATGTAATGGATGGCCTTGAAATATTCATGCCAGACTATAGACCGTCTGTCAGTCCCTGAGAATTTTCTACTGCAACCGTCTTAGGCGCGGCATGTTGTTCATAATACCCGCCAGATAGCAGTGATAAGCTTCTTACAAATCGTTATAATCATACCTTCTGAAACCTGCAAGATGTCGGAAGTGGAACATACAATGAACCGGTTACAGCTAAAACTATTTTTATATTTTGATACAAGTATTTTTATTTTTGTATAAATAGACTCGCATCTAAATATTCCCGGAGCCAATCTCTATCTTCGGAAAAATCTTGGCTGCAATCACGTGTAATTATAAACAAGACATCAGCCATGACACTGTCTGCTTACCGTGACTTATTCGAAATGGGAAATTCCGGACCGCACATTTTAAATAAAAGTTTAACATCATTTGTGCTCCCAGGAAACGTTTTTATGATGGGTTATTTTACAGAGTTATGTTCCGCCCTACCCTTTATAAGACTGAGAATGCAAACATTTCTTCAGTTGAAATTCTTCGGACTCGGAGTTGAGTAATCATGAGTGCTTCTGGATCCGTGAGACATTTGCAATCATAAGGGATTAATAGATCGCGGCGTGAAAAATTATAACGTGGATTGAGTGTATTCAACAGTATCGACGTTACAGCACGATAAACAGCTTTCCATTTCGTTCTCCGAAAACGACTTAGCAAGCGCAAAGGAAATAAGTTGTTTTGTATGGTCAACAACAATTTCGAGCAAGGGTGAAGGATGTGTAGCCACCGGCCCGCAGGCCACATCCGGCCGTCGTTTCTCTGTTACGTATTAATACGGCCCGGCCGGCGTCCGCCACCGACGACCAATGTTTCCCAAAGATTCAATAACAAAGTTGCCAAGTAATTAAATGGCTCTTTGGCTTAATTTCTTTTTCTAATTTGCTATGCTATTTTAGTATTAAGGCTAACAATAACTTTTCTTTTTACACAAATACTTACTCAAATGTTTGTTCTGGCAAAAAGGCAATCTCAAATTTTTCACGAGTATTTTAAAATACATAATACCAACACAATGTATTCTTCCATATCTGTACCTCCTTCTCTTTTTCAAAATAAATATTACTACTATAAGTTGTTTTTGTTTTGGTCTGTGGCCCAAGTTTCTCACGATTATTTTATTAGATCTAATACCAACACTATTTATTTTTACATATGTGTACCTCCTTCTCTTTTCTTAAATAAATATTACTACTATCAATTTTTTTGTTTTGGCCTGTGTTTTATACGGCCCCTTACAAAAGAAGAAGGCTGCCCACCCCTGATTTAGACTGTGCGATACATGAGTTCCTGTTGACGGTCCTATCTGGAGCAGAATGATTTCTCACGAAAGTTTATTTCCTGTGAAAATTTGATGTTTCAGTTTAGATTTATTATTATTCAATCCATTAGTCCTCGTCAAATATAATATTACAAGAAATATACCAAATTTTACAATTAAGAATTGAAGGACAAAAAGAGGAAAGATAAAATTCAATCTTCAATTTTGAGTCGACGGAGGAGGCAGCAGAAGATCGTGCGTAGGTTCCCTGTCGAACAATGAAGAAGAAAATAAGTCAGCAGTTAAATTCTACTAGAGTATAGTTCTAAAATAATAGGAGAATTTGATAGGACACCAGCAAATTGTTTTAGTCCTTCCTATCTACGAAGTCTTTCAGTGAATAATACGCTCCATTCATTAACATAGATTTACAACTCTTTATAAATAATTTTTGAACCTTTAAAGCTTTTATTTCTTCCGGGAGACTATTGTATAGATTTATACCGGAATAGTGAATGCTGCTTGTTTCAAAAATACTTAAGACGATGTTTTTCAACACGGAGCTGAGAGAGATTTCTAGTGTCTTGAACCGTTTACAGCATATAGATTGATGTTGCCCCATACAAATTTTAAAATTTCTAGAATATACGTACAAGGCAAGGTTAGAATTCCAAATGCTTGCAAGTGGTATTCCATCCACTACGCACCAGCTACAGATACAATAACACTCGTAATATAAAGCAAATTTTGCTGAGTTTTCCCGATAGTTTTTTTTTGATACGGTGATTCCATTTCAAATTATTGTCAATAATTTTCTCAAACCAAGCAAGAAAAGGCGCGTTCTCTGAAATGTTTTCCAAGTTAGGAGATAAACTGTTTGTGTTTGCTGTGAAGTTAACGATTTTGGTTTTCTCTAGGTTAAGAGAAAATTTGTTTGCAGTGAACCGAAGGTTGAGACGGCACATCGCAGTATCAACCTTTTGGCATAAAGTTTCCGAGTGAGTGGCTGTCCGTGATTACCAAATTTGTGTCGTCAGCCCACGTAGAAGACTGATTTTAAGGGATGTATATAATTAGGTAAATCGTTAATGAAAATGATGAAAAGTGAAGGTCCCAAAATTGAGCCCTGAGGGACACCGCAGGCAGGTAATTGTTTCCCGTTCTGACAGATACTCATTTCCACCCGTGTTTCAAATCGCAACTTTTTGGCGTCTGTTTTGCAAGTACGATGCCAATAAAGAAAGGGGATTCCGTAGAAATCTAGTTTTCTGAGTAGAATGTTATTATCTACTAAATCAAACGCTTTCGAGAGGTCTGCAAAAATGCCAGTCACTTTAAGTTTGTCATCCAGTGC
Source organism: Eucriotettix oculatus (assembly GCA_034510155.1). Classification (NCBI taxonomy): domain Eukaryota; kingdom Metazoa; phylum Arthropoda; class Insecta; order Orthoptera; family Tetrigidae; genus Eucriotettix; species Eucriotettix oculatus. The sequence continues at coordinate 198,712,278 of CM067377.1, read as the reverse complement.
GTCATGAATACTTTGAACGAAGTCGTATGAAGCCGTTTTGGTAGATTTTCCACTAATAAAACCATGTTGCGATGTGGAAATAAGTTTGTAAGAAATTTTGTAATTCTGAAGAGTAAATTTAGTTATGCAAATAAGGATCTTTATCGTGATATATTTGTGATGGGTGGAAGTGAAAGGTAAACCTGGCTATCAGGTATGTTTGTTTTAAGGTTTGAGTAGTTGGGGAAGGCAGTCGGTCGGTCGTCTTCCGGCATTGATGGATTGTACGGGAGGTGGTGCCGTGTTATTGCAGCGTCTGGCCAAACGTTATGAGAGAGCGAGTGAGCGCCCTTGTGTTCTCATTAGCCTCGCCGTAATGAAATGTGTGTCCGCGAGGCGTGAAAGCGCCGTGGCTTCAAAGGCGTCGGCCCCGAGGCGCCACCGGGGCACGCATCTCGCTGTCAAAGCCCACAAAGTGGCAACCGCACGCTTTTAACAAACATTTTCTCGCCGCCCGCCCGCCTGCGGTGTGGAAGCTGCGAGATTGGATTTGCACTCGGAGTGAGCGGGCGGGAGATGTAATACGGAGAGCACAGATTACGCCGGCGCGGGGAAATTCACTCGGAACTTGTTAAATTTACTTTCCACTAGGCTTGGCACACGTCCGCTCTTCCTATTAAAATAGATATGCACGTACGGAGGGCCCGTGCTTTTCTTTTGTTTCGTTTAGGGCGCGCCCGGAGAGCGAAGCAAGAATTAGCAGTGGTGTGTGAAGCGGGGAAGATAACCGCGGCTGCCACAATGGAAGCGTCTTACGCCCAAAATCTACCCCCCTCCACCCCTCCCTTCAAGCGGGGGACTCTCTGACCCACATTTGGGCGCTTTGATCCGTGAGCGGATTCAAATCTTCCCCCGCCTCATCCCGCCACTCAGCGTCGCGGCGCTCTCCACCGGAGACGCTCCAAATTGTTGCTTATTGGAGGGGAGGCAACATCAAAACCCAACAACAAAGAAAACCCTGCGCTCGTCATCTTCATACTCCTGTTTCCCGCAGTGTGTGGCGAAACAGATCAATAAGTGCAAATATCAACGATTTTAAACTGGGGTGATCACAATTATCCCACCTCCCTCCACCCCCTTCCCCTGAGGCCCCACTTTACCCTTAAGGGTGAAACAAGCCGGGGGAACTAAAATTTGAAATTCGTCTAAATCAAAAACTACTGAGCTGAAATTTTAACTGAGTCTTAACAACACAAACACACATATGTATAAACGTACAAAATTAGGTTTCTATAAATTTGTTTTTTTGTGTAAGATATTTTGAAAACTATTTTCAAAATTTGGCAGTTTCTAAAATGTTCCTTGCGTTACATACTTGAATATTGTATTGTATTGTATTTGCTAATAATCTACAATTGGGCGCAAGCCCGGTGGCAGATACATAATTAAATATACATAATTATAAACTAAAGAAAGATAAACATGTTCTGTGGATGCCCTGAAAGAGAAAAGAGAAACACTTCACTTAAGTTTTTTATATTCGGAAACACATTTATATTAAAAAATATCCACTTCACTTCACACGTTTTTTCAGATTTGACCTAAATTTATTTTCTTGAAGAGGATTTCCTCCAAACACCCCTGCCACAGGTAAATTATTCCAGTCGTTGATAGTCCTATTTAGGAATGAGAATTTGCCAACATCTGTTTTTTGTTTTCTATATTTCACTTTGAATTGGTGATCCCATCTACCTATATAACTGGGCTTTTGCATTTTGTAGCTAATTCCAATCCATGGTTTTTGCCCCGTATAAGCTTATGCAGTCTTGCTTTCTCCCTCCTTTCTGACAATACCTCCCAACCTAGCTGTTTTACTTTTTCCTTCCTATGACCTGGCCCTACTTGCACAAAATTAGCAGCCCTTTTCTGAACTTTCTCTAATGATTCTATTTGATTAATTCTATAAGGATCCCAACAAGCCTGTGCCCCATATTCCAAAATTGGTCTAACTAGAGATAAGTATGCCACCTCCTTTGTTTTTGAACTTCCCTTTTTTAAGTTCCTCATAATGAAATGTAAGGAATTCCACGCTTTTCGGGCCGTGAAATTCACTTGTTCCTCCCACCCAAGTCTGTTGTTGAAATATATCCCCAGATATTTGCAGCTCGTTACCCTTGGAATTAGTTCCCCACCTATTCTATATTCTGTCTCATTTAACAACGTGCGTTTAGTAAACGAGATTGAGCTGCTTTTCTTATTTGACCTTTTTTACATTAATATGTCGGGCTGGCCATTGCTATCACTATTATTTTTGAAATTGAATATAAGTTGGGGGAGAAAATAATTTTTTTACTAAGAGCTTCATGCGGTTACTTAAAAATTGGCACTCTTTCATCACTTTGAAAATTTTTTTCACCTAAACTACTTGAACAATTCAAAAACAAATGCCTGTATTTAAATGTATACACATGTAGATTATGTACATAGAGAATGAAGCCAATACCTTAATATTTGTGACACACAGGTTTTATGTTAGCAGAAATCATGAAGCTGAGAAAAACTTATTTTTCTGAAAAAAATATAATTTCTTAATTTAGAATCAAATCCTTTTAAATTGATCATGAGCCTTTAAAAATGACTAAATCGAATTAAAAGTTTGGCTATATGATCTCTAAGGCTTTTAGGTATATTAATTTGAAAAAAAATAGAAAATCTTTGTTTTTCATACTTTTGCCGAAATTTCAGTCCCCGTGTCCCTTAAGGGATACGAGGACACGAACTGAATTTTGAAATTCCTGTGAGTGAAAAACTACTGATCTGCAATTTTAACTGAGTGTTAACAACACACATGTGTATAAATATACAAAATTCGGTTTCTGTAAACTTGTTTTCTGTTGAGATATTTTGAAAATTATTTTCAAAATTTAGCAATTTTTAAAATGTTTCTTGCTTTGCAGAATTAAATATATTTTTATCTTTTTTAACATTAATACGTAAGACTGACCATTTTTATCAGTTGTTGATATTATTTTTGAAATTGAATAAAAGTGTGGACAGAAAATAATTTTTTACTAAGAGCACACGGTTACTTAAAAATTGGCACTTCGAAAAACATTTTTCACCTAAACTACTAAAACAATTTCAAAATTAATGCTTGCATTGAAAGTTATTAGGGTGTACATTATGTAGATAGAGAATGAAAACAATATCTTAATATTTGTGACGCGTAGAAGGAAATCATGAAGCTGAGAAAAACAAATTTCTCTGAAGAAGGTAATTATTTATTAAGTTAGAATCAAATCCTTTTAAAGTGCTCGTGAGCCTTTAAAATGACGAAATAGAATTAAAAAGTTTTGCTATATGATCTGTAAGGTTTAAATGCATATTAATATGAAAAAAATTAGAAAATCTATTTTTTCCAATATTTGGCCGAAATTTCAGTCACTATTTCACCAAATCTAAAAATCTGTTCTATAAAACCGATGACATTTTCAAAACACGACATTGTTTCCGCACACTCACGAAAATATTCAGAACTTGAAAAATATTTTGGGATAAAGGTAACAAAGAACCGGGAAAATTAGGGGAAAAATTATTCTGTCAGGACAGATCCTGGTTTGATCTATTGATGCCAGTGGTAAAGATATTTCATTTAAAAATATTTAATACATATATTAAGAGGGCCAAGACTTCCCGGTCTAAATTATTAGTCAAGATAGTAAATAACTAAAAAATGACAATTTGAAAAGAAGAAAATTTTAAAAATATGGAAATATTTATGTGAAAAATGATTAATACGTAAACGTTTTTCTGTAAGCATATCTTAAAAAAAAATTTCCCACTGATAAGATACACTAAGCGATTAAGGATGGAATACGCTAAGCAGATTTGGGATGTGGGAATTATTGGGAAATGAAAAGACTTGCGCAGGAGCAGACCAGTCGTTGAAATTTTATTTTCAACCTTGTCCTAAACTTAAAAAGGTTGACACGTCGAAATTGATTGAAATCACTATAAGAAAAGCCGACGCTTTACGTCAAAATTAAATTCGACATATCGGATCTGGCGAGAAACCAGAATGTGGTCAGTGAACGTCCGCCAGCAGTCGTTTTATCTTAACAGTGTGATTTATTCTAAAATCAAAAGTAATATTTCAATTCCTTTTCTTTTCTCACTAAATTTGCACCTCACTTTTCATTATTTCTGATTTTGTTTTTAAATTCCATTGCGTTCTTAGTCTATTTCATTTAAAAATATTTAATATATATATTAAGAGGGCGAAGACTTCCCGGTCTAAGGGCGCTGCGGGAGTTTTCTCGCAGGCGCTTCAGCCCAGAGTGACTGCGGGCTCACCTGATCATGTCGGGAATGCCTCGCACTCTCTCTGGGTACTTTTTATCAAAGTTCTCATATGCCGAGACACCTTCACCTATTTTAGGAGGTATATGTACTGGGGTCAAAGACCTTGGGCATATGGCAAGAGCTGTCCGCTGATCCCATTGGATCAGTCGGCCAACTGCCTCCTGAAACTGGTGGAGACACGGAGAAGGGAATGCTGCGTCCCCACAGCAAACTCGTCTCCCGTCATTCGGAAGGGCGTGAGAATAGTACCCAATGTCCGACCTACCTGATGCAGGTTTTCTAGGGTTTTCCCTGCATCTCTTTAGGTGAAACACCGGGTAGGATCCTTAAACCATAGCCCGGGGGCCGTAATCAACCCTTGGCTACCTTGCTCTACCTTCCGCATCCCCCCTTTTCAATTCCCTTCCTATGCTATTAAAGGGGAGTTGCCTGTTTCAGGATCACCCTCATGTAGCCTGTTAACCAAAAAATAATAATTCCCGGTCTAAATTATTAGTCAAGATAGTAGAGGTTACAGGTGTTTAAGTAAACAAGCGTAATCCGATTTGAAGCCCGAGAACATTTTGTAAATAAAATTAACAAATATTAACTAAAAGAAATGAAAATAAGAAAATTTTAAAAATATGGAAATGTTTAAATGAAAAATGATTAATACGTAAACATAACGTTTCAGTCCCTTATTGACCTGCTTACGGAGGAATATTTAGCAGAGTCTCTTCTTTGGTCCCTTTCCTTTGTTTTATAATGATGATCATTTTTAGAGAAAAATGTGGGTACGTTTCCCTTCCTCTTTACTTTTCTTGGAGTCTAAAAGCAGACAATGGAACGGTCGATAAATTAGTTGTTGGATATAAATTCCCGTACTCTTTGGCGGCTGCACGCACAAAAGAATAAAGAAACCCTTTGATGAGATCAAATCAGATTTAGCTTTGTAAAGTAAGGTAAGGTAAGGTTTGTTTGCATCCGAGATGGGAAACATCGGCCGGAACAAAGTCAGGGATAATGTATGCAGTTCATTTGCGCCTTTGAGGGAGGATGGCCGGGCGGGCATAAAGAGCGACGCCGACGCCGCCGCCGCAGCCGCTAATTCAGACGTGGCGTGCGCGGCTTCTCGGCCGATTTCTCTTATTATTCGCCGTCCTTCCTTCCTTCCTTCCTTCCCGTCTGTTCCGGCGCACGAGTGTTGGCGTGATTCGCCTGTTTCCGCATCTCGCAGTAAAACAAAAGAGGGCGGTCCACTCAGCCAGTGCAAACACGCCCGTCGCGGCGCCTCGCGCCTGCGCCTATCTGCCTGCCTGTCTCTACCCTCCGCACCCGGCTGGACGACCACGCAACGATCAAACTTACCCGCAATATACCAATGTGTATTAGCTGATATTAAAAATTAAAATAAAATAGTTTCCGACAGGTTCTTTCAGACAGTTTTTATTTTTAATCAAACAACGTTTCGGCGCTTCTTCAGGTTTACCTCCTTACAAATCTGTGAAATACATATTTCAATTTAAATATAAATGTTTGCATGGCCAAAATATATGTCACGTTTCTTAGGGATCGTGAGATTCAATAACACACACACGCAGAGGTTATAGGCGTTTAATCAACGGCGAAGTGCTGTACAAAGCTCGTACTGCTTAAGACTGACTCCGATTTGGAATCCAGTCCTATACATGGAATATTCTAGAAGCAGAACAATCTAGAAACAGAAAATACTAGAAAATAAAGGCAAACAATGTAAATAAATTAAAGAAAAAAAATGGTTGCGTCGGCTGGGACTCGAACCCGAGTCATCATTACCATCATTGCAGGTCTTGAGATGTGGCAATATGTATATATAGCTAACAATTTACTGTCTCGATTAGAAATTCTTCTCTTAATGAACCGGGGGAAAAGAGAACGAACATATTTTTGTTTAGTCTCATTCAACATTAAAACATAGAAATTCATTTCCTGATTTGACGACAGGGTTTCTCTGTCTCTTGAAGCACTTACCTGATATTGACTGCACTTAATATTTTATTACGATTTCGCGACTCTGTTGACCTGTTTTCCAACCCATCAACAGTGTGTTGTGGGACGGTATTGAGAGGTTTCAGCGTCAAAACTCATATTTTCCACAAAAAAAATTTTCTCTCCGTCGTATTTTTTTTCTTCTTTTTTGGCTCTGCAGTCCATTCAAAGGGTCTCGGCCTACAGGGTTGACTGTGGGCATGACACATTCCGAATTTGGAGTGACACCTGGTGTTCACGGTGTACCGTTTCTCCAGCAGTCTCAGTCCCAGTCTCCGTGACCATGACCATGATCTCTGTGTGTTGTGAGACACTGCACCACAGGAGGGCGGCCTCCGTCGTATTTATGAGATTTAATTTATTCTCCTTTTTTTTAATCCCACTGACATGATGAAGAAAACGGACAATCAGGAATGTAAAATGTCGTAAGATGAATTAGGAGTGAAATAAACCTAAATAAGTGAACAACGTCGTTTACACGTTTAAAATTGACGCAAATTTACGATAAAAATTGTACTCTAAGTTTAATCAGACACTAATTAAAATACTTGTACGTGTTTAAAAGTATCTATTCATTTTTTTAAAGTTCAAAAAAAAAGTTACAGTTCAAGCTCGTAATGTTCAATTAAAGTTGAAACCTGAATACAACGATTAAACTTAGATTCTTATTTTTATATACGACAATAGATTTTACGGTTGTTAATTTTATCACAATATCAAAAACTAAATTCAAGATGTTTCTTAAAAAAACTCAGTAGTTTTAAATGCAACCCTTCAAGTTGTTTAATTTTATTCGTGAATAAAAGAAACTTAATCAGCCATGATCAGCCGGAATTCCTGTTATATGATTGATTTTAAGATCACTGGGAGCTCCAGAATTAGTTTATAATTAAATATATTTTAATTTCTCTCCTTTTCAATACCCTTCCTTCTTCTGCTGCTAAAGGGGAGTTGCCAAAACTTCTATATTTCTATACTCATCCTAAATACAAAAACAATAGAATAGAAATCAATCAATTTCCTATGAGATACAATTAAACACATTATTTTTTTAAGTATATAAAATATAAGCTTTTTTAAAATATTAACTAAAGTCTATACGTACCCATTTTAAGATGATTCTACTTTGAATATGACAGTTAAAAGCTGCCGAAATTTACCGTTGAAATTAGTTAATTTAAAATCAATTTCCTATCAGATATATTTAAATTATTTTTAAATAAATGAATTATAAGTTTTTTTTTAAAATTTAACTAATATCTATACATACCTATTTTAAGGCGATTATACTTTGAATATTACAGTTTAAAACTGCCTAAAGCAACCGTTGAAATAATTTAATTAAAAAAATACAACTGTGATCATCAAAGAGTTTATTATTATCTCTTCATCATTCGATAAATATTTGTATAATCTTACATATTACATGAAAAGTTACTAGATAAATCAACGCTGATTATTGTTTGTGTTTTACTTACATGGGCTACTTATTTATCTTTAAAATTGAGTCTGTAGCATGGTTAAACATTTGTATTTCCTATCTCGTCCTATTTTTATTTGGAGGTGACTTTGAAAGTTTACCACTGCTTCTCAACACGCTAGAAATATTTTACTTAACTGTGAATTTACTATTGTACCATCATGTAATAATTGATTTCAGATTAAAATGTAATTGCTGTCTGTTTGCTTGTTCCTCAGGTTATGGCAGCAATACTCTTGGGAGCATGTCCAAAACTTCTTTAGATCCTCACAGCCACCTCAGGCAGCCGGGTGAGTCTCTCCTTTCACACTTTACAACCAGCAAGTATTCCATTTTCATATTCATACAAAAATTAAGAAATTTATGTCTTTATAAGGTTTTTGTTCTTTTCCTTCTTTTCAATTTCGGTAGAAAATGAAACTAATGTTACTAACCAAAATAATGTTCTAAATTTGCAATGTGTAATGAAAGATGACAGTCTGCAGTCGACTCGGCAGGCCCAGGCCCTCCATGGGCTGTAGAGCCAAGGAGGAAGGAAGGAACCAAAATAATGTTACAATTTAATTATTTAAAAAAGGATGAATATAAAAGCGGATATTGTTCCTTTGATTTTTTTTTCAGACTGATATGTTTAACTCCCACGATTAGTTTCCGTAACCAAATAGTTTAATTGTGTTGTGTTACATGTTGGAAAATGCTTCCATTTTCTGTGTTTAAAACTAAAAAATTCCTCAGATAGATTAATAGGCCACGTTTTGAGACACGAGGATCTTGTAAAATTAGTATTAGAAGGAAGTGTATGGGGTATGAACAGAAGAGGGAGGCCAAGGATAGAATACGCTAAGCAAATTAGGGAGGATATGGGCTCTGCTAGTTATGAGGGAATGAAACGGCTTTCGCAGTATAGGTTAGCATGGAGGGATGGCATCAGACCAGTCTTATGACTGAATACCACAACAACGAAACAACACAAATTTATGGTTTCACTTGTGGGAAAACACGCCACACGATGCAGCCAACTCTCGCCAAAGGCGCGACGTGACGTCTGGGTTTTGTTGCCGCTGGCTCAAATGCTGTCTCCTTTGGTTTGACTCTACACCGCCAAAAATCCGAGTAGATGTGTTTGACCAATCTTCTTCTTCTGTGGCTCTACAGCCTATTGAGGGCCTGGACATACTGCGGACTGTCAATTTGTATAACACATTCCGAATATGGAGTGACACGTGGTCAGCGTAGTTTGACCGTTAGTGTACTTTAAACGCAGATACTGGATATTTTCTATAAGTTAGGGAGGAATATTCGTGGTGTTAACAGATTCTATTATTATTATTACTTAGCTCCTATTTGCCCGGTGGCTGCTATGTACAAAGAAAAAACAAATAGAACTACAAAAAGAAAATACAATTCACACTAAGTAACAATTTTGAAGTGTAGTTTTTGATCTGTAAAGGAAAAGAGAAGTCAGGAGTCACACAGAAATCACTTCACTTAACTATTATCACTTCACTGATTCTAAAAAAAATACTACTCACTTTAGTTTTCTTAGCCTATTACTAAACTGATTTACGCTATCCTGAAAAGTCGTCAGTATTTTTGCAGGAGGCAAGGAAGGAATTCCAATCGCGTATTGATCTATTTAAAAATGAAAATTTTCCTACGTCTGTGCGTTGCCCTTTTTCTTTAATTTTGAACGAGTGGTTATTTTTAGAAATATAATTGGGAGACGTAAGATGGTTTGTTATTTCTTTCCATTATAAGCTTTATATATTGCGCATAGGTTTGGTTAAAACATAATTATACCCATACCGAAGAAGGCTGAGGTTGATAGATGCGAACAGCACAGAACAATTAATTTAGTATCCAATGCATGCAAAATATTAACGAAAAAATAGTATATAAGAGGATGGAACGTCAAATAGAATGCGAGTTAGGAGATGATCAGTTTGGTTTTAGGAAGAATATAGGGACAAGAGAAGCTATATTGACTTTGAGATTAATTTTAGAAGACGGGATACGAAAAATCAGGCCTTCGTTTATGGCATTTGTAGATTTAGAAAAAGCGTTTGATAATGTGAACTGGAACATGCTATTACGGAAAGGTCTTTATGATCTGTGGAGTGACCGATGTGGAAACATCGCACCCTAAGGCAATTTCAACAGAGCTGGAAGTCCAAACAGTTAAGCGGAATTTTTTTTAGTGGAATAAATCTTGATTAGTTTATTTGAAATGTCGCACGTGTTTTTGGTATGAGAGTCTGGAGGTTTTATTTTCGGGTTGTGGCGTACGTCTGCCTGTCTCTGCGGTCACGCAATATCGCCGAGGTTGGGGTGGGATATCTTGAGGCTGTCTAATGTGGGAGCAGTGTAGGCTATTGATGGGCTGCGTGTAAATGAGAATAGCAATTACAGTTAGTCGGCGCGTGTGTTTGCGGAGGGAGCCACGGTCTTGGCTCGCCCTACATTAAGCCACTGCTCTCTGCAAACACGCCGCCCGCCCCCGCACGGCTCTGATTCACCGTCAAGTGTCCCCGAAACTTGCTCACACGCACACCAGCGGGCGGTCTCTCTCTCTCTCTCTCTCTCTCTCTCTCTCTCTCTCTCTCTCTCTCAGTTACATATATATACCTTTTTTAACGAGGGAGAAAAAGTGGAATCTTCAAAAGACGAAGAGGATGGTCCGCACTCCTCAACAGTGTGGGATTCTTACCCACTAAACCCTTATTATTACCTGACATCTTCCTCCCCGGGACTATATATACATTACTTCGGTGAGGTGTCATTATTGCTATTTTTCTTCAACGGGACCTATACATCTATTTATTTACTACTATAACTACGTGCATCTTATATCTATGTACATCTTATAACTATAGACATATTTATTTACACATCATTCCTTTCGGACATTTTAAATTCCGGGACTATCTTCAGGATGGTGTCCAGTCAGTAAAAATTGCGAAGATTACTTTTCACCTTTCTTTATCAAAATTTTTGAAATATGTCTCTCTATCCGAACCCAGTTTTCTTCTGATTGGAGAAGAAGAGCGACTAGATTCTCTGGAGTTACTTTTTCATCTGTCTCTCTCTATCTATCTATCTCACTATCTCTGTCTCTTTCTCTCTCTATTTTCTCTCTCTATCTACCTATCTATTCTCTCTCTCTATCTCTGTCTCTCTCTTTATCTCTCTCTCCCTTGTCTGCGAGACTCTCTTTCAAACAATAATAATTGTCGGTGACGAAGGTTACCGTAAAACGGATCCAAGTACAGACCCATCAGTCTTACTTCAGTACTGTGTACCATTATGGAGCACTCATTAGCAGCCTACGCTAGATCTCAACTTGATAGAAAAGGGTGGTTTTTTTTAATGTTCCGCATGGTTCTCGTGCGAAACGCCAAATGATAAATCTATTTCAGGAGTTAGCAGATGAAATAGATAATTGGGGGTAGAACAGATGGGGGTTACCATAGACTTCGCTCAAGCCTCTGATGTAGCGCCTCGTGATATCCGATTGGATAAATTAAATAAAACAGATAAAATAGTACTACTATGGGTAGAAAAACCTTTTGAGCGATAGATCGCAAAAAGTCAAAATCGGGAAACAATTTTGGGATTCTGGAATTGTAACGTCGGGAGTTCCTCAAGGCTCTGTAATCTGGCCATTGCTGTTTTAAATATCTATTAATGACATACAAAATTATTGAACGACTGCAGCGACATCTACAGAAAGATAATGACCGAGCAAGGCGTGACAGTATTGCAAGAAGATCTGGATGAAGTCAATAAGTTGGGCTCAGGAAAATAAAATGAAAATTAATGGAACGAAAAGCAGCTCAATCTCGTTTACAAAACGCATCTTGTTCAAATGAGACAGAATATAGAATAGGCGAGTGGGGAACTAATTCCAAGGGTAACGAGCTGCAAATGTCTAGGGCAGTGATGGGCGAACTTTTTAAAGAGCGGGCCAAAGGAAAAGGAAAAAAACTTTAAGTGGGCCAACATAATTTTTTAAAAATAACAATGAAACGTTTTACAAAATTCTTGAATGTTTGTGATACTAAACCCTAATAATGACTGAAAGATTATGAAGGAGAATGAAGCTTTCTAAAACGAAAGAGAGAGAGAAAAGAAAAGAGGAAATTGTTTATTTTTCTTATAGCCTGACTTCTTTTTTTATTCGTCAGATCAGAAAAAAATATCACGTGGGCCGGATAGAACATTTGGCCCACGGACCGTAGTTTGCCCATCACTGGTCTAGAGGATATATTTCAACAACTGACTTGGGTGGGAAGAACAGGCAACTTTCACGGTCCGAAAAGCGTGGAATTTCTTACAGTTCATACTGATGAACTTAAAAAAGATAAGTTCAAAATCAAAGGAAGCGGCATATTCATTCTTAGCTAGACCAATTTTTGGGATCCCTATATAAAAATATCAAATAGAATCATTAGAGGAAGTTCGGCAAAGGGCTGCTAATTTTGGGGGAGTAGAGCCACAGGGTCATAGGAATGAAAAAGTAGAACAACTAGGTTGGGAGATATTGTCACAAAGGAGGGGAAAAAGCAGGGCTATTTAATGCTTATACGGGGCAAAAACCATGGATTGGAATTAGCAATTAGCAAAAGCCCAGTTATATAGGTAGATGGGATCATCAATTCAAAGTGAATCATAGAAAGCAAAATAAAACAGATTTTGGAAAAATTCTCATTCCTAAATAGGCCCATCAACGACTGGAATAATTTACCTGTGACAGTAGTGTTTAGGGGAAATCCTCAACAGAAAAATACATTCAGGACAAATCTAAAAAAAACGTGTAAAGTGAAGTGGGTATTTTGAATAAGATAAATGCATGATCGAATTTAAATGTTGAAGTCGCAGTGAAATCAAGTGTTAAGTTAATATAATTCTTGTAGTGTTTCTCTTTTTTCTTTCAGGGTTGTGGAAATTGTAAAGGACTATGATTATTTTTTAGATTAAGAGTAATTATGTTTAAGAAATTTAATTTTTGCATCTTCCACCGTGCTGACGCCCAATTGTAGAATAACACTAAATACAATAGGAAATAAGAAGAAGAAAATTTTTGAGGTACGTTAAAAACGTAGATGTTCTTTTCTAAGTAAGAACAAGGCGTGATCCTACAGCAAAACACGGCTACGACTATGACTACAGGATCTCAGCAGACACTGAGAATAAAAACTGTAGCAACGATACGTTAAAACAAAGAAACCCCCATATAAATATAGTCAAATCGAGTGAGGTAAACGTTGCTTTAACGACTGTTGTGCCGCTGCCGTTCTTCATCATATTGGCACCACTGCCTTTGTACCACGTTATTCAATTTCCTACCTCCTGTTGGGAATTGCCTTCTTGCAATCAGGAACGGGTAAATCGTTAACAGCTCGCGATTTTTGCGGCTAATGAGTAAACAGGAATGTCATAGGGCTTAAGAGAAGCAATATAGACTCTGAGTCTAATTTTTATAAGACGGGATAAAAAAAACAGGCCTGCGTTCATGGCATTTGTAGATTTAGAAAAAGCGTTCGATAATCTGAATTGAATCACACTATTAAGTATTTGGAAGAGGACAGGAATAAAATATTGGCAAAAAAGGTTTATCCATAACCGCTATACTAGACTTTTTTTAATATTTCATTTTTTTATTTAACTAACGGCCTGCTACATAGAGTCTAAAGTAGGCCTTTTTTACACAGATTATAATTATTTTTAAAAATATTTTACAATAATTCATAGAGAAACAATTACTAACTAAACGTATTATGGTTTCTACAAATATCTAGTCTAATCTACAAACTACTTATTCGTCGTGTAACAAGACTGTATTATATCCTTTCAAGGTATTCCATTTTCCAGCCTTGTGTTACATTAATTTATATATTATTATAATTTCGTCTACACTAGACAGTCAGCAGTAATTAGAATTGAAGGGCATGAAAATAAAGCAGAAATTAAGGAAAGAATAGGTATGAGGATGCAGTCTTTCGTCCATGCTGTTTAACTTATATATAGAGCCGGAGGTGAATATGGGAAAGGAATCATACTGCAAGGAGAAGAAATTAAAACCCTACAGTTTGCCGATGATAGGAGAGTCTGAAGAAAACTTGGAAATCTTAATGAACGTGGTCCTGTTTGAAGAGTTCACTATGAGGATTAATAAAGGGAAAACCAAGGTAATGGAGTGTAGTATGGGAAACAGTGAAATAAAAAAGGCTGTTAGATTGGGAAGGGATATTTTGAAGGCACTTAAGGCATTCTGCTACTTGGGAAGCGTAATAACTAGGGATAGTAGAACTATAGTAGACATAAGGAGTAGGATAGCACAGGCAAGGAAGGCTTTCGCGAAAAAGAGTGATCACCTTACGGGTAATATAAGTGTTAATATTAGGAAATCGTTGTTAAATATGTTCGTCTGGAGCTTGGCGTTATATTGGTGCGAAGCGTAGACGATAGGAGCTGCAGAAAGGATAAAATTAGAAGTCTTTGGAATGTAGTGCTGTAGAATAATGAGATGGGTGGATAGAATCCGTAACGAGGAAGCTCAGAGGAGAAGAGCGAACAATATGGAGGACGTTGACCAAGAGGAGGGACAGGGTCTTGTAAAATTAGCATTAGATGGAAGTTAACGGAAGAGGGAGGCGATGGAAGGAATTAGGTTTACTTCCGAGAAGGAAAATTCGCCTCTCAATATCTCGCTCGAAACGGCAAAGGGAATTAATTTTTTTTTACAAACGATTCGTCGGGGACGGATCACAATATTTAACTATATGTATGTATTTATTAAATCTACAAATGGGCAGATGCCCGGTGGCAGATAAATAGAACTTAAACAATAATTAATAATCTTTTCGTAAGGACCATATTTAACCTATAATTGAATGTATTATTATATTCAATATAAATAAATAAGTGTGAAATTATTAGAAGCTGAATTTTTAAATAGGAATAATATTGTTTTTGTCTTAAAAAAATTTAACACTGGAAATATATTTCACTGTAGTATATTTTTAGAGATTTCGCAGCACTGATCACTTCACTACACTGCACTAAACTTAGATCAAGTTTAAATTTCCTTTCTCTTAGAGGAAGTTCCCCAAACACTCCTCCAGGCAGATTGTTCCAGTCATTAATTGTCCCGTTTAGGAATGATTATTTTCCATTATATTCTGGTCCGTGACGATTTTTTCTATATACTAGTCTTATCCGACAGAAACCTTTGAATGGCCAATAATTATTTTCGTATCTGTATCTAGCAAGGGGGAGGATTATTAGCGACTGCCACCCTGTCAGCTTATGTAAAAGGTTCTGTATTGGGAGCGGCGCGTGGCTCCTGTGTTCATTTCTCCCTCCCGCAGTATTATCACTCCATTATGCAATTCCTTGTCCTACTCTCTCCCACACACATTGCGTAGTGACGTTGAGGTTGGAGGAGGACGGTATCGCACGTCCAGTGAAACAACCCCTGCTTGACTTGTTCCGTTCAGAACTTCCTGTAGGAATTGAAATGAATAGGGGGATATTAATTCGTTTAACGCAATATTAATATATTAATAATTGACTTTTATAATAAAAAAGAGAAAACAATTTACTTTATCCGAAACAAATTTACATCAATATTACAATGTTGAGATTTTCAAGCTTTAAGCCGGCAATTCTTTCTTCTTTCAGCACTGCATATATATTTACAAATTAATTTCTTAAAACTAACAATTCTCACCACGTGTCACTCCGAATTCGGAATGTGTCATGCAAGATGACAGTCCGTAGTCTACTCGGTAGGCCCAGGCCCTCAATGGACTGTAGAGAAATGGAGAGAAAGAAAACAATTCTCAATCTCTAAACTCAGGGTCGTATGACATGGGCCTTTCTCATAGAGCAAAATATTTCTTACAAAATCTACTCTGACCTGGCACTATAGGGGTAATTTTCGTGTCATCATAATGGACCTTCTATCCGTCTTCCTCGTTGCAATTTCCTCCTAATTTGGGTAGAATTTGATCCAAAACAGAGCCGCCTCCTCCGCCACCGCTCAGGACACTTGCCTGTTTATCCTCGTCTCCTCGGACTACCTGGCCGATAATGTCGATCACCTGCTCGTCTCAACAACCTGCCTCTAATCTCATCTGAGCACTGCTCTCGTCTCCGTAATCTTCCTTACCTAAACTCCAATCATCCGTCTCCGAAATGTGTGTCATAAATCTGTCTGAAGCCTCCCCACTTCTTTAGTTCATATCGCGAATATGGCAGAGATGGATGTTAATTGGTGGCTTACGCGATCGAGCCTGATAATTTTTTTTTCATCCGGGTATCCGTATTCGGTAATTATGTAACCTGAGACCCACAAAAAATAACTGCTGCTGATGAACAAGTGCTGGAGTCTTTGCAAGGGCTCATGACAAATGCTCCTCTGGACATGTAAGGGATAAGAAGAGATTAACAAAATTATTGAAAGCTTTTGTTTTAAAACAGCAGTGTAATACATATTAAACGAATCACATTTATGGTTACTCTTCTCTGGGAGTTACAGTTTGCCCCTCTAACCCCCCTCCCTTCCCCCCAAGGTTTTTGGGGAAAAACACCACCGTACTTGGGAAAGACCCCTGGCGCGCCGTGATGTCTGGGTTTTATTACCCCTGGCTCAAATACTGTCTCTTTTCTTTTGACTCCGCAATATGGAGGACGGTGACCCAAGAGAAGCAACTCAAACATAATTTTCATGACTTTAAGTTTGAATCAATAAAAAGACAGCCAATATGTCAGCAATTATTTTTATTACTCTTTAATTATTAACAGATATAGTATATAAGTGGATGGAACGTCAAATACAATGCGAGTTAGGAGAAGTTCAGATTGGTTTTAGGAATAATGTATGGACAAGAGAAGTAATATTGATTAATATATTGATCGACACGCATGAGGGTGTTGTAAAATTAGAATTAGAAGGAAGTGAACAGAAGTGGGAGGAGAAGGATGGAATACGCTAAGCAGATTAGGGGGGATGTGGAATGTGCTAGTCACGAGGAAGAGGACCGCGCAAGATAGTCTTAGGACTGAATACCACAAGAACAACAATATGATAGTTGGACATAATGCATTTATAATTAAAAATCTTACCGTTTCTTACGGTCTTTTGAAACAAATGGACGCTACGAATTGCCAAATAATTTCCTCCCAGTTGTGGCTCCCGCATCTGTGATTTTTACTTTACTCAAGTCGACCGAAATTCGAAACGCAGTCAGGCTTTTCGAGGCTTATGATCCCCGAGTGGGTGAAGTTGAATTCATTTACCTTTTGTGGAAAATCTCGCCAGGTCGTACGCACTTGCTTTAAGCGATTGTCTGCTGGCGGCCGTGAGTCACGCCGATTGTCCCCTCGTTATGGGCCATTCCGGCGCAATTTCGCCAATCAGGGGCTGGGCACAGTGCGCACAATCAGGGCCCGGGGCCAATTAGCCACGAGGAAGAGGGTCCGCCCGCGTCCTTAGGCAATATTCTCGCACACAACTTCCATCCGGTAATTGCACACGTTAATAATATTGAATCACCGGGATTGTTCGCAACTGTTCGACTGTCTCCCGGATGCCATTGTTGCCGTCTGGTTCAACAGTTACCTACCAAAGATAGAAAGAGATTAATCAAGCCGGTTTTCTTCGCGAGTCTTACCAAAATCGTTACGTCCGTCCATTCAACGTCCAGAATAACAACGAAGTCACTTACTGCCAAAGGAAAATTTTATTAACCAGTTTCTTAATTCATATACGGAAAACAACGTTCCTCACTGATAAACTACAGATTCATTCCATGCAGTCGAAGGTCAGGTTATACCACAACTCAATATTAGCAGCAATCACAGGTTACGCAGCGAGCACATGCATGGGGCGCATAGATTGAGACTAGTTAAACCAATGCTAAAAATCCAACAAATTCAGCGGAAAACTTTGTTAAGAATATCAGGCGCCTTCAGTACAACCCCTTCAGAAGCACTAACAGTTCTCCTAGCTGTTGTCCCGTTGGATCTATAAATCAGGAAAAGGAGCGCCGTGCAGTACTGGCTCAAAAAAGAGAACCAGTGCAAAGTCGTAGAAATTTTAGGCAAGGAAGCAAATACCAAAATAGAAATTAAAGAAGAAATATTAAACATTTGGCAAGAAAGATGGAATTCATCGAATAAAGGGAGAAGGGTGTAAGAAATTCTACCTAACATAAGAGAAAGATTACAGCTTAGACACCTCAACCCAACCAAGGGTCTTATACATTTTCTTACTGATCATGGTCCATACGGACAATATCTGGGAAGAATAAATAGCAGACTAGACAATCTATGTGCCTGTGGAGAGATAGGAACACCGGAACACGCCATACTGGAATGCCCCAATTATGACAATGAGAGAAACCTTAAGAAAAGAAAGACTATGGGAAATAATAAGAAACCCACCACTCACTCACCGCGGCTCTAGAAAATTTGACAAACCTGATATCCGCTTTAGAACTGACAAAATACAGGACTAAAAATATAGAATCTTAAATATTACATCATAAGACTTAATATACTCATCATCGGACCGGACATTCAAATCCAGGAACCGGATGAGTATAAGGACCAAAATATGGACATCATAACATAAAATAGAATATAAATTATAGTAATAGTAAGATTATTCAAGTAATTATCTTAAACAAATTACATAACTCTGCTAATACAAATACAGTCATAAATAATTAGAGTATAAAATTAGTAAAAAAGTTTGAACCTACAACTACTCGACCAACGCGTCATGGAGATCCGGAAACACGTGGGGGTCGTAACCGGAAAACCGGAGTTGTTTCACAAACAAAATGTATAAAGGTGGAAAGGATGAGGAGACAAAGAAATTAAGAATTCTCTCCTTCAGTCTCTCCACGAAAATAATATAATAATAAAACTAGTGTAACAGATGATGATCTTACACATGCTAAAAAAAATTTAAATATACGTATCTACTTTATTATTGTATTCATACATATTTATATCTATGTATACAAAATAAAAATATTGTTAAACAGACCTGTTATTGAATCTAGAAAACAGGTCAACTAAATTATTATCAATAATAAAAAAAAGTCGAAGGTCCTCCCCAATATTAATTCCAATTTATGCCATTTTAAATTAAATAAAATTTCATAAGAACATCTCGCTGGCCAGAATAAAGGTTTTTTTTCTCGGCGCCGGGCTGGCGACCCGGAGATATATACCTGACTACGCTCTTTTAACGATAGGCTTGCTTTTGGCTGAGGGAGCGTTCACCTTCGGAACTTCCTAGGGACACTGTTACCTGTGTCATGAAAAATCTCCCGCTATTGACGGAAAACTCACGACGATTAGCAGAAAAACGTCACGTGAGATAGCGTTACCCCTTCGGAGGGGGCATATGCGGGTTTAGCTGCGAAGGTGAAACCCGGGAAAATGGTCAGTATCAAAGTATATTTTGATCAGTCGAGACAGTGAACAGCGGAGACGGTTGAGGTGAGACATTGACAAGTCGAGGGAGCAGCGAAGGAGTAAGGTGGAACACGTCGAGAAAGCGAGAGGCAGAGGTGTATGACGTAAGACGTTGTGCAGGCGAGGGAGTAGCTGAAAGTGTATACAAAAAGGGAAGAAGGAGGATAAAACTGAGGCGATGAAGAGGGTTAAAACGGAATATGGAAAAGGATTCATTCTACAAGGACGTTACTGTAGTATTAGGGCAGACAGAAGAAGACTTGGAAACCATAATAAATGGCATGAACGTGATCCTGGAGAAAGAGTTCAATATGAGGATTAATAGAGGGAAAACCAAGGAGATGGAGTGTAGTACGGGAAACAAAGGAATAACAAAGGCTGTTAGATTGGGAAGGGATATTTAGACGGAAGATATGGAATTCTGCTGCTTGGGAAGCGTAATAACTAGGGATGGTAGAAGTATAGTAGACATAAATAGTAGGATAACACAGGCAAGGAAGGCTTTCGCGAAAAAAGTTAATTTACTTACGTGTGATAAAAGTATGAATATTAGAAAATCGTTGTTAAAAATATTCGTATGGAACATGGCGTTATATGGGTGCGAAGTGTGGACGATAGGAGGTGGGGAAAGGAAAAGAATAGAAGCGTTTGAAATATGGTGATATAGGTGAATCTGAAAATCAGATAAGTGGATATAATCACTAACGAGGAAGTTCTTAACAGAATAGGGGAGAGAGAACAATATGATAGATTAATAGGGTACGTTCTGAGACATGAGTGTCTTTTAAAATTAGCATTAGAGGGAAGTGGAGAGAAGAGGGAGGTAAGGAATGGGAAACACTTAGCAGATTAGGAAGGATGTGGTAGTTTTGCGGAAATGAAGGTAGGTTAGCATGGAGGTTTGCATCAGTCCTGTCTTTGGACTGATTACAATAACAAAAATATCATAGGGGATGTGCTTCAGAGGTAAATATGTTTATGAGGAAAGGGAAACAAACTGCTGGTTAGTAATTTTCACGTCCGAAAGGGCTCAGAGATGCCTGATTATACTTTCCGTGCACGATATGGGAGGTTATTTCATGCGTATCGTCGCCCATCTTAACGTTACGGTTCTCGAAAATCTTTCAGTTGAGCGGAAACTGTAGCGCACGAAGAGGGAGAGAAAATTCTGGAGGGACGCGAAATGATATTGCAGCTCATCCAGGAAATAGAATTTCAGCTCCTCTTCAACAAGAAAAAAATAATAACGGTATATAGATTTTTAGTTGTGCTTGTCTTTGTCCGTAGTAGGCGTAAAAGGCCGATGAGGGACAAAAAGGAAGGCGCGTGAGCCTCGCGCGCGGCGCTGGAACCTGTTGATCGGCCGGACTCTACAAAGGACAATTAAAAGCGTTATCGGGCGCATTCAGAGGGCGGCCATTCATTCATCAAGCGCTCTGTTAGCACTAGGCAGAAACTATCAGGTTGTCCGTGCTGCGGCGAGGACCACGCACCATGCTCTGTCTGTCCGCGGCTCTGACTGTGGGGGTGGGGGCGGGGGTGGACGACACAATTATGTCCTCTATATTGAGTGAGGGTGAGGCGAAGCCACCCTTGCACAAGGGAGGGATCCATAACAAAGTGAACAATTGGCAGCGATTCGCTCACGTCGTTAGGGCTGCGATAATGTTATATAGATGGTCGTCCCACCGTGGAGAATGGAGATGAATGTAGCGAGCCATTGTGGCCGCTGAGATGCGTCGTGCTAAGTGGGCGTCCAGCCGTGGCCGACGACGAGAGGCGAGGAGCGCGTCTCGCAAGGGGTCCGCCACATCAATCTACTTCAAATACCCTCAATATGACGACTTTCAAACGAAAATGAGTCAATATCTTAGTTAACCAAATAGTAACTTCCCGACCTCAAAAAAAATTCCATATTTTCTAAACATGAAACAATCGCGTGACTTTTCATGAAAAATTACTTACAAATTCGGGAGATATAAATTGTTAAAATCTGCTCCCCCCGGCCAAAAAGCCAATCATAAACGGTCAACTGTTACGAGAATCTAGGCTTTCCCGGTGGATAGACTCAATAAACTTGGAAACTACAATAAATGGCATGAACGTGATCCTGGGGAAAGAGTTCAATAGGAGGATTAATAGAGGCAAAACCGAGGTGATGGAGTGTAGTTTGGGAAACAGTGGAATAACGATGGGAAGGGATATTTTGAAAATGCTACAAGTACAGTAGACATAAAGAATAAGATAGCACAAGCAATGAAGGCTTTCGCGAAAAAGAGGAATTTACTTACGTGTAATATAAGTGTGAATATTAGGAAATCGTCGTTAAATATGTTTATATGCAGCGTGGCGTTATATGGGTGCGAAACGTGGACGATAGGAATTGGGGAAATGAAAAAAATAGAAGCCTTTGAAATGTGGTGCTATAGGCGAATGCTGAAAATCAGATGGGTGGATAGAGTAAGTAACGAGGAAGTTCTGAACAGAATAGGGGAAAAGCGAACAATATTGGAGGACGTTGACCAAGAGAAGGAATAGATTAATAGGCCACGTTTTAAGACACGAGGGTCTTGTAAAATTAGCATTAGAGGGAAGTGTGTGGGGTAAGAACAGAAGAGGGAGGACAAGGATGGAATACTCGAAGCAGATTAGTGAGGATGTGGATTGTGCTAATTATGAGGAAATAAAAAGGCTGGCGAAAGATAGGTTAGCATGGAGGATTGCGTCTGAAGAGTCTTAGGTCTGAACACAATAACAACGTAACAGAATAAGAAGTTCTCGGGATTTCACCCGGGTTGTTATTTGTAAAATACAAAGTTTCGACGGCTGACCTGAAGACGATGGTGGAGATATCCGTCGAAACGTTGTATTTTACAAATGACATAACCCGGGTGAAATCCCGAGAACTTCTTATTCTCTTAAGTTGTTTGTTGATGATTAAAACTTTATTATGTTGAAAGATAAAAAAACTCATAATTACAAATATTGATTCTGCGTAAAATTTTAGAAGATTCCGTGCTGGACCACCGCCGAAACCGTCAGGAACTGGAGATGGTCCAAATTCTTCACATGTAAATTAAATAATCTTTTCAGCTTAGGGAGTCAAGGACTAAATAGGATGTATCGTTAAATTTTAAGTCTGAGGAAGTCTCGAAATGGAGGTGAAACGTCGCTGCTCTTAACAAATCGTGATTTAATTAATGCTGACTTGACTTGTGACCCTCTTTTTTATTTATTGTTAATTTGTAAGCCAGAAAAGTTTGGTGTAAATAGGATTTTATTAAAAAATTGAAGGATACCCGAACACTAAGATAACTGATACTTAATTTTTTTAAAGAAATTGAAAACCTTATTAATAAATTGAAAATATTTAGTCGCGAATGACCGTTGAAGTTAATGGGACTTTAAATAAAATTATATTAAATAGATGAGATCAATATTTACTAACTTCATGCAGGAGTGGTGAATATATATTTGCTAGTGAAATATGTTTATACGTGATCTTTAGTTTTAACATCGACCAGAGCTTAGTTGATGTATTTGCAATGTAGTGAAGGGTGTTGATGTTCCCCGTGGAGCAGGGATGCTGGATGGATCCCTTAATTGAGCCATTATGGAGGTAACTCGATTCAGTGCCACCTGCTGTTGCCATTACGACAAGCAATAACCGGCCGCTGTTGCCAACCATCTACGGGCGGAAGGCCATTCTCTCACTAACGTAAATAAACAAATATATTTTAGGTTCCATGAAACCCCCCCGTACTTTTGAAACAGTATTTAGTGTAACGGGAGTGACGTCACACATTCACATTACAGATTTAAATGTCATTCAGAGGCAAGCAGTAAATCAATTTTAACAAGCTGACAATTAAAAAGGAAGTTGTGAGAGAGTTGCAGCACTGTTCCTTAAAGTTGGCGTCGGCCATTGTGGCTTCTTTCAAGAAATTTTATTATTATTATTATTCAATCCATTAGTCCTCAGTTGAGGAAATAGGATACGTCAAATATAATATTACAAGAAATATACAAACTTTTACAACTAAGAATTGACAATAAAGGAAAGATAAAATTCAATCTTCAATTTTCAGTCGACATAGGAGGAGGCAGCAGAAGATCGTGCGTAGGTTTCCTGTCGAACATGAAAAAGAAATAAATCAGCAGTTAAATTCTACTAAAATAATAGAAGAATTTGATAGGACACCAGCAAACTGTTTTAGTCCTTCCTGTCTATGAACTCTTTGAGTGAATAATACGCTCCATTCATTAACAAAGATTTACAACTCTTTATAAATGATTTTTGAACCTTTAAAGCTTTTACTTCTTCCGGGAGACTATTGTATAGATTTATACCGGAATAGTGAATGCTGCTTGTTTCAAAAAGACTTAGACGATGTTTTTCAACACGAAGCTGAGAGAGATTTCTTGTGTTGTACGAATGGCTTGAACCGTTTAGATCATATAGATTGATGTTGCTCCATACAAATTTTAAAACTTCTAGAATATACGTGCAAGGTAAGGTTAAAATTCCAAGTTTGCGAAACAAAGGTTTGCAAGTGGTATTCCACTCCGCACCAGATACTATTCGTACGGCCCGCTTTTGTAGTTTAAAAATGTGAATCGCGTGATGCGAATGACCCCAGTTTGCAATACCGTAACACATGACAGAATGAAAATATGCATGGTACATCGTTACATAAATAAGGAATTGGAAATGAGAAACCAGTAACCCCGGACAAAAATGTTTACTCAAGGGACACGGGGACTGAAATTTCGGCCATAATCAGAATAAAAACTGATTCTTTAATTTTTAATATTTACATACCTATAAATTCAGTAAACTGAAAAAAAGAAGCTGCTAAACAAAAGACGAAAGGTGTAACATATGTTGCAGGACAATTTTAATTAATATTTTTTTGATTCTAAAATAATAAGTTCTACTTTTCTTTAAAAAAATTGTTTTTTCCTGATTCATGATTTCTGATTAAAAAAACCTATGAACACACAAATGTTAAGCTATTATCTTCATTTTGTTTACATATTCTACATGCTAATACCTTCAAATACAAGCATTAGTTTTCCAATTTTTCAAGTAGTTTAGGTGAAATCAATTTTCAAAGTTCTAAAGAATGTCAATTTTTATGTAACCCTATGAAGCTTTAAGGTTAAAAAATATTTTCTCCCCACAGTTTTATTAAAATTGTAAAATAATACTGAAATTTGATAGGTATGGTCAACCCTACATATTAATGTAAGAAAGATACATTAAATTCAAGTACGTAACGTAAGAAACGTTTTCAAAACTGACAAATTTTTAAAATAATATTCTCAACAAAAACAAACTTTTTTACGTAGCTAGACACGGGTGTTGTTAAAACAGAAATTTTCATCTCAGTAGCAATTCATATACAAGAATTTCAAATTTCAGTCCCCGTGTCCTTTAAGAGTCGCATATATTACTCTAAAGAGTATTACTTTCTAAATTTATTACTTATTGATTCATTGAATTACGACGTCTGTGAAACTATCTGCATGCATTATTTTCGTTAACGCACGAAACCATGTTTTACCTTTCAAATATTCCATCGCACCATTTTTTTGGGGTTAACAGGCTACATGAGGGTGATCCTGAAACGGGCGACTCCCCTTTAATAGCATAGGAAGCGAATTGAAAAGGGGGGATGCGGAAGGTAGAGCAAGGTTGACTAGGGCCCCCGGGCTATGGTTTAAGGATCCTACCCGGTGTTTCACCTAAAGGGATGCAGGGAAACCCTAGAAAACCTTCATCAGGTAGGTCGGGCATTGGGTACTATTCTCACGCCCTTCCGAATGACGGGAGACGAGTTTGCTGTGGTGTCGCAGCATTCCCTTCTCCGTGTCTCCACAAGTTTTATGAGGCAGTTTGCCGACTGATCCAATGGGAACAGCGGAAAACTCTTGCCATATGCCCAAGGTCTTCGACCCCAGTACATATACCTCCTAAAATAGGTGAAAGTGTCTCGGCATGTAAGAACTTTGTTTAAAAAAAAGAGAGTGTACGAGGCATTCGCGACAATTATTTTGTGGTGGAGCGTCTGCGAGAAAACTCCGACAGGCACTCTTTTGAGGATGATCACAGCAAATTTCATCCAGCATAATTAATTATTGCTGATACCAAAACGACAGTCAGTAAACATAAAAATAACCCGTAAAGCGAAACAGCAACAGTTAACATGCCAAATATTTGATTAGCAGATATTACTTTTTCTTAAGCATATACGTCTGTGTTGCACAAAACTAAAATTGAGGATGATTCTGAAACAGACAACTCCCCTTTAAAAGCATAGGAAGGGAATTGAAGAGGGGGGAGGCGTGGAAGGTAGATGAGTTTGCTGTGGGGGGAGTGTCGCAGCATTCCCTTCTCCGTGGCTCTACAAGTTGTAGGAGGCAGCTGGCCGAATCATCAAGTGGGATTAGCGTAAAAATCTTACCGTTTGACCAAGGTCTTCGACCCCAGTTCATACACCTCCTATATGAAATCTGAGTGCTGGAAATGTGCTCAAAAGTGAGACACTTAACGAATCAAAGTACAAAAAAAGATACAGAAAATCTGAACGAAACTCGTTCTCAAGCAGAACCAAAATCAAGATACATATTTTAAACATAAATATCAACGGACTTATATACCTCGGAACCTTAAACAGCCATTTTGAGTCTAGTTATTGATAAAATGTGCAGTTTAAATGTATAATAATTTAACTACCACTATTTATTCTGGTTTCTGTTAGTACTTATTAGTTCATGAATAAAGTTTGCTAAGGTTAATAGATGTTAACGGATTAAATGTTTTCATTATCGACGTAGTTACAAGTATAATATGACTAATAAGTTCTTTACAGCCGGTCGAGTCTGAGCAGTATTTGATTAAAATTGTGTGTTTAGTTGTCAGTTTTAGTTACTGAAAATTAAATTATGCATTATTAGATATAAACTGGTTCTACGAAATATTAATTTATATTGGCATTATTCTGTTTCAGATCCGTACCAAATGTTTGGCCCTACGAGCAGCCGTCTAGCGAGTTCAGGTAAGCGCCGTTTATAACTTTAAAAAATTTCAAAAATTCCAAAATCTTGTATTATTTGTCATGTAAATAGTCTCACCTAAATTCCTATCTTTATCCTTCCAATGATCACGTTCTGGAATTAATAATATTAACTGCTCTTTGTCTGATCTTTCTGCAACGTTTCTATTAGAGATTTTATTCGATAGGAAAACCCTCAAATAGTTCAATTATGTAATTTTATCCGCTTCTCGCAAAGTATTTTCGGTTCGTGAAATTTGTCTCCTCCTAAGATTATTTTGCTGTCTAAGTTCATTTTGAGTCGCATGGACGTCTAGCGTTTTGATTCCCTTACTTACTTTTATAATATTGCATTAATTATAAGCTATTTATTTATTGTTAAATTGTCAAAAAGAAAAATAGTCATTTACGTACTTTTCAAAATAACCACTTTATATATAATTCAATAAAAGACTGAAACCCACTACATTAGTCAACAAACACTAGATACGTTAAAACGTTTAGTTAAATTTTCGGGCTTCTACAGAAAAAAATACAGCAAAACAAGCTCGAAAAAATTAACAAATTTCAATTTATCATAATTTCGTTAAAGTTTAAATTAGCCAGTTTTCAAAAAAAATGTAGTTAAAATATAAATATAACACAAACCCTCAACCGTCAATGGACGCAGTTATAATAAAAATTTGAATAATATTAAACTTAACATTTATTCATGACAATATACGCTAATTGAATGTATAGCCGGCTTTTTTTAACGATTAAGAATATATATATAGTATCCGAGACGCGAATGTCTTGGGGTCTTTCCTTGCGTGGTCTCACAACATCAAAACATATACTGAAGAGAAGGCCTTTGAGGTATTAAGAAGCCGCTGGCCAGAAATGTCATAAATACTTGTGTTGGGTAACAAATTTAGGGTCTCGATATTTTTACACGTCTCAAACTTTACCATCAGAAAGTTCAGTAAAGTCCGGTGCGCTACATTTTGCGAGTCGCGGGCAGATGTGTGAACCCCGATTTGTGAACTCTAAATTAAAATAATGTTTGCTCTTGTCAAAATTTTAATCGCGAAGGAGAAATCACAGGTTTCGAGGTTGGTGGGAAATATTTAGATAGTTAGTGGTGGAATGTCGTAGAGAAGAAGGGATGATGTCAATTGTTGAGGAACCTCGGAGAAGATTAGAATTTAGTTGTTGAGTTGTCGAAGAGAGGAAGAGTAGAGTTGTTAAAGAGTTGTAGAGTGGTTGTTCTGCGGGCAGGTTGAGTTAGTTGGAGAAATGATTGAGAATGATGATTTGTGGAGAAGTTCTGCAGCTTGCAGAGTTCCTCTTGAAGGGTTCCAAAGGTTCCGTCCTGATCTACCTACGATTGCCGGTGTCGGTAATGTACTAAATCAACCCCAAAAATATCAATGCCGTCTACTGAAAGCCACAGTAGTAATTGCCACCATCAAGTATTTTTCAGAACATAAAGACCAAGGTATTTAAAGCCCCACCATAAAATAAATTCATTTTTCAAAATGTTTAATTTCTTTTAAAAGAGCAGGGAGATAAGTTTTTATTTTTTTTCCATTACTATTTAACATAATTATATATTCTTACATATTCTTTATTTTTATTTAAAATAATAATAGTTCTTGACCTTTTTACAGATTAGTTTATTTATCCAATCTAAAAATTAACGACGTTTCGGTGTATATTCACACCGTCCTCAGGTTTTTCTTTCATGTTATGATATATCGAAACATAGGTAACACTTAACATATTCAGTTAAATGTACAATAATTTAACAAGAGTTCCGTACACGGTTTGGATTTAAGTCCAATGTGTTGCCTCGGAACCCTTGTTTGTGCTTTTAACTCAATATGATAAATGTATATGGCATTATATGGGTGCGAAACGTGGTCGATAGGAGTTGCAAAAAGGAAAAGAATAGAACTTTTTGGAATGTGGTGCTATAGGAGAATGAGGTGGGTGGATAGAGTAACTAACCAGAAAGTTCTTAACAGAATAGGGGCAGGGCGAACAATATGGAGGACGTTGACTAAGAGAAGGGATAGATTAATAGGCCACGTTTTAAGACATGAGGGTCTTGTAAAATTAGCATTAGAGGGAATGGAATACTGTAGGCATATTAAGGAAGATGTGGCAGGTGCTATTTATGTGGAAATGAAAAGGCTTGCGTAAGATAGGTTAGCATAGAGGGTTGCATCACAGCAGTCGTAGGACTGAATATCACACAAACATGTTAAGTGTTAGCTGTGTTTGAATATTATAACAACTTGACAGAAAAACCTGAAGACGGTCTGAATATACACCGAAACGTCATTTATCTTTAGATTGGACAAATAAATTTGTCTGTAAAAATTGTCAAGAATTATTTTTAATAATTTACAACAGGCGTTTAATATTCTTATTATTTATTCTCCTTGCTATCATGTAATTTAAAGTAAATCCATATCCCATTACTACGCTACATGTTGTAGTAATCGACTTTACAGGTTCTTTGTCCTTGCTTGTTGGTGATAATCGTCTTGTGGATACGTGGTCCCAGTCCAGTCCAGTGTGAGATTAATATTTCTGTCGGTGTCACGCACGTGTGGAAGCCGTGTAACGGTGTGTTCCCATGATATGGTAGTCTTTCCCCCCGCTGTTAACTGTTTGCTGTAAAGTATGCAGTCTCGCTTGTTAACTTTAAAATATTCACGCGGCGAACCGTAACGCACGCCGCTGCATGAATTTCGAGTTCCACGCGGACAGATGTTCGTATTTCGCACCTGGAATAAGAAACGTCTGATTATCATCCACTATCGCTTACACTGTTAACATTTGTAACGAAACCCTTTTAAATCGTTACCGAACTCCACTTCAAAGCTTCAGTCATTGTTTTCTGTGTACAAGCTACGGAAATAGGCTTTAATCTCAAAAAGTTGAATTAGTTGAATATATAAAAAGTAGGGTTTCATCCATTTATGATGGCTTCAGGGAAAACCATATAACTCGCAGTTGGTTTAGAACAGGTCCCGCTATCCTATGTTATTAAAGGGGAGTTGCCTGTTTCAGGATCACCCTCATGTAACCTGTCAACCCCCCCAAAAAAAATTGAAATGAGCAATTCTCGCGGCAATTCAATAGAGTTATAAATATTTATATAAACATCTTCTGAACTCTTCAAGATATCGAAATGAAGGATACACTAAATTTGAAGTTATAATTCCTGTTTCAATCCCTGAAATGTTCATTGAAATCCGTTAAGTCGTTTCAAAAGCATAAACTGGTCAACTCATCAAACTTTTGAGATTTTAACGCACGTATAGAAAAGAAACCTTCACGTTGATTTAAGATATATATATTAATATCATTATAGAAATGAAACATGCACTAATATTTAAGTTAAATTGCCTTTTTTTAAACTCTCAATTTTTCATTGAAATACGTTGAGCCATTTCGGAGCCTATTCGAGACATACCAACTGACAGTCAGACGCATCAATTTTATTGTTTGGTATAGATTCACTTGATAAATGGTTCATAAACTGTTTCAACTCTCTTCTCATGAAGTGACCAAGAATTCCTTCATGATTGTTCTCCGAACTGCCTTCTGTAAATTGTAGTACCTGTGGATTTCGCCGTCTGTTGTCCTTGTTGTTGTATTCAGTCCTAAGGCTGGTCTGGTGCAACTCTCCAAGTTAACTTATCTACCGTAAACCTTTTTCATTTCCACATAACTACCACATACCACATTCTCTGTAGTCTGCTTCTTGTCCTCCCTCTTTTGTTCACGTCCCTCTAATACTAATTTTACAAGACCCTCATGTCTTAACACGTGCCCTATTAATCTATCCCTTCTCTTGGTCAACACCCTCCAAATTTTTCTCTCTTCCCCTATTCTGCTAGGAACTTTCTTGTTAGTTGCCCTATCCACCTCATCTTCTATAGGACCACATGTCAAAGGCTTGTTTTGCTCCTATCGTCCACGTTTCGAACCTATGTAACGCCACACTCCATCCCAATATTTAATCAATCATTTCCTAAAATTAATATTTATATTAGTCGTAAGTAAATTCTTCTTCCCTGTCTGTACTATCCTATTCTAGTTATTACGCTTTCCAAGTAGCAGAATTCCTTAACGTCCTTCAAAATATCCCTTCAGAATATAACAGCCTTTCTTATGTCATTATTTCCCATCCTACACTCCATCACTTTGGTTTTCCCCGTATTGATCCTCAGGTTGTACTCTTTCTCCTGAAATCTGTTTTACCCCATTCCAACCCTTCTTAGGGAACCGTAACTTACATTGAATTTTTCATGTCGGAATTATACCCAGCGGCTCACATTACACTGGTTTAGATTGTTTTCTGATTATTTTGATGTGATGCCTCTTCACCTCCACCATTTAGCATACTCCCCTTCGATTATGGGTGGGTTCAAAATTATACGCTACCTATTTTCAATCCGAGTTATGTAAATGGCGAAAAATCCTCAAAATGAAACGGTGTTTTTTAAACTTTTGAGCGATTTTCACTGGTGTGAGAAGAAAAGATCAATTTCCCAATCGACCACAGGACCTCAGAATTCATTTTAAAAAATCCTCCGTTTTTGAACTATAAGGGCGTAAAGTTGGACTGGTTCCAAAATGGAATTATTTCTTGTGTTGTAGCTCATACTGGTGGGTGGGGGCGAAGTATTGTATACATTGGAGAAAAGTATATCAACTAACAAACAAAGAAAATAAGCACTTGCTCGTTACTTCAAGTTGACTAAGAAATTTTCTAGAGGCGGAAAACTACCGAGAAAAGTGGAAAAATCGGAGGTTTGTAGATATTTTCAGTTTTTTCACATATATAGCTTCAGTACATTTAAAACATTTAAGATCATGGCCAGCCTTGGGCCTTGAGGTACATGTCTGCCATATTTGGTCAAATTTGGACCAGTAGCTTGGACGTCTTTAGCTGGTGATTTATTACCAAAATTGCAGGGGTTGAAAGGGGTATAGAGACTCCTCGGAATCACATAGGAATGCAGGGTCGCACATACCGTAGTTGCGCGCTATGGTGCGAAGCAGCAGAGAAAAAGATCAGAGACAGCAACACATTAATGGGACAGAAATCATTTTATTGAAAGGTTGTACTGTAACGACTAGTAGTCGTCAGACAGGCCTGACAGCGGCGCTGCATGGAGCTCATTTCGTTCTGGAAGATTCCTCCCGGCAGTCTTGAGGTAGATGACGTCGAACGGACGGTAGCGTTAACAGCGACCCTGCTGGGAAATCGTCATTTGCGATCCAACACCTGTTGTAGCACAACTATTCAATAATTCTTTTTGCTGTTTCTGTTCTTCGACTTCTCCAAGTTTGTCGGGCTTGTAGTGAGTCACCCTGTAGTATACCCAAGTACTGACAAAGGTTTTTAGTATTATTGATGAGAAAATATGGTCTTTTTATGCAAAAGTTATTAAACAGTTTAATAAATCTAAGTTTCCTGTCAACATTTAAGATATCAGGCTTTGAAAAGTGCAGGACAACTATTTATAAAATAAAAACGGGGATAATTTGATATGAATTGAAGTTTAAATATTAATTCCAGTTAAATATTTCGTTACAGTATTAAAAAAGATTACAATGTATTTTTAACAGCTTCAGTTAAGTATATATTGAATCTTATGTATTTTATCGCTTTGGCTAATTAATTTAAGGACATTTTCATTGAACGTTTTATGTGTAGAAACACAGTGAAAGAAAAATTAATGTCCTCTATAAATGGAGGAAACTTGGAACAGAAAAAATGATAGCAGCACAAGTCCTTTTTCCTATTATCTACTCCTGTTTCACATTTAACATTCGACGGCAGTAAAATTTTTTATACAGTGTATGTTTCCTCCGCTTTTATACAGGGAATGTTTCCTCCGCTTTTGTTTCCCTGTCTGTGTTACGACGTGGTTTGAACGTGCGTCCAACATTCCCCATTACGGCATTTAGAGCAGGGAGTCGAAGTTTCGACACGGAAAGCGCAGATTTGGTAGCGTGGTCTCCACTGTTTGGAAAGGAAAGCGATAAAAACTACTTACCCGGCTCTTGTCACGAAAATGACACATTTACTCTACTTATTTTACTTTCCTTCAAGCGACCTCCCCACAATCAATACCATTTGCAGGGAGCTCGGGATAGAAATAACATTTACATTCAAGGGTTTCCAGAATATCTCCGACACTGTTCATAACAGTGACGTTTCCTGTCACACTAAATAGAATTTCCCAATGAAAAGGAAGGGGATGATTTATGTCATCAAGAAATAAACCCGCTTTGCAAATACAGTAACTTGTCTATACCAATAAATCAAATAGAACTGCCTGACTGTTTGTCCTCTAATAGGCTTCGATATCGCTCAACGGATATCAATGAAAACATGAGGGTTTAATAAAAGGAGATTTAATTTAAATTTTCGTGCATATTTAATTTCAAAATATAGCAGAACATATTAATATAACATGAATATAAATAAAAATATTAATTCTATGGGAAGATTTCTTGTAATTGCCGCTGTGTGTAAACCAACTGCGAGTTATATGTCCTATTAGGCGTTCTTATATCATTTATCCCACTTACTATCTATTGTTGCAACAGACTGAGAAAAAATTAACTTCTTTGGTATACATAAATTGATAAATTGGCTTTATTTCTCGCGTCAGGTAAATTTTAAATTTTAGTAATTGCAGATAAGAAAATAAAAAGGAAACTATCGAGTTTGGTGTCGAAACCGGTGTAATGTGAGTCGCAGTGTTACATTATCACATTTAATATGCGATTTAAGTAAAAATTTAACAATTAAGTAAGGAAAAATCTTGATTCTGTTAGAATATTGAAAATATATTTATTTCTGATATTGTACCAGGAGTATTTTGGACTTGCTCGAGATACTGGGAGTATATTTGAGGTGCATATTGTGACGTTTAAATGTCGGTTATGTGATGACCAAGAATTAAATAATGTACCGCCGGGATAAAATAAATAAATACCCGGGCAACGCCGGGTCCCCAGATAGATAATAAATTTTATCTTTGCTGTTTACATCGTTGCACTTTCTGAAGCTCTCAAGCAATTTTAAGTTTCCTAATATCGTTGGTTTCACATTAATAATAACCCTTAAACACTGACCATCGAAACAACGAATCTAATAGTTTACTGGAAATACCGTAAGACCTTTGTAAGGATACAAATATGTATTACCAACATTCACGTAAAAAAATGATATACTATTTCCGCGAGATAATATGAATTACTCGCTGGGTTAATGTACCTACCCTTTATGAATACGTAAAAGATACTCTTTGCTTATGAATCAGAGATTTTCTAACACAAAATAGATATTTATAATTTAATAAGTAAATAAAAACAATTTTAATTAATAATTTAATGATTCTTTTCAGATAAATAATAGTTATTAAATTCTCTCTTCAATAAATCAACTATTTATGTTTTTCGTATACATTTCACAAATAATATTCAAATTTTTAATATACGCTACCATAATATTTGGTAATTGGAATAGAAATGTCCCTACGCGTTTAAACGAGTATTTTCGCGTTTTAATCTCTGAAGGGATGTTAATAATTAACTCGTCTGGTTATGTCTTACATTTTTCTACAACTGATCTACAGTCTACATGTATATAATACTGAATAAGATAGCTTTTAATTAAATTTGAATATAGTATGACGCTCAAAAAAATTGTTTCCAACGTTTCCAAAAACCTATTCAACGACTGTCTGCTGCGTACATCAGTAGGTTATTTTAAAACTTTTAAATCAAGTAAGTGAGTTAACAATTAAAATTAGATTCATTCGTCCAAATTTCAATGCAAGTAACAATTGTATCTTAGTTGTAAAATTATTCTCAATGCATATTTCACTTGTGTTTCTAAACTTATGGACTCATGATAGCATAGATCAAATTACTCTATTACAATGAAAAACCTAAAACCACCATACATATGTCAGATATTTGCCTTCATGTGTTTTTCCCACCCTTATAGTTTCATTCGCAATATTTAGAGAAATTTCATGAAATTGTTACTCTATTACTCGCTTTAATGAGTATCTTATTAGTTCTTATTATCAGGTTCTTATGGGACGGTCAGTTTCTCCTATGTACGTTTTGCAAGTTTTTCATGCATACATTTTATCTCTAATACAGTCTGTTAATTTTCACAACGTTGATTAATAAAGAATAATTATTTAAAAAATACAATTTCCCTCCTTTCCGGAAGTAAGTTTAATTGTAGTTCAGAAGCAGTAGGCAGTGTTAAATCTCGGAGAGTTGCATTACAAATTTCAGGAACGTGTTAATATTGTGGCACGTCATTTGTTGCCTCAAATTAAATAAGGAATAAATTTTTTACACTAATACATCTTATTCACTGAAAAGAAATCACAATAAACTATATTAAGTTAATGAAAATATTTCCGGTTGCTCAACATGATACTCTTTCCCCAAGGTTTTCGCGTTTTAGTATGGAGACTCGTAAAAAGACATTTTGACTAATAAAAATTAATGTTAGCAACACTCTCAGGAAAAAATATCCGGCGGCTTACCAGGATAGGATTTCTGCTACAGGACTTGAAGCAACGCCCGATTCTTTCAATCACGTGGTTATCTGCTTCGCTCTCCGTTCTTCTACGATCCTCCTTCGTAAAATATCCACCATTAAGTGTCCTGACTTATCCAAAATTTTTGCCTATCTGTCTTCCCTTCTCCCTTTTCCTTACAACTCTCCTAATTGTTGGAAACTGGCCTCAGTATCACCAGCTGATTCTATTAAATGTTTCCTGGTTGGTTGGCGAAAATGCTGCTTGGCTCTCTAAGGACAAGGGCGGATTCCGAGAAATAGTGATCTATTCTTGGCTGGAAGCTCATTCCTGGAATTGTTTATCTGTACCTGGCCATTCTTTTATCTCCCGCACTTTTAAGGCAGAAATTTACCCTAGATGTAAATTTAAAATAATGTCTGGCTGTAGCAACGCGTTTTAGCATGCAAACGCTCAACGCGGTTAAGTTATATTGAAGTGACTAATTCAATTAGACGAGATGTGTTATAATTTTAAGAATAAGATGAGTGGTAAAGTGTGTTTTTTTTATTCAGGCTCCGGCCAGATTCAGCTATGGCAGTTCCTGTTGGAGCTGCTGTCCGACTCTTCGAACGCCAACTGCATCACGTGGGAAGGCACGAACGGGGAGTTCAAACTCACAGATCCGGACGAAGTGGCGAGGAGGTGGGGAGAACGCAAGAGCAAACCCAACATGAACTACGACAAGCTGAGCAGGGCGCTCAGGTAAATATACTTTCTCTTTATCTCATAATTTAGACTCACGATCTGGCAACACTCGCAATACACTGACGAGTTGCTAAGCTAAATACATCAAGAAGACTCCAAAAAGAATAAAAATTAAGCTATCCGGTGACGTGAATGGAATCTTTGGCTTAATTGAAGTGTCTAGCGAATGGCTAAATTAAAGGACCGCTCGTCGGCCTTGATTTTATTTTTCAGTAGCCTAATATAATGAATCCTTCAATACATTTTGGCTTTAAGTTTCCCTAATTCTTGTCGAAAAAACTAAGCTATGAGGATAATATGATTGTGTGAGATATAATCGTTTAAAATAATAATAATGAATATTATATGAAATGGATTTACATTTTTACATTTATAATTTTTTTCCTGATTAACATAATTTCTTTATTCAATATTTACAAAAATTAAATTGCTTATAAACTAACATTTAGAAAAATAAATTATATTATGGGGTTTTATTTATGGGCATTCTCATAGCAGCAGATTTAGAAACAAAAACTTTAAACTTGGAATTGGCAGTGCAAGGAAATCAGAAGAAAAGTTACAGAGTAATTACATTCTTTTGCTTTGCCTGGAACTCGCCGATCGTCCTCAGATCTCGTGCCGGTCTCCACAGATACCTCTCGTCTTCCTTGTTGGAAAATGAACATCTTGCTCATTTAATCTTGTTATATGCCACCACGATAAATTAGCAAGCATTCAGCCCTGGATGTTCCCATTCACGACCACTTCACAGATTAAAACAGTCTCCGCCCTGCAGTTGCCTACTCTACCAATCAGCCTATAAGTCTCTGACCATCCATCATCATACAAATGTACATTGCCGCTATCTCCAATTAGCGTTCCTTTTTTAATAACTCTTCCCCCTTTCCATTATTTATTTTAATTGGTTGGGACGAAATTCTCTCCATTAAAAAAGTATATATAGAATTTGAAGGAGCCATTCACCACCGATGTTTGTGGGAAAATAAAAGGCCTCGATACACACAGGTGTCACCGAGTCTCAACTATTTTAGAAATTCCAGGCTGGCGCCAAGCTGTCTAGGTTTTATTAACCTGTTTGTTGCCTTCTTCAATTTCTCTGAAGCCGATTACCTCTGATTTTGTACCGCAAAATTCCGTATTGAGTTGCGTTTGACCATTACATAATGTAACGACTAACCACGGAACAAAAAAAGTAATAGTAGTAATGGAAGGATAATCCAACTTATTATTTCGCGATTCACTTTTTTCTGTTAATTGTCCCATGTTTCGGCACAGCTCAATGCTTCCTGGAGGAGTAAGAGTCGTAATGGCGAGACATCGGTCATTGTATTGGACTGGTTGGTTTTCCCCAGCGAGCAGTTCCAAGGTGCTGGAATGAGGATTGATGACGTCTAACGTTGTCCTGGGGCCAGCAACAGCACAAACCCCATTACCATCGGGAATTTGCTCCGTACTGCACGAGAAATGAATTGGGGGCCTTAGATGAACGAATATTTTATGTTTCAGTCATGAGTGTCATTAGTACGGATGTCAAAAGTTCTTCATCAATCCAAACTCGATATCTTCTGTTGTTGAAAGCTAATTTCGTGCCTTATTCTACCCTTAAATCATTTCGTGTTCTTCAAGTTCTTCGGTGTTTACATTGTGACTTATGCACGCCATACTGTGGGATGGTGTAGTAAAGTAGCACTTTCTAACAACTCCCCTAACTTTTAATTACCGGGTATTAATTTTCCTCTTTTACTTTGTAATTCCCCTTTTTTCATAACGTATTGTATTTTCACTGTCAGAATTTATTGATGATGTTGGGCATGTCTTCACTAATAAACTTCTCTTACAAAACGGGTGTTTGTGGTCGTTAGTGCCAACAATATGCATGTGTGTATATATTTTTGATGATTGCAGGTCTTCAATGTACATAGATCCTTATTTAGTTCATATTCTACAGAATGAGGTCAAGTTCTGGGAAAAAAATATTCTCCAAGTATTACCACCTTAGATCAAATACATAATCAAAAGAAAAATATAATACTGACATTATCATACTTCATTGAAAATACATGAGTTCAACAGCCTAATTAGTCAGAAAAAAATTAATAAGTTGAATTCATTACATATTAATGACTTATGTACGACGTGACGTTATTTTGAGGTGTGATATAAATTATTTTAAATCTAAAAATTCAAACAAAATATGACTCATGTCATGAGCTTCAAGCATGAAAAATTCATTAATTGTATAGACCCAAAATTTATCATCTACGATTCTTCACGGCCTAATTTTATGACAGAAAAATGGTTTTGTTACAAAATTTTGTTAATTAAGACATTTTTGGTCCTTCCTCATTATTGACAATAAAATAAAACATAAAAAGTAAAAAGGTAAAAATTTGTACCGGGTAAAAACTATTTGTGTAATTATTTTTTTATACGTGGCTCGCACTGCTTGTGCTCACCACGGGGTGCGTTCTTCTCCTCCTTGAGATCCTGGTGTGGCGTAATGAAGAGGCCGCCGCCATTAGTATTCCGCGTGGCGGTTCCTCGAGAGTCCAGGAAACCGCTCAGGAAGCGAGACCGACTCGGCTGACCCACTTGTTGATGCCTTCTGCAGCCAGACTGGGAGACATTTCCAAATCGCACATGATTATCATCGCAATAATGATACGCGTGGAATTTTTTAACGGTTACCAGTCTATTGTACAGTATGTAAATTTTTTTCTATTAAAGAAGTAGGTTCAAATAATAATTTTTAGTTCAAACCGACGTAATTTCAACTCTGATTACACACTGCTTCTCATGAAACACTTTTTAAAAATATATTGTGGATATTTTTAATTACGTAAGAAAGGATCAATAGCGTTGATGACGCTGTACATTGTAAATGACGACAGCAAAACTAAAATAAAACAGCGGGAAAAAATACGAGGGTAAACAAGAAACTGATGCACCACAAATTTTTTTCTCAGCCCCTTGCAATGGTACGAATTTGAAACTTTAGATGTGAAACCTTGGGAGTTTTAGGTGTGCGCGTGCAAATAGTTTCCGTTTCCTCCGATAGATAACATACATGCAGTAATGGTTAAACATGGCGCCTGTAAGTGATGTACGTTACAAACAGCGTGTCGTTGTAAACATTCTCAAAAGTTTTTTTGAGCAGCATCAGCAGTCGACAGAAGTAAGGTTAGTCGCTGGGCTCAGGGGGTGAGGCGACCAGAAAGCAGTTCGGCAGAGCTCCAAGATTTGAGGCGGTCGGGCATGTGATGACGAGATCTCGCTGGAGGAGGACCGAGTAACGGGAATGAGATTACGTGGAAATATAGCACAAGTAGAAGTAACGTAATTATTTTTAGCGTATAAGAATTACTTTTAGGCCATGCTTGTAGGTCTCATATAGACTAATTTTTCATTTTTAAATTCAAAGATTCAAAAGCTCCACTTCTGGAGATGCAACATATAAATGACCATATTCTAAGAAAAAAGATAAATTAAATTATAAAGTTTGTAATGGTTCAAAGTTCTAACGATATTAAAGGCGGGGAAATGTCTAAATAGTGTGCTTTTCCGAGGAATTGGACGCCCCCAAATGAGCTCTCATGTGCCGAGACGCCAGAAAGACAATCTGAGTATAATAGCGGAAGCAAGCGGCGTCGGCCGAAATATATATTTTTCACACCGGGGAAACACCAAGGCAAGGAAATAATATTTTCCCCTGAGAAGTGCCGTGTGGTTGGTAAATTACGGTTCTGGAAGGGGGAATCCGAGGTGGTGACGAAATGGCGGACAGGAGCAGAATTTGGCATTCTTTGGCTCAACGACACGTGACATGCTGGGCCGGCGGGAACCCAGAATTCAACAGGTATGGGTGTGACTCAGCCACTACAAGGACCGGACTGGATGCCTCCTTCAGCCAACACCAAGAGAGGTTAATCTGAGGTCTTGGAAACTCCTGGGACGACGAAATAGTTTATTTACCATTTTGCCAATGTTAGTAATTTATTCTCCCAAGCCACGAACACCCTTTAGAGAAAGAGCTCAGTATAAATGCCGTGTGGGGGGGGATTGTATATCAAAGTAATAATTCACACTAAATAAATTTGGAATTGTTATTAGTAGAATCTTGTCTTTTATTATTATTATTATTCAAAACCCACCCAAGAACAGCGTTATAAAAATTGCAACGTCGACATTGAAATTAAAGGAAAAGGAGAAAAAATTCTTATTTTAGTATTTCTGTTCTACCAACAGTTACTATTAAGTTGATGTAACTGTTTTGGTGTAACTAAATTAAATAAAAATAAATTTTTGAAGACGCCAGAGACTTATAACTAATGCCGACTGTAGAAGATGTTATTCCTGTAAATACTTACATTATAACCACGCCAATAGTGCATAACATATTTAAAATTTGTAATCAGTTCACTTCAACGTTCATATCAAGGAATTCCTAAGAGAATTTCTGGGAATTCTTACTTTTGTGTGGCTCAGAAGGTCGTGACGTATCTAAAACATTAATCCCCATGTCGTGACAAATGTTTTCTTCTATCGGTGCAGACGAATGAAAAGCTTTTGTATGTGCTCTTGACCACAACACTGCATAATACGATATTTGCATGTTTTCTCCACCAACAGTTTTTTTCTAAGTACACGCAAAACATAAAGGAAATAAAATAATAACAGAAAATTATACTGAACTATATCAGGTATCGTTCTCACGTAATTTTCCCGACGACATCGTAGGGAGTTTAGATTATTTCCTCACATATGTATTCTTCCACATTGATTCATAATTGTTGAGTGCTAGTAACAAATCAATTTGTTAATAATATAATTTAATGAAAATTTAATTTTATAAGACTGTGTAGCTCAAGTTTATATATTCAGTAAACGCAGTTGCTCGAATATGCAGCAAGACCACGCGGAGGATCAGCGACCCGGCCCAGCCGTGTGAAATCCTGAGGATTAGGAGACGTTACGTACCCTGGGCGTTCAACCCATCGGAAAATTCAAAGGTCGTTTCTCCCTCCGCCAAATCTGAAGACCACTGTTACAGAAAAGTGTTCATAGAACAATTCTAGTTAAAGGGTCAACGAGTACTTCAGCTTATTTTTTTAATAAATTTATTAACCGAATTTAAGAGCTTTGTTTCAGTGATTCATGGGAAACCGTAAATATTGCTTACTATTGTTAAGTAAAAAGATGAGGAAGTAAACAAATCACTTTGAGTTGAGGTAGTAAAACTTTTATTGATTCTGACCCTTAATTAAGCTTTGACATTAATTAGTGTCCAACCTTCAAAACTTAAATACAGAAGTAGGGACCACAAATAAAAACAAAAGTTATGCTAATAAATAAATGTAGAATCGACATTAAGATTCTACACGAAGTCTGGGATAGACAAATACATTTTTAATCCTGGTTTCTGAAGTACACTTGTATTGTACTCTTGGTGTGTCCAATATAGCTTTTTACATATTTACATAAAATAAATTATGTGTTTTGCCGTTTTCCAGTGGGTTTATGATAGTTAAAGTGGTCGACTGTTACGTCACTTCCCTGGCTGAAACCGTACACCTATCATAAACAATTTAAGAGCAATGTAAGTTAATTTTTCGGATCCGCAAAGAGGCTCGTTGATATATTTAAACAAAGGTCCTTTTCAAATTTTCTTGTTCAATCCCAATTTCATCCCTTCTGTCAATTAGTGACTAGACAACTCTTTTCTAGTGCGTTCATACTTCACAGAAGGAACATTTATTCGAAATTTGACGTTTCTATTCTTAATTAGTGTCCTTTGTAAGACAGTTTCTACTTTTTTATTTTCTATAGATCATGGATTCGAATTTGAAATTTGATAATTGTTAATTTAATATTTGGTTTGTTTGGTCAAGTGGTCTGTTTTCTGCCCTTAAGAGAAAAATATATTACAATTGAAATGATTGCCCAATTTTAATATGAAAAAGGCGCATTCAATTTCAACTTATTTCTCATTGCATTGTGTTGATAACACGTGAAATGAACGTACATACATGAAATAAAAAATGAGTAAAACCGCTATATATATATATATATACCAATAAATACAAACTTTTAGTGACATAGCTCTCTGCACTTTTTCGGCTTTCCCTTGCAGTTCACTGCAATTGCTTAAATATTACATTTAAATATGAAATACCTTTTTAAAAATGTTATTTTATTTTTCCACTTTACTTCAATCAATTTAAATAAAACCAATCTTACTGTTTTCCAGTTAATTCATGTCATACATTGTTATGTTTTCTTGCATTGTTTTATACTCTGTTTGAAGGCTCCTGGCATTATATTTAGAAATGAAAATTTTCCTGAATGACTTCGCTATATTTTTCACGGGAAGTGACGTTTTATTCCAATAAGAATATATTGTAGTTATAAACATTAAATAGAGGGTCACTGTAATGTGTTTGAGGAGTGAAAGTGGATAGATGATAGATAGCTGGTAGTAGACCTGATTAAGTTAAGCATATGGCTTGTATTTTGAATGGAATTTTATGAGCAAAGTGGTGATTTTATTATTGCTATTATAAAGAGATTAGATTACATTTTATGTTGATTAGAAGTGAAGTAGTCTTGTGGTTTTAACATT
The DNA here is from genome assembly GCA_034510155.1 of Eucriotettix oculatus. Classification (NCBI taxonomy): domain Eukaryota; kingdom Metazoa; phylum Arthropoda; class Insecta; order Orthoptera; family Tetrigidae; genus Eucriotettix; species Eucriotettix oculatus. The sequence continues at coordinate 198,669,948 of CM067377.1, read as the reverse complement.
GGGCTTCTAGGAAAGTTTTGTGATTTTCAGTAGTTGTATTGAGCAGAAATGAGGTGTAGTTGTCCTTGTCTTCTAACTATATTACTTCCGATCAGGATATGTTAGTAAGTTTGCGATTTTTCTTGAGTATTGTACGCGGGTTGTTAAGTTCTCTTCTTGTGGTCACTTGTTCGGTTTCCCCTCAGGTTCACTGCAACTACGTAAAAATTAGTTTTAATACCGAAGACCTTTTTCGACTTCGCTACGTTTGCCTGTTTTCAATATAAAACTGGCGCGTTCAATTCCTTCTAAGTCTAAGGACTGAGTACAACAACAACAATGAAGTCCTAATAATAATTTTTGATCTTACATTAGTAGGTTTTAAGAGTTCAGTATGAGGATTAATAGAGTGTAATAGGGGAAACAGTGGAATAACAAAGGCTGTAAGATTGGGAAGGAATATTATGAAGGACATTAAGGAATTCTACTACTTGGGAAGCATAATAGTTAGAGTAGGATAACACAGGCAAGGAAGCGGAATTTACTTACGGCTAATACGAGTATGAATATTAGAAAATAATTATTAAAAGTGTTCGTATGAATCGTGGCAGTATATGAACGATAGGAGTTGCGGAAAGGAAAAATGGAAGATTTTGAAATGATGTGTTATAAGAGAATGCAGAAAATCAGATAGGTGGTTAAAATGACTAACGAGGAAGTTCTAAACATATTACGGGAAAAGAGAACAATATGGCGGATGTTGACCAAGTTAAGGGATATATTAAGAGGCCTTTTTTTAATGCATGTGGGTCTTGTAAAATTATCATTAGAGGTAAGTGATCAGAAGAGGGAGGCCAAGGATGGAATGCGTTAAGGATATTAGGGATGTTTGTGAGATGTAGCTGATATGCGGAAATGAAAAGGCTTGCGAAGATAGGTTAGCATGACTGGTTTTATCAGGCCAGTCTGAGAACTGAATGCCACAACCATATTGTAACTTCTCTTTTGTGTTTTTTGGTTAGGATTAGGGAAGTTTGTGTTTCTGATGTGTTAGAGAAGCAGATTTTGTCTTCATGTTTCTGTTGGCGTGGTAAGAATTATTTTTAGAATAGGGTAATTTGGCAATTAAATAATAAAATAAACAGGAAATATGTAGCTGTTTTCCAGTTTTAATTTGTTTAAGGTAATTTTGTGTCTTGGGGAAAATGTTACAGGATGTTGGGATATATCGGTTGTATTTGTTTAAATATTTTTCTCAAGTGTGTTCTTTTTCCCTTGCCTTTAGTAACCTTAGAATTGTTACGAGAGCAATTTACCGATGTGTTCAATTTAGGAGATATCTTAATTACTGAATGTTAGTTTATTGAGCGAGGAAATGGCGGTATCACCTTTTCTGCGTGTGCACGTAATGGACCTGAGTGAACTCTGCGGCACCGCCGGAGGCTGCCTTGGTATCTGCCCGCTTTGGCGCTGCTGATTGCCCATTAACGGTGTTGCAGCCGAAGCTAATCCGATTTCATCTCGCCAGCAGCGCGCGCGGGTACAATACATCAGTAGTTTTGCAAATAAACAACTCCCACAATCCGAACACCGGGGGGCAAACTGAGCGCGGCGCGGATGAATACAAAAAAAAGGGAGAGAGAGAGAGAGAGGAGAGGAGAGGGCGGCGGCAATTACACGGCGAGTGATTGGTTTGTAGGGAAGGTGCGATTGCCGGGTGTCGATAGCCCCGCCTGATCAAAGTCTGCAAACGCCTAATTGATCGGCGTGCGGAAATTTCTGCGATCCGAGTGCAGCCAGGAAATTACACGTCATTGCGAAGGCAACCGTCCTCGTGGCGACAATGGGCCGACACGCGTGTGTCACTGCGTCTGGCAGCTCGCGGAAATGAAAGACATTTTTGAAAATCGTTTACCTGTGTTCTGTTTTGTAAACGTTTTGTGGCGGTGTTTATTGATTGGAACAAGTCGCAGGAGCGACGCCCAAAACACTCGCTAATTAGCCGCCATATCAATCACTTCGGTTCCTTTGCGTGTGCAGCGACGTATGACAAAACTAGTGATTCTTCCGGGTTGCTGTGAGGTAGGATTTAATTAAACGCACATTACCGTATTGATAGCAGCTAATTCGCCCCGTGCTGACAGCCATCACGTGCAAACACCACTTCCAACGGCGGAATGTTTTTGAAATAAATTACCAACCAACCGTAACTATACAATCCTCACCATTACCGTACATGTTGTTGTTGTGGTATTCAGTCCTAAGGTCGGTCTGATGCAAACCTCCATGCTAACGAATCTTGCGTAAGTCATTACATTTCTTCACACGTTGCAAAACCCACATCCTCCCTAACCCTCCCTCTTCTGTTCTTACCCCACACATTTCCCTCTAATGCTAATTTTACAAGACCCTCGTGTCTTAAAACGTGGCCTATTAATCTATCCCTTCTCTTAGTCAACGTCCTCCATATTGTTCGATTTTCCCCTATTCTGCTTATCTCGTTTGTGATTCTATCCGCCCATCTGATTTTCTGCATTCCCATATTACACCACATTTTTAAAGGCTTCATTCTTTTCCTTTCCCCAACCACTATCGTCAATCTTTCGCACCCATATAGCGCCACATTCCATACGAACATTTTTAGCAATGATTTCCTAATATTCACACATATATTACCTGTAAGTAAATTCCTCTTCTTCGCAAAAGCATTTATTGCCTGTGCTATCCTACTCTTTGTCTGCTATACTTCTACCATCCCTAGTTATTACGCTTCTAAAGTAGCAGAATTTCGAAAGTTCCGTCAAAATATTATCCTATCCTATTATCCTTGGAATTTTCTCCTAACGTTGCCTATTAATCTATCCCTTCTCTTAGTCATCGTCCTCCATCTTATTCGCTTTTCCCCTATTCTGTTTAGAACTTCCTCGTTTGTGATTCTATCCACCCATGTCGTTCTCATTATAACACCACATTTCAAAGGCATCTATTCTTTTCCTATTGTCCACATTTCCCACCTGTATAACGCCACGCTCCATACGAACATTTTTAGCAACTATTTCGTAATGTTCACACTTATATTACCCCTAAGTAAAATCCTCTTTTCCGCGAAAGCCTTCCTTGCCTGTACTGTCTTACTCTTTATGTCTACTATACTTCTACCATCCCTAGTTATTACGCTTACCAAGTAGCAAATTCCTTAACTTCCGTCAAAATATCCCTTCCCAATCTAACACCCATTGTTATTCCACTGTTTCCCAAACTACACTCCATTACCTTGGTATAGTCAATAGATGGGCTCAAGAAAATAAAATGAAAATTAATGGAGAGAAAAGTAGCTCAATCTCGTTTACAAAACGCATCTTGTTAAATGAGACAGAATATAGAATAGGCGAGTGGGGAACTAATTTCAAGGATAACGAGCTGCAAATATCTGGGGATATATTTCAATAACAGACTTGGGTGGGAGGAAAAGCGTGGAATTCCTTACATTTCATAATGAGGAACTTTAGAAAAGGGTAGTTCAAAATCAAAGTAGGTGGCATATTTATCCTTGAAATACTTGTTGGGATCCCTACATAAAAGATCAAACAGAATCATTAGAAAAGGGCTGCTAATTTTGTGCGAGTAGGACCACACGGTCATAGGAACGAAAAGGTAGAACAACTAGTTTTGGGAGATATATTGTCACAAATGAGGGATGAAATGAAGGCTATAGGGGGCAAAAACCATGGATTGGAATTAGCTCCAGTTATATAGGTAGATCGGATCATCAGTTCAAAGTGAAATATAGAAAGGAAAAAACAGATGTTGGCAAATTCTCATTCCTAATTGGGACCAACATCGACTGGGATAATTTACCTGTGTCAGGAGTGTTTAGGAACAAACCCTCTTCAGGAAAATAAATTCAGGAGAAATGTGAGAATACGTGTCAAGTGAAGTGATTATTTGAAATATAAATATATATACATGCATAGTCGAACATAAAAATTATAATACCAAAGTGAAGTGTCAAGTTAATATAATTGTTGTTGTGTTTCTGTTTACCGTGATTAAGGCTGCTGGGGAATTGATACACTGACCACGTGTCACCCCAAATTCAGAATGTGTCACGTCAGGTGACAGTCCGCAGCCGCCTCGGTAGGCCTAGGCCCTCAAGAGGGCTGTTGAACCATTGGAAGAAGAAGGTGTTTCAGGGGTATAGACATTTTAAAGGACCATGATTATTTATTAGATTAGGATTATTATGGACAAGTAATTTCATTAATTATCTGCCACCGGGTTCGCCTCCAATCGTAGACCAACAGTAAATAAAAATACAAAACTAATATTTAATGTAAAAAACAACTATATATAATTAATATATTGTGAATAAAAACCACAGAAGAGTTGTCTCAATATGTTATTTATTTTCAGGACGTTTCGGCCATAGCCATTGTCAACTGCAAATACAATATATATATATATATATATATATATATATATATATATTGTAGCGGATCCCGCGTTCCTGCGTATTCGAGGCTTTCTAATTCCTTTAGGGCGCCAGGTATTTTTCACAAAAATACCAAAAGATGATTTTAATAGTTTTAATTCCAATCAGAGCACGAGAAAAAATTATATCTGCAGGGCGTGGTCATTCTCTCGTCGTCCCGCCGACACAACCTGCTCCTTCCACTACCCCATGACGACTCACTAAAGTCTCGCCAGACTACATTGTTGGCCCGGGCTGCGTCAGTTCCTCAACAATTGCAACTCGCAAGCTGGCCTGCATTGTTAAGTGTAACTTTTCATGTTACATTATATATATATATATATATATATATATACGATTATTTACAACATGAAGGATACACTTTTACAATTGGCAAAAACTACATTATTCCTTATACACATCTATTCACCTGGATTTTTTTTCTTCTTAGCGTCTTCTTTACATATACTATCACACCACCATTGTGCTTGTTGTTATTTTCCGCACTGAACCTCGTGTCGTCACATTAACTATTAACGGTACCTACTACATTAGTCAGCGCAACTACTACGCAAGAAGCTCAATGTAAATGAATTCCCGGGCATCGCCGAGCAGCCAGCTAGTTATAGTGAGTAATTGGTAGTTCAGGGGAAATGATTATCAGTTTGTAAGATAATGTTGTTGTTTGTGCCTATGTTAGTTTTGAGTCGTGGTTGTTGCAGGTACTACTACGATAAGAACATAATGACGAAGGTCCACGGGAAGAGATACGCGTACAAGTTCGACTTCCAGGGCCTGGCAGCAGCCACGCAGCCCGCCACCGCAGACCCTGCGGCCTACAAGTACCAGTCGGACCTGTTCATGTCCAGCTACCATCACTCCACCAAGCTCAACTTCATGAGCCCTCACGCCGCCATCCCGTCCTCCTCAGGTAAGCCACGCTTCCAAGGGAAACGAAATAAGGTGCTAGAGGACGCCGTTCATTCAAAATATATTACAACGTTTATGATTTGAATGTGAAACGGTGGGGTACAATTTCTAAATTACCAAAAATTCAAATGACGAATGTCAAATCTAAACGGGTATTTTTTTCAATATCCGTTATATACCGTAGCAGATCGGTCGTTTCCCCGTTCAGCTCAGCTCTGCTGTGAATATACACCAAAAGAAAAACACCAAAAGATTAATTCCCGATTTTAATTAAGATCCAGAGCACGGTCATTCAACCATCCATAACTCCACGAGCCACGACTTTCCTCTACAATGACCGCCTGACGACTGCTTATGAAGCGGGGTTCTATTCCAATTGTTCGTGATGTACCCTTGGCCTGCATACGGCTAGTGGCTGCCCTACCAACGACTGCCCTGTACGCTTCCACTTACGTCAGCGCAACGACAATGCGTCTCCGGGAATTATTGCGCCGCTTGTCAAACAAGAAGCCACCTGTAAGCCATATGCCTGGCTTGCGTTTCTTTTTTTGGGGGGCTGTAACTATGCATGTTACAATACTTTTACAACGAGAAAAACAGTTCTTGAGAGGGTAAAACAGAGATCGTTCACTTAACCCTAGTCTGTCAATGACTTAACATTTTGTAGATAAATCTCGAAATCTATTATTCTGTTATATGGTTCTTCCAGGTTGTCGGAATTTCTTCAGCCTCGGCTTTCTCCCTTACGACCTTAGTATATTTTCCCCTTCTTTTCTCTACACATTATAAAATATTTAAAAGGCCTATGTGCTTACCCGCCCCGCGAACGAGGACAAAAATTTATGTAAGATTAGTCTTTACATTCTGACAAAAATTATTTACCTACGGTTTTATCGATTGGATTCCATAAACGCGTTACTTGTAACACATTGATCCAGCTACAACGATGAATCGTTTGTAATACTGCCAGTTTATTCTTGTCTCAATTCAACTGTTGATAATCTTAAAGAATAAAGCGGTTTTGATGGATGGTAAAAGTCAGAAAGAAAGAGAGGAATTTGATTCGTGACATTTAGAAATTCTGTATCCCTTCTTCTTGTTGTGGTATTCAGTCCTAAGACTACTCCAATACAACGTACCATGCTAACCTATCCTAAGCAAGCATATTCATTTCTACAATCTGCTTAGAGTATTCCATCCTTGGCATCCGTATTCTGTTCTTTCCCCACACATTTCCCTCTAATGCTACTTCTTTAAGACCCTCCTGCCTTAAAAGGTGGCCTATTAATCTATCCCTAATGTTAGTTAAAATCTTCCAAATTGTTCTGTTTCCCTGTTCTGCTTACAACTTCCGGTTTGTTACTCTATCCACACATCTCACTCTCCTATAGCACCACATTTTAAAGACTTCAATCCTTTTCCTTTCTGAAACTCATACGTCCACGTTTCGCACCCATATAACGCCACGCTCCATACCAACATTTTAGCAATTATTTCTTAATATTCATAATTATATTACCTTGTAAATTCCCCTTTTTCGCGAACACTTCCTTGTCTGGGTTACCCTACTCTATTTTTTACGCTTCCCAAGTAGCAAGATTTCTTAACTTCCTTGAAAATATCCCTTCCTAATGTAACAACCTTCGTTATTCCACTGTTTCCCAAACTACACTCCATTGCCTTGGTTTTCCCTCTATTCATCGTCATATTGAACTCATTTCTCCAGGCCCATTTATTATGGTCTCCAAGTCTTCTTCTGACTCCCCAAATACTACATTATGAGAGCAAAGCGTAGGGGTTTGTTTCTTCTCCTTGCAGTATGATTTCTTTTCCGTATTCCGTTTTATATATAAGTGTATATAAGTGACCGCAAACGTGTGTTACTCCGATTTTGATTTTTGCTTTATTTTCTTGATTTTCAATTCTAGTCTGTAGAGGTTCTTCCTCGATATTTTATTCCCGTCCTGTTTAAAATCGTTGATAGTGTGTTCGAGTCAACATTATCATACTTTAAATATCATTATTGTTGTTTTGGTATACAGTCTTAAGACTAGTCTGATGCAACCCTCCATGCGAACCTGTATTGCGCAAGCCTATTCATTTCCTTATAACTAGCACAAGCCAAATCTTCCCTAATCTGCTTAGCCTGCCTCTTCTCATCTTACCCCACACAATTTCCTCTAATGCTAATTTTACAAGACCCTCGTGTATTAAAACGCGGCCTTTTAATCTATCCCTTCTCTTAGTCAACGTCCTGCATATTGTTCGATTTTCCCCTATTCTGCTTATCTCGTTTGTGATAATACCAACCAACTGATTTTCTGCATTCCCATATTACACCAAATTTTTAAAGGCTTCATTCTTTTCCTTTCCCCAACTCCTATCGTCAACCTTTCGCACCCATATAGCGCCACATTCCATACGAACATTTTTAGCAATGATTTCCTAATATTCACACTTATATTACCTGTAAGTAAATTCCTCTTCTTCGCAAAAACATTTCTTGCCTCTGCTATCCTACTCTAAAGAGTCTGCTATACTTCTACCATCCCTAGTAATTACGCTTCTCAAGTAGCAGAATTTCTTAAGTTCCTTCAAAATATCCCTTCCCAATCTAACAGCCTTTGTTATTCCAGTGTTTCCTATACTACACTCCATTACCTTGGTTTTTTCCTCTATTAATCCTCGTATTAAACCCTTTCTCCAGGACCACGTTTATGCCATTTATTATGATTTCCAAGTCTTTTTCTGATTCTTCTAATACTACAATATCGTCGACAAAGCGTAAGGTTACGTAAACACATGAATATGGCCAAATAATGGCCGAAAACTCTCGAAGTATTCTTCCATCATAATTATGATGATTTCGGGGTCGTAGTTTTCGTCATAGATGCGCGTGTTTTAGTAATGGAGTATTTTGATGGTGCGAAGTCAGTCATTTAATCCAGGTGATAATAATGTGTGTGAAGATCCCTCCGCGTCGTTAAGATGTCCGTTAGTGTTTGGTGTCGTGAGCGCAGAGAACAGCCGCAGCGATCCCACACACGTAATTCAGCGCTTAACCTAGATTCTGGCTGGTGATAGGTTTCCTCCTCCGCAAGTACGCAGTGTCGTCGCGACGCGGTTGTAAAGTAAACTGTGACTCACTCAGCCAACGAGCGACGACGAATCGCGATCCGTAATTAACTTCTATCCTCGGCACGTTCGCCATTTCTCCTCGCTCGCTCACTAAACCACTCGCTCTCTCTCTCTCTCTCGCACACTCGGCCGTAAAATATGGAAATACGGATATTTTTACTGCTTCAGGTTAAATACGACTGTTAAATCGCGCAAGTTTTAAGTAATGCAGGAACGTGTTTCACAATTTCTGCTCGGTCGCTTGTTAACAGAGAGGTCGCTCGCTGGCTGAGGCATGAACCCGAATTTGATTTACACTACTTAAAAAAAATACTTTCAACCACATACATCGGGAAGCAAACAACCTCTAATACTTTTCAAGAAAGATCAACGAGGCAATCTGAGTCTGTTCATTAATTAGTCAGTGATGGATATTAATAATTTTCTGATGACTTTTCCATCCAGAGATATTATTTATTTTACAATATTAATATATTAAGAATGAAATTTTATAATAAAAACCAATACAATTTATCCAAAACAAATTTACTTCAATATTATAATTTTCTCGTATTTATACTTTAAGCCGACAATTCGTTCTTATTTAAACACTACATATATACATCCTTTGACGTCGACTCGGATTATCTTAGTAGTTGGTTGAGACCCGCAGCTAGATTTCGGGAGGTCCTGGGTTTGAATCCCTAGTCCGGTCGACATTTTTCCATTCTTGTCTTTCTTCTAAAATTGACTACATGCTTTACTGAACCTCATATGAAGTATTTCCGCATCTTTACACTACATATACATTTAAAATAAAAATTATAAACATTAATTTCTTAAAACTAACAATCCTCGATTTCTAAACTCTGGGTCGTACGTTATGAGTCTTCTCATAGGTAAAAATATTTCACATAAAACCTACTCGGACCTGGCAGTATAGGAAATCACCAAAATGTAACAGGGGTAATAACCGTGTCGTCATAATGGACCTCCACGCGTCTTCCTCGTTGCAATTTCCTCCTATCGATCACAATCAGAACCACCGCCGCCTGGTTCAGGACAATTTCAAGTTTATTCTCGTCTCCTCCGGCTACCTATCCGATTATTTCCATCATCTGCTCGTCTCCACTAACGGCCCCTAATTTATCTTCTCGCCGATTTCGTCTTCACAATTTCCCTTTGGCTAAATTCCAATCATCTGTCCTGAAAATCAGGACTTTTTTAGTTCATATCACGAAGATGGCATGGATGGATATTAAACAAACCACAAATTGTGGTTACTCTTCTCTGAGAGTTACAGTTTTCCCCTGTCCCCCACGGTTTTTGGGGGAAAAATACCACCCGATGCCGTCAAAATCTCACCATAGTTGGGAAACACCCTAGGCGCGCCGTGATGTCTGGGTTTTATTACCCCTGACCCAGATACTGTCCCCTTTCTTTTGACTCCGTACCACCAAAGTCCGAACAAATGTGTTTGACCGTTACAATCCAAAAAGTACTCCACAGGATAGTTTAGACGCGATTAGGACTCATTGAAAAATAGTAGTTCTCATATCTCATGTCTGTCCAGGGTGTCAAATCATTGGTTAATAGTTTTCTCTACAAAAATTATTCCTATATTTTTATTTTTGCCTTGCTGCTCTAATTTTGGGTATGCCATTAGTACTTAACTATAAAAATAACCATTCAATAATTATAATTACCTGGAACATATTTATTTCAGAATAACTAATTGGTCTGGCCATAAGAATTAAATAGGTTAATAAAAAATTTGATAAAAACATAATTTAAAATAAACACATAAATTTAATATATATTTCTGATTGATTTATATAATGGTAAATTAAAGGAACCTTTTTTATAGGTACTTTAAAACACGTCACTCAATATTTACAATACTAATATTCTTTTATTCATTAGACAAATAATGTCTACACTCTCCTAAATATATTGTGGTTGTAGTATTCAGTCCTTAGACTGGTCTGACCGATGTAACCCTCCATGCTAACCTATCTTGCGCAAGCCTTTACAATTCTGCATAGCTTCCACATTCTCCGTAATCTTCTTAGCATATTCCATCCTTTTCCGCCCTCTTACCCCACACACGTCCCTCTAATGCTAATTTTACAAGGCCTTAAAACATGGCTTTCTCTTAGTCAACGTCCTCCATATTGTCCGCTCTTCTCCTATTCTATTTAGAACTTCCTCGTTAGTTACTCTATCCACCAATCTGTTTTTCAGCATTCTCCTACAACACCAAATTTCAAAGTCTTTCTATTCTTTTCCTTTCCGCAACTCCTAGCGTCCACGTTTCGCACCCATACAACGCCACGCCCCACACGAACAATTTTAGCAACGATTTCCTAATATTCAAATTTGTATTACCCGTAAGTAAATTCCTCTTTTTCGCGAAAGCCTTCCTTGCCTGTGCTGTCCTACTCTTTATATCTACTAATACTTCTACCATCCCTAGTTATTACGCTTCCCAAGTAGCAGAAGTGCCTTCAAAATATCCCTTCCGAATCTAACAGCCTTTTTTATTTCACTGTTTCCCATACTACACTCCATTACCTTGGTTTTCCCCCTATTAATCCTCATATTGAACTCTTCCTCCAGGACCACGTCCATTAACGTTTCCAAGTTTTCTTCTGACTCTCCGAAAACTCCAGTTATTACGCTTCCCAAGTAGCAGAATTCCTTAACTTCCGTCAAAATATCCCTTCCCAATCTAGCACTCCTGTAATTATAGTCTTTATTTAACCACTGTATAAGGGAAATGTAACGAATGTTCAGTTTTAAGATGTGTTATGTTGTCATAAAACGTTTTTATCTGAAGAAGTGTCGATGATAGGAGCGCCGAGGCGAGGTTTTTCTTCTTAATTTTTTTTGACCATGGTATTTGTATTCAAGTAAGTCAGTTCAACGTAAGTGTTAAATTTATTTTCCGAGGTAGTTTCCGCATAATTATTATGCCATGAGGGTTGATCGTGAATCAGTTACCCCGAAGTTTTGAATTCTTTCCGAGATCTGTCAGTCAGAGTGAGGAGTGTTTTAGGAAAATGGCTCGTCAAGGGAATGGGGTCGCGATAACAGCCTTCCTGGAGGGATTACGCTCCTCCGCAAGAATGGCGCTGATGTCCTGCCTCATCAAGGGTGGGAGGCACCTTCCTCCTCCTCCTGCCTTCTTCTTGTCGGCGCTGCTGCGAGAGAAGTAGTTTACAACGCCTCTCGGATCAATAGCGGCGGGGTTGCACAAGCGCAGAGATTACGGGTATTTTTCATGTTCGCCAGCGAGCGGGGCGCATAATGCCGTGATGGGCGCCATTCTTGCAGGCGCCTTATCGCCTTGGCTACGAGCCGCCCCTTTAACGGCTGCCGCTCGCCTAACTTAGGGCTTTCAATCTGGCGCTCATCACGGGAGGTGGCGGAAATTGTCTCGTGATAATATCTGGGCCCGGAGCCACGGCAGACAGTCAACCCTTCTGGCCGGGTGCGCCGCCCTATCTCAGACCCGGGGCGACGCAGATTAGCCGCAAATTGATTGAACCCTCCTTGCGTTTCGGTTTTCACCCAGACATCGCCCCCTCATTTCCTATAGTGCGGCGCCTTCCTTTCAATCTGCCTAAGTTAAAAACGTCTTCGACGCCCGACCACGTAAAATTCTCCTCAGATAAAATATATCAATCGAGCGAACACTCCTCTACACCTTCACCTCTCACAACGTCAGCGCCTCTGCAAATGCCTATACTATTTTAAAATGAATAATTATCATCAGAAATGTGAATAATATTAAATTTAACATTCATCAACGACCCTAACTTAATTAAATTTGGATTAATTTTTAACAATTAACAATATATTTACAACATTTATACACATTTAAGTACTTAGTAACCCTAGAAATCAGAAGAAGACTTGGAAACGATAATGGACGTGGTCTTGGAGAAAGAGTTCATTACAATGTAAGGACAAGAGAAGCTACTAATTTTAGAAGACAGGATAAGAAAAAAAACCGGCCTACGCTCATGGAATTTGTAGATTTAATTTTAAAAAATCGTTTGATAATCTGAACTGGGACAAACTATTACGGATTTTCAAGACCACTGGATTAAAATATCGAGAAAGGAGGCTTATGCATAACCTCTACAGAAGACAGGCAGCAGTAATTGGAATAGAAGATCAAGAAAAGAAAACTGTAATCAAGAAAGGAGTAAGACAAGGATGCAGTCTGTCGCCCATGCTGTTTAACTTGTATATAGAACAGGCGATGAAGTATGTTAAAACGGAATATGGAAAAGGAATCATACTGCAAGGAGATTAAATAAAAACCTTACGCTTTGCCGACGATATTGTAGTATTAGGGGAGTCAGAAGAAGACTGTGAAAGCATATTAAATGGCATGAACGTGATCTTGGAGAAAGAGTTCAATATGAGGATTAATAGAGGGAAAACCAAGGTAATGGAGTGTAGTATGGGAAACAGTGGAATAATAAAATGTGTTAGATTGGGAAGGGATATTTTGATGAAAGTTAAGGAATTCTGCTACTTGGGAAGCAGAATAACTAGAGTAGGATAGCACAGGCAAGGAAGAGGGATTTACTGTCAGCTAATATAAGTGTTCATATTAGGAAATGGTTACGAAAAATAAGGAAGAAAAGTAAAATAAAAGAAGATAAAAATAAACAAGAAACATTCCGCTCCGTTACCCCAATTAAGTTATTATATTTTTAAATCTAAAACAAATTCTATAATTGTTGTGACTATACTTCGATTAATGAAGAGTCGTTCAACAACAAGCCTCGGGGATAGTTCGTGCTTCAGTACAAATTTACCAATAAATATTTGTGCTATCTTATATCATACAACTTTAGGATTTTCTTTTGGGATTTTTTTCTATCACCTAAGGAGGTTCCAAGTAATGTAACGAAACGTAGTGAAGTAATTTAATTAATAAAACGTTTTAATTCTGACAATTTTTGGACGTAGATTTTTAACCTCCATTTTTAAATCTAGTAAAGATGCTCAAGTGTCCGCTGCACCATTTCCCTTGTACTTCACTTCACTACACTGTAATTACCTAAACATTACATTTATTATGTGTAAGAATTACTTCATTTTCACTTCACACAGTTTTGTATTTGTCTTTATTGTTAGTCTACAATTGGGCGTCAGCCCGGTGACAGATACAAAAATGAAATTTCTTAAAATTTAATTACTCTTAATCTAAAAAATAATCATAGTCCTTTACAATTTCAATTCAGATTATCGAACGCTTTTTCTAAATCTACAAATGCCATGAACGCAGGCCTGTTTTTTTATCCCGTCTTATAAAAATTAGACTCAGAGTCTATATTGCTTCTCTTAAGCCCTGCGATATTCCTGTTTACTCATTAGACGCGAAAATCGCGAGCTGTTAACGATTTACCAGTTCCTGATTGCAAGAAGGCAATTCCCAACAGGAGGTAGGAAATTGAATAACGTGGTACAAAGGCAGTGGTGCCAATATGATGAAGAACGGCAGCGGCACAACAGTCGTTAAAGCAACGTTTACTCCACTCCATTTGACTATATTTATATGGGGGTTTCTTTGTTTTTATGTATCGTTGCTACAGTTTTTATTCTCAGTGTCTGCTGAGATCCTGTAGTCATAGTCGTAGCCGTGTTTTGCTGTAGGATCACGCCTTGTTCTTACTTAGAAGAGAACATCTAAGTTTTTAACGTCGTTCAAAAAATTTTCTTTTTGTTATTTCCTATTGTATTTATTGTTAGTCTACAATTGGGCGTCAGCACGGTGGCAGATGAAAAAATGAAATTTCTTAAACATAATTACTCTTAATCTAAAAAATAATCATAGCCCTTTACAATTTCCATAGCCCTGAAAGAAAAAAGAGAAACACTACAAGAATTATATTAACTTAACACTTGACTTCACTGCGACTTCAACATTTAAATTCGATCATGCATTTATCTTATTCAAAATACTTACTTCACTTTACACTTTTTTTTAGATTTGTCCTGAATGTATTTTCCTGTAGAGGATTTCCCCTAAACACTCCTGCCACAGTTAAATTATTCCAGTCGTTGATGGTCCTATTTAGGATTTGCCAGCATGTATTTTTTGCTTTCTACATTTCACTTTGAATTGATGATCCCATCTGCCCATATAACTGGGCTTTTTCATTTTGGAGTGAATTCCAATCCATGGTTTTTTGTCCCGTATAAGCTTTCAATAGCAAATGCAGCCTCGCTTTCTCCGTCCTTTGTGACAATATCTCCCAACCTAGCTGTTCTACTTTTTCATTTCCATGACCCTGTGTCCCTACTCGCACAAAATTACCATCCCTTTTCTGAACTTCCTCTAATGATTCTATTTGATTTTTTGTATTGGGATCCCAACAAGCCTCCCTGTATTCCAAACTAAGGGTAAATACGCCACCTCCTTTGATTTTGAACTTCCCATTTTTTAAGTTCCTCGTTATGAAATTTAAGGAATTCCACGCTTTTCGGGCAGTGAAATTCACCCAAGTCTGTTGTTGAAATATATCCCCAGATATTTTGCAGCTAGTCACCCTTGTAGTCAGTTCCCCACCTATATTCTGTCTCATTTAACAAGATGCGTTTTGTAAACGAGGTTGACCTGCTTTTCTTTCCATTAAAGTTCATTTTATTTTCGTGATCCCAGCTATTGACTTTATATAGATCTTGTAACACTGTGGCGTCTCGCTCGTTCATTATCTTTCTGTATGTGATGCATTCGTCAGCGAAAAGCATGGCACTGACTTTAAATAATTGGTAAATCCTTAATAGATATTAAAAACAGTAATGGCCCGATTACAGAGCCTTGAGGAACTCCCGACTTTGAGGAACTCTCGGACGCTTCTTGTTCTGTGGCGCTAACAGGACCATCCATATCTCTCGCCGTCTTTACCACAAGTGTCTGTCTCTGAAATATCTCTGAGACGACGGTAAACTTTCCTTCCTTCCTCTCTACTTTTTCCATGCTCTTATTGGTCAGCCTATGGCTAAACCCAATATCCCCTCCTTAGCCCGTTCTGAGAAAGGGGGCCAAAATAAAAGTGTTTGTGCCTTTTCGGGATGTTCCAGCGTCGCCCGTTGTCCTGAAAGTTCCAACTCTTCGCTTTGTGCTGGCTACAAATGAAATAATTATAAAATATAATGTAATGCACCATAGGGTAGAACAGACGGGGGTTACGCTACACTTCGCTAAAGCCTTTGATGTAGCGCCTCGTGATATCATATTGGATAAATTAAATAAAACAGGTATAGATAAACGAGTAGTACTATAGCTAGAAATTTTTTTAAAGCGATAGATCGCAAAAAGTCAAAATCGGAGAACAATTTTCGATTTCAGAAATTGTAAAGTCGGGAGTTCCTCAAGGCTCTGTAATCGGGCCATTACTGTTTTTAATATCTATTAAGGACTTAACAATTATTTAAAGTCAGGGTCATGCTT